>JAVDPK010001242.1:2055679-2122215 GCA_034780415.1 Cichlasoma orientale | reverse complement strand
CTCGGATATTGATCTGGTCAATTAAGTAGCAGAGGGGGTTGTTATTCAGTTTCAGCTGATTTGATGTTAATGAAATTAATAACAGGTGCACTAGAGGGGCAACAATGAGACAACCCTCAAAACAGGAATGGTTTTACAGGTGGAGACCACTGACATTTTTTTCCTCCTCTGAAATTTTTTTCACTAGTTTTGCATTTGGTCAGGGTTAGTGTCAGTACTGGGAGCATGAAGTGATACCTGGACCCTCCAGGATTGCACATGGTAAATGGACTGGTTCTTATAGAGCACTTTTCTACATTACACAAGCACCCAAAATGCTTCATGCAAGCACTTTTTTTTTTTTTTTTTTTACATCTAAGTGCTTTTTTATCTAAAATTCACACTCTAATGGATGCATGGGGAGCAGCTTGGGGTTCAGTGTCTTGCCCAAGGATGCTTTGACTCGCGCAGCCAGGGATCAAACCACCAACCTTCTGATTAGTGGATGAGATGACCTGCTCTACCTCCTGAGCCACAGCCACTCGCATCAATACGTGCTATTGCAGAAAGTTTGCTCTAACACAGTCTCAAGAGCATGGACGAGATTCCAAGAGAAAGGCAGTTACTCTAGGAGAGCTGGACAGGGCCGTAGAAGGTTCTTAACCCAGTATATGCTCCTTTGTGCAAGAAGGAACAGGACGAGCACTGCCAGAGCCCTACAGAATGACCTCCAGCAGGCGACTGGTGTGACTGTCTCTGACCAAAAAATCAGAAACAGACTTCATGAGGTAGCCTGAGGGCCCAACGTCCTCTAGTGTGCCCTGTGCTCACTGCCCCGCACCGTGCAGCCCGATTTGCATTTGCCATAGAATACCAGAATCGTCAGGTCCACCACTGGTGCCCTTTGGTTTTTACAGATCAGAGCAGGTTCATCCTCATCACATGTGACAGACATGAAAGGGTCTGGAGAAACCATGGAGAATGTTATGTTGCCTGTAACATCGCCCAGCATCACTGGTTTAGTGGTGGGCCAGTGAAGCTCTGAAGAGGTATATCCATGGAGCTCTACAGGCTAGCCAACGGCACCCTGACTGTCATTAGGTAACAGGATGAAATCTTTGGATCCATTGTCAGACCCTACACTGGTGCAGTGGGTCCTGGGTTCCTCCTACTGTAGTGCACGACAATGTCCAGCCTCATGTAGTGAGAGTATGCAGACAGTTATTGGAGGATGAAGGAATTGATACCATTGACTGGCCCACATACTCGCCTGACCTAAAGCAATTGAACACCTCTGGGTCATTATGTTTCGGTCCACCTCAGACTGTCCAGGAGCTCAGTGATGCCCTTGTCCAGATCTGGGAGGCAATCCCCCCAGGACACCATCTCATTAGGAGCATGCCCCAACATTGTCAGTGCATACAAGCACTTGAGGGCCATACTAACTACCAAGTACCATTTTGAGCTGCTGCAATGAAATTTTGGTAAAAACCCAGCTGGCTGCATAATTTTTTCACTTTGGTTTCTGTAGTTTGACCATTTTCATTTCCATCAAACGATGTGGCAGCTTTTTTCCCCTAACACATTACCCAGTCTGTAGCAGTATAGATATCCAGCATGATTTGTTTTCCCATTGTGATCTGATGTGTCTTCAGTGTTCCTTTATTTTTTCGAGCAGCGTATTTTGCACTTTCGGCAGTTTGCGATATTAAAGTATTTCTGAAAATATTCAGATGGCACAGAGTGACACAAGTGGTCATGAAAACATAGATTAACCACTAGAAACTATGTTTATGTTTAAGTGCCTCTTAATAATCAAAGCAGGTCATTGAAAAAGTTGTCAACCTGAGTGGAGCAGCTGTGAAGGAGTCTGAGTTTTAATATGCATACACACTGACTCTGTGTTCAGAACTGACCAAAAGAACACTAATGGGAGCAGAGGAGGCAGTGGCTGAGGGACACTGTGTCTGACCACTGGGTACAATTACAGACTTTCAGATTGCTTTATTGATTGTTGTTGTAAAAGGGCATTACCTTTAACTAAGTTTATTTTGAAATAGAGTAGCTATTAAGGCTGGGATAAAGACAATTGTCACTTGGCATACACAAGATTGATAATCACTAAAATAACAGTGGCTTTACTTTAATATAAGTTTCCAATTTAAAGTTCTACTAATAGACCCCAGAGGCAGCAGTGTTAGCCCTGATAAAGCACACACATGTGAAAGTCAAGACAGGTATCGTAGGGATGCAGTTAGTGTTCATTTTTCTCATTGATTATTTTTTGGGCTTTTCTTGCCCTTATTAGATAGTATTTTATTTTATTTTTTTAGTGACGAGAAGCCAGGAAAGCAGGAAGAAAGAGAGTGGGGAAGACACACAGCAAAGGGCCTCGGGTTAGAATTGAATCCAGGCTGCAGGTCCTGTGGCATGTGGTCACTTGATTAACCACTGAGCTAAACTGGGTTAGTGATCCTTTTAATCTACCAACTACTAGTCTACATGTTCATAAGAAGTATAAGGTGACATCTTTCATATGTTTTGCTCAACCAGCTGCCTAAAACCCAAAGATAAAATGACATAAAACACAAAGAGGCAGCAACTCGTGCAGGCAGGATCCATACACTATAAAATATAGATTATAAACAAATTCAAAAGCTCCAATATTGTGGCTTGAAATACTTGAGACGAGCCCTGTCAGACAGCTATCAGCTGCACTCCCCCCATCAGGCAACAAGACCATGCCCCTAATCCTAATATGTAATTTAAATTATATACAAAAATCTTTCCCTTATTGATGTCATAGCTGAGGAAATGTAGCAGATTAAGAGTTTTCATTCTTTTGAACCAGCCTGTAAAGTTGTCTCAAGACTGCCAATAAGCTGGAACCAGCAGGCTATTCGTTTGCCTTTATTAAAATTGTTAGGAATTAATTTTCTGATGACTGTTAATCACTTAATCATTTCATGACGGCATGGAATGATTAAGTGCGTTGTTGTGTCCATGAACCTTAATCTCATTAGGTTATGAGTAATACTCATGGAAATGCTGGGTATCCAAGTGAAGCTTTTGGGTGGTGGGGATAGAGGAGAGGTTACAATCAATATCTTTATTTTTTTCAGTACAGAAAGGACATAAACAGGAGTAACAGATTTTTTCCCCCCATACTTGACCATCCTTTCTGCACATGTCTCCTGACCTGCTGGACAGATTTCCAGCTGTTTCTGAAAAGCTGGCAAATCAAGACCAGTCAGTACTTGAGTAGCATGTGTGGACTACTTCACAGTAATGAAGTGAATATATCCCACTATGGATGGATACCTCACGCTCTCACTGAAATAGCCTACTTACAGAAGATTGCCCCAAAACAAAGTGGAAAATGAAGCGCGTATCAGTCACTCAGGCTGGATAAATACATGGACAGTACCCGGAGCTTCACAACTGAAAAACACTCTTTTTGAAAATAGTCCACTGTTTAGTTAAAGCTGTATCGCCTTTAGCCTAGTTTGATTTGAGAACAGGGGACAGTGGAGGATGGTTAATTATATTATGTAAACTCCTGTGCAGTCTTTGGACCAGTGACACTGAATCATTTTTGGATTTAGATAATTCTCACACTACGTGACATTAACCGACCACCTTTGGCAGAAATACAATACTACATTATTTATGATGTAATTTGATTGTCCCAGGATGCCAGTGAGACAGCATGCAGAATATTAGGAAGTCTGAAGTGGAAATGCTGTGAAACTGAGTACCCAGTAATGTCGTCAAGTCACGTTTAAAAGTGGTTAGGAGGTAGATTTGAGTTTTTATAGCATTGGGAAATATCTGTGTAATCAAAACTTGTAAATGGAATGTTTTGGTACCAAACTGGTATCATTTCAGTACCTGATTATAGTTGTAGACAACTTCCCATTTTTGGCCCCTTTCACAGTGCAAAGCATTTGAAAGATGCAGAAAAGAAAATCAGCAACAGGTGCAGAGTTGTTCTGCACCTGTTGCTGATGATGACAATGATTAGTTTTTATAAAAACGGAGTCTAAAATCTCTAAATACCGCACTCTGGAGAGCAAATTGAATGTTCATTTATAGAGTAGTGAATGATTAAATAAGAGAGTGACGCAGCCAGCCAGCATGAAAAATACCTCAACCCTAAAACTTGAGCAGCCAAATGGAGTTCAGCCTTCATTAATCTCATTATTTACACGGGTACATTTTCCACTGTGACTTGTTAAAACGTCTTTATTGAAAAAGGCACTGAAGCAGCGATTCAGTATTCTGCTGCATAGGTTTACAGAGATTTGACTTGTTAGCATCAGGTAGGCCCAAGGGATATTCAGCCTGTACTGTAGCTGCCACTAAGAATATTACAATATAGTTAATACAAGTTTATGACTACTGCATTAAACAGTGTTAACACTTTCTCAAACAAAACAGCTAGTCATTGAAGTAAGGTTTGCTCAGAAATAAAATAAAACTGCCAGTTTCAACGATCAAAACAGTCTAAGAGCTCCTGTCAAGGTTCAAGGTTGGCCTTACACTCCTGGCTTATTTACAGTGGATTTCCTTCCTGTTTTTTTGGTAATGTACATTACTTAACTACAAACATGCCCACAGGTTTAAATGCAAATATGCAGAATGTTTCAGAGAGAAGGTGAGAATTTGTGGCTATTAATCTTTATATTTTTATCTTTGAACTATGTAACAGACTATTTTGAACTTCCACTTTGCTACTGCTTTGATGTTTTCACTTATGAAGTTCAAGGTTATTACTACTCATTTTCAGTTTCGGAAAAGCCTCTACTGAGATGTAAAGAAGATTCTAAGGACTCATATTGTCAAACTACGATTTACTATAAAAATGAGCCTTATGAATCGGTATGCGTGAAGTTGCATCTGTGCAGCTGAAGCATTTACAGGTTTTCTGCATGGTTCTCATCCCGCATCCAACTCTTATCCTGCTCGGAGTCATGGGGGGCTTGACTCTATCCCAGCATGCACTCAGTGAGAGATAGTATAGTGCTACAGATGTCTTGAGACTATAACAGTGCTAACACATACAGACAGACGAGCACCTTCACACTCACATTCACAGCTACAGGCAATTTAGAGTTTCTTTTACCTGACCTGCATGTCTTTGGATTGTGGGAGGAAAATGGATCACTCACCAACCCAACCCAAAACAAAACCAAAAAAGAAAAAAAAAGGAAGAAGCTCACAACAAGACAGATGAAGTAAAGTGAATTCTCTTACTGTACAACCTGGTATATTCGATTATGTATTAAGCAACACATGTTTCCATAAATGTTTCCATAAATGCTCAATACTTGCTTTTATTTTTATAATTTCAAAAATAAATAGTTTTGAGCTTTATCACCAGTTAGAAACTGGGTCTTATTCACAACCACCTACAGGAGCTATAATCTTAGAATTCAGATATGTGTGCATGCCAGGGACGAAAAACGAAGAACAAAGCTTTATTTCAGTCACAGTACATACTAACACACCATTCCCTGGTCTGATGCACCTTATTCTCTATTCAGCATGAGTGTAGCTGTTAAGCAGAATGCAGAGGAGGCTGAGTCCAAATTATCACTGGCTCTTCTTTTTTTTTTTTTCACACTTTATCCTTCAAAACTAGATTCTGTTGCAGTGACAAAGCACATTCTTTGGTTTAAAACCCCCTGAAATATACAAAGAACAATGCCTCGAAGGCCAAGTGACTTTTTTTATAGAGGTCTTTCATACACAGTATTTAGTCACAGTATGAAGTCAGTGTTTGTCATTTGTGTGAAGTTTGTTCAAAGTACCCAAAGGACTGAATGGGAGTAGAGGCAGGGACAGAGGGGAATGAGCGCTCATGCAATCTGCCTGGCTGGCCCTGATCACAAACTGATCCCTATGAAGAGTAAAACAGCTACAAATACATGCAAACAGGCTGCAATGGGATGTGAAATAATAATTTTGAAAAAGATGTAAAACAGCTAGAAACATGCATACAACTACCATAACTGTTTGCAAAATCTGACTGTATAGCACAAAATCTCTGTCTGTCTGGAGCTGAAATTATAAATTGCCACATAGAAACAGCTGAAACTCCTGAAGGCTCTTATCAACATCAGATATTATGATGTCATCGTGCTGTGCAGCAACTACCTAGCCACACACTAAAATAACTCATTTGTGGCATGTATGCACCTTTAATAAAAGCCCTGTATCATCAGTTCAGGCTAGTGGTGGTGTAATGATGTAAGGGATTTTTTTTTTTTTTTTTTTTGGCACACTTTGGACCTCTTAGTACCAATTGAGAAAAAAAGCCATGACAGTGAGTTCACTGTACTCAAATGGCCTCCACAATCAACAGATCTCAATCCAAAAGACCTTTAGGACGTTGTGTAATGGGAGATTCCCATCATGAACTGTGTGATGCTATCATGTCAACATGGAACAAAGGCAAAAGGGGGTCAAATCCAGAACAAGCAAGGTGTGACTCATAAAGTGGCCACTGAGTCCCTATATTATCACCCCATTACGCTTCCTGGCAGCCATCTAACAATGGACTAAAACTGCATTCATATAGTATTCATGGGCAAAGGGGATGTACTAGTTATTACAGTGAGACACAAAACAAGTACAAATGAAATGGCCGTGACATAAGCAGTTTTGTGCCAATCTGTTATATCAGTATCAAGGACATGGATATCTCAAAATCCAACCACATTAGGAGGTTAATTGGATTTACAAATAGCAACTATTAATTCATTTCATAAGACTATATAAAATGCATTTCATTTCCATTCACTCCATCATTTCCGTCCATGTAAAATCCATTCACCCTTTACACTTACTTTGTAACTCTTATTAAGGCACCGTTTATTATTATATTATTATTATTATAGAACCAGAGGTATGAATTTAAGTGTGAGCATAATATTTGCTTGTTGCTCGAGGCTCTAGACCCCATTTTGTTGGCATGGAAAATAAATGAATAGAAAATTTCAATCCATGTCAGATGAATCACATCCAAATAGAACGTCTCCTTCATGTTGTCTCTGTGCAGATGTTCCATTCATGTTAATCAGCTTTTTTTTTTTCTTTTTTCCCTCCCTAATGATTCTAAACTGCTATCGCATATTAGTGTTTGGATTCACATGTTAAAAAAGAGGAAAAACATAATGCGGGAGTTCAGTGTTCATGAAGAACTGCAACAGCGAGCAGAGCGGGAGCTCCTGCTAATGAAAATCATGGCACTTCCTTCCTTCTCTGTGCGATTAAATGCTTAGTACAATTGTTGTGATAAAGAAATGTGTCCTACTAAAAGGGGAAAATGTTTTCAGAAAAAAATAAAATGTTCTTATCAAATGCAGTTCCTTAACTGATTGACATCTAAAACTGATCGTATCAGAATGTAGAACTTATAAAGATTAAAGTCAGCTTGCTGTTTACTATAATATGGGAACACTACAAGAAAATTGGTGTGTGCTCCTTGTTTATTTATACAAATGCTTAGAATACTGTTGGACACAAGTTAATAATGCGAGTCAGTTATTTCTTTTCTTCATATTTTCAGAAACCATGTCACTATCAGGGTAATCAGTGACAGCTTCCAGTGACTTTATGATTGCTGAACAGATTAGAGTACTATAGGATGCATCAGAGCCTCATCCAGGAAATAATAAGTGCCTCAGCAATCAGAAACATGTCCTCTGGGGAAGAAAAAAAACCTGATTGCAGTGCTTTGAGATTAAAAGACATCACACTGAGGACATTGCTGTGGTGAATTCCCAGCTGGGACAAAAGCACCAACAAAATATGGCTGGGAGAAATCTCACATTTTGTGACATCGTCACACAAGCGCTTGTAGCTACACACAGCACAGCAGCGCACAGCAGCAGGATATTGCTTCACAAAATGTATCTAAAAAACTGCTCAGCATACTTTGTCTCCAGACAAAGGCTTTTGTTGTAATGCACCATATGAATGAGATAGTAGGAGTACGTGAAGCTGAAAAGACTAGAGGTAGCAAAGGTACTGTAGATGAGTTTAAATACATGGGGTCAGCCATCCAAAGTAATAGACAGTACGCAAGAGAGGTGAAGAAGAGAGTGCAAGAAGAAGAGGTTGGAGTGGGTGCAGATGAGTGTCAGGGGTGAGTTGTGACAGGATAGCAGCAAGAGTGAAAGGGGAGGTCTACAAGATGGTAGTGAGACCTGCTGTGATGTATGGTTTGGAGACGTGGCGCTGACAAAAGGACAGGAGGCCGAGCTGGAGGTGGCAGAGTTGAAGATGTTAGGATTTTCATTGGGAGTGACCAGGATGGACAAGATTAGAAATGAGTATATCAGAGGGACAGCTCAGGTTGAACAGTTTGGAGAGACAAGGCTGAGATAGTTTGAACATGAAGGCAGAAGGAAAAGAGTAAGAACACAGAGACGCTTTATTGATGTCGTGGAGGAGGATATGCAGGAGGGTTGGCGTGACAGAAACACACAAACAAAAAATAGAAAATTGCTTCCTAGTGTTACAAAACAAAGTTGAATGGTTAATACAATTACCTGGTTGTAACGATTACTACAAAAACTTTAATAAAGGCCCTACACACCCCCACACATTTTATGTGATAATACAAAGCCATACTGGGGTCGTGACTTCAAATTATGTGTAAATGCTTTTTTTATTTATTTAAAAAAAAGCCATGAAAATGTTTCGTTTACACAGCGTATCAGTGCAAGAATATCTAGGGATCAATCCCAAGTTACATGTAGGTCAGAGACTTTCTTTGGGGAGCTGACGGTAAAAACACAGCACAGGTTTGTTACACAACTTCACCTACTTCCAGAGTGCACAGAGGAGAACAGTCTAACAGTCTAAAGATCTTAAAGCTCCAGCAACACTTGCAATCTGAAGAACAATTTTAATATTTGGCCAGTGCACTTTGGTTTGTGGCTTCTGACCCTGATAAAGGCTACAGGGTGAAATGTGTCTGTCAATTATGTCAGTTGTTGGAAATTATAATCAGTGATTATTTTTTTTCGACGAGTATACAAGTGTTGCTGAAGCTTTAACCTCATCAGAATTTGGGTGATAACCCAGCCAAATGGTTTTCCTCCAGGGGTTTTCCAGTATCAAAAGGTAAAATAGATTACTTGTCCTCCAAAGTGGCCATGACCAAGGCTGTGGCTTAAATCTGGAGTTTATATAACTGATTACAAACCGTTATTAACCTTTAGATGCATAGGTGGATCAAAAAATTACACACATTCATTTCCTATGGAATTTCATTGGGAACTTTTGATTCTTATTAACTGACTGAAACTAAGCTAGCCATCAACACTGACTCAACTTCAATCTTACCAATGAGTCCAAAGATTGCTGACATGAGCCCCCAATTGTCACAAACTGGCTCACAGTAAGTGACAAGGAGGGCGTCCACACAAAAAGACTTACTTAAATAAAAGGTCATTTATTTAACCTTGCCTAAACCTAAGAGACAAACATCACCAATGGGTTGATGCAAGATGGAGCGGAAGAGAGAGAATGAGAATGAGCAGTTCATCTGGGCCTTCTCTGGGCCGTCACATTATATTGGGGTTCGTTTCCAAATTAGTGCTGACCAATGAATTATATTATCATCATGCACAATGAACACATAGCAGCCTGAAATGTGATAAATAAGAAAAAAAAATCTTTTCATTAGCATACCATGCATTCATACTCCCCATGTGGCAATTTGATCTATTAGATGGAGCCCAGAGTACATCAGATTAATAGCAGGGTTTTTCCTATCATTATAAGATTTTAAGACGCCTAAATGATTTTTCACAGTGAGTGAGCCAAATGAACGAGAGGAAACTCATGAATGTTCTCAGCCATGTCTGACACACTCACAGTGGACAGCAGAGAAGGCGGCGCCATGGTGGAAGATAACCAAGTTGAAGTAAACGACTCTACGTGCATTCAAAATGTACAGAATTCTTTGTTATGTCACCCTTTCAACAAGCATTATCTTGTCTATCTTCAAATATGATAACCTGTTTTTTTTTTTTTTTGGTTTGTTTTTTACATTATGTGCAGGCACTGAATCCCCATCAGTAGCAGAGGGAGAAAGATGGGAATTGTTTTTTATTCATAATTTGCCTGTTGTCCCCAATAGTGTTTCTGCACGATAAACTAAATGTTGTTACATTTGAATGTAATGACCTTTTTTTAAAAAAAGAATTAAACCACTGTTGATAAGAAGTCCAGATAGTCTAAATAGAGTTCCTGTCTTTAATACAGACAAATAATTAGCATGATATTTTAAATGTGGTCAAAGGAAATGTAATGATCCAGCCTATTGTATCCGTGTTCAAGGAAGTCCTCACCTCTGAACTGAGTAGTAAGCAAATTCATAATGAGACAAGGGGAAGATAATTACGACCTAAAAGCTTTTTATCTCCCACAAGAATGGAACCATTGATTTTCTTTTTCTTTTGGCTCAGCCTCCTCTCGTTTGTACTCCACTATGATCAGAGGAGTCTTTGTTTGACAGAAAAAAAGAAGAGGAGGACCAAAGATGAGGGGAAGAGAAAGGCTGGCTCATTATCGCTGGAAGCGAAAGTTTGGGGAACAGAAGTCATGTGACCTGCGTGGGTATATGCCTTATATTTTCTAGTGTATGAAAATGCTTTGATTTGCTCTCACTTTCATATCATAATGAGCCGTTCGGTCCCTCCTGTTCCTCTTCTCTGCCACTAGTGTTGACCGGTGGTCCCTGTGACCTGCCTCTGCACGATGCTTATTTGAAGGATCATCCACTTCATTCGCACGGTGATCACCGAAGCATTTGTCTGGAGCTGCTGTGCCGTGTATTAATGAGCAGGTCTTGGGTCTATTTGGCTCTGGAGTCATCTATCAGCATATATCTGCTTAACAAGAGTGAAGAGTTTCAGCACATCAAAATGAAGGTGCTCGTAGATCACAGCCTTCAATACCCTTTGGTAAAAACATGATAGAGTCATTCATAATGTTCTTTCTTGGGCAATAAGCCAGAACAGTAGGCAGAATCATTTAGCTATAGTGCATAAAAATGCTAACAGTGAATAGCTTGAATGAGATACTCTGGTTCTTCAGGGAAGCTTTAATGCCACCATGCAAAAAAAAAAAAAAATAAATAAATATTTTTTAAGCCACAAGACTTATAATCATCAGCAGTAATTAACCAGTAATTAGTCAGCAGCCCTTGCATGTTTTTGGTTTTGTATGGATCATCTCGGTGCCTTTCTCAAGCTTTGAATGAATTTATTTATTTATTTTATTTAAAATCTTTTACAAAATATAATGCATGAAAATACCCTTGGGATAAATCATAATTGGTGACATTAGAATACCTTTAGTCCTGTCTGCAGATCATGAATTACCCCAGACTGATGTGGCGTCAAAGGGCATCCTTACAGTAAGTTGACGAAATATGTGAAATGCATACAGTAGCTCATTTTTAGGATTTCTGTCAGAAAAGGTGTTATTTTCAGCTCTGGTGACTTTTTCCGATGAGAGCTGAAACATTGCAAGCTAGGCCTGACCCATCCCCTCCCTAAGCATGGGGTTATGTTATTTTAAAGAAATTTGGTAGTGTCATGTTTTAGACGTGCTTTGATTCCGTCACAGGTCTCATGGTTTGTTTGTCCAGCGGAAAAGTGGAACATGTCGTTCTTCAGCTGTGACATCTGTCATATACTCAAGTTTTTGCTGACATTTTTGATGCTTTACAAGTATAGCATGACCTGTCAAATAGTGTAAAAAAAAAGTAAACATACTTTTTCATATGAAAGATGTATTTTAGTAAGATCCTGGATGTTGCTGTGCAGTTCATCACCTTTCAAAGCAGCTCTATACAAGCTCCCTGTTAATTATTCTAGTTATTTGAGCTTTTTTGGAAATAACTACAAATGCTTGATGCTTGCCGTGTTTACAACGTTGCTCTTCCAGTGATGAAAATCAAGGATTAGTTAATTTTTTTTTGCTTCATCATTATCTTCCTGCTATGCTGTTTCCCTTGAAATATTTGCTTGTTTTAGATCAACATAAACCCTTGAATAATTTCCCTGTCCTGTCACTGGAGCACTGTGCCTTCTCACACAATGGTATCTACAGCCCCTATTTCAGTCTGGGCTGTGTTTCAAATCACTCCGCAGTTAATTAGTCCATACATTATATACACTTAGCAGGTTATTTATTAAAGACGCAGTAATTTGGACTTTTATGACTCATCTGCTCTCAATGGGTGGAAAAAACTCATGCAGGATACATACTGATATGGACTGGGTAATGCGTTAGGGATGAAAGGATGCCACATCGTTTGATGGAAATGAAAATTGTCAATCTACAGAGGACTGAATTCAAAGACACCCTGAAAATCAAAGTGAAAAAAATGAAGTGGCAGGCTAGTCCATTTTGCCAAAATTTCATTGCAGCAGCTGAAAATGGTACTCAGTAGTTTTTATGGTTCCCATGTGCTTGTATGCATGCCTGACAACATCGCGGCATGCTTCTAATGAGACAACAGATGGTGTCCTGGGGGATCTCCACCCAGATCTGGACCAGGGCCTCACTGAGCTCCTGGACAGTCTGAGGTACAACCTGGCAGCATCAGATCAACCAAAACATAATTTCCCAGAGGTGATTTAAGTCAGGCAAGCATGTGGACCAGTCAATGGTATCAATTCCTTCATCCTCCAAGAACTGCCTACACACATGGTGCTGTGTGTTGTCACCAGGAGGAACCCAGGACCCACTGCACCATCATAGGGTCTGACACTGGGTCCAAAGATTTCATCCTGCTACCTAACGGTAGTCAGGGTGCCATTGCCTAACCTGTAGAGGGCTGTGTGTCCCTCCATGGATATGCCTCCCTAGACCATCACTGACCCACCATCAAACCAGTAATGCTGAACAACGTTACAGGCAGCATAACATTCTCCATGGTTTCTCCAGACCCTTTCATGTCTGTGACATGTGCTCAGGATGAACCTGCTCTCATCTGTGAAAAGCACAGGGTGCCAGTAGTGGACCTGTCAATTCTGGCAGTCTATGGCAAATGCCATTTGGGCTACATGGTGCCTGGCAGTGAGCACAGAGCAAGCTGTCAGACCCTCAGGCCACCTTCATGAAGTCTGTTTCTGGTTGCTTGGTCACAAACAATCACACCAGTGGCCTGTTGGAGGTTAATTTGTAGAGCTCTGGCAATGCTCTTCCTGTTCCTTGGTGCACAAAGGAGCAGATACCGGTCCTGCTTATGGATTAAGAACCTTCTACAGCCCTGTCCAGCTCTCCTAGAGTACTTGCCTGTCTCCTGGAATCTCCTTCATGCTCTTCAGACTGTGCTGGAAGACACGACAAACCCTCTGGCAATGGGATGTATTGATGTGCCATCCTGGAGTTGTGCAACCTCTGTAGCATCCAGGTATCACCTCATACTACCAGTAGTGACTCTGATTCTAGCCAAATGCAAAACTAGTGAAAAAAAGTCAGAAAAGATGAGGAGGGGAAAAATATCACTGGCCTTCGCCTATAAAACCATTACTGTTTTGATGGTTGTCTCATTGCGGCCCCTCTAGTGCATCTGTTGTTAATTCCATTAACACCAAATCAGCTGAAACTGATTAACAACCCCCTCTGCTACTTAACTGACCAGATCAATATCCCAGAAGTTTCATTGATTTGATGCTATACTCTGATTAAAAACTGTTGCTTTATTTTTTTTGAACAGTGTCCTCGAATTTTAATCAGTGACTCACTTTGAACAAACAACTTTGGTGCGGCTCAAAAACTTTCCTTTTCTAGAAGTCTCTGCTTCTGCAGACGAAGATTAACTGAAAAATTATGAGTCTGTGTAATTTCTGCCTTGTTGCCAAACTCTGTTGTTCAATGATGTGAGTAACAACAACAAATCAAAGAAGCCTTCTCTCCCCTTCAGTCTCTCCCCTTCATTTCCCTCCAGGCAAGCCAAACAAGCAAAGTGCAATAGAAAGGCAGAAAAAGCAGAACTGTAAACAAGCTATCGATGGCTGAGGTGAGTCAAGCAAAGTACTTCTGTATGGTCAATGCTTTGTTGTTAAAGTTCAGTGCATTTTATAGGAAAGTAGTAATGAGCACTTCCCAGGTAGTAGGCAGGTAGCTTGTTGGTTTTCTCCTTTCAGCTTCAAACATCTCAGTGCTGCTATATCTCTGGGGAATTAGTAGAGATCATAAAAATACATTTTCAGTACCTGTGGAATACAGAAAATTTAAGCAACATAAATGAGACAACATGGACCCTCAAACAACTATTTTGTGATATTCCTGATGAGTGGATATGGCTGCAAGCCCATCACCTGCCATTCACTTCTGTTTGGAAGAGCCAGCGTATCAGAAAACAGTGAGCCTAAGGCCCCAGTCACACACAGGTCTAGAGACAGGTCAGTGACCTTCGGGAACCTCTTCTTCACAAAGAGGTATAAGCTGTGCTGAAAACTTCCTACTTCCTTCTTTGGATGCTAGCAGGTTTCCATGCTCACCCGTAGTTTGGAAAATGCCTAGTTGTGTGCAAACATTCACACACTACTTGCTTAGTGAAACTGTGAAGAGTGCAACACAAACAGGAAACAAAATTTTCACCTTCAAAGTAAACGTTGTGCCTTTTGAAATGTGTTGTGTTGAAATAAATAAATGTATTTTATTTTGAAGGTGATGGTTTGTGTTCCCTAATTTCACCCCGTAACCCCCAGGAACCACTTGCCAACTGGTCAGGGAACATGCATTTTTCCCTAGCAGCTGGAGGTTGCCAGGGGGTCACCATCTGGTCTCTAGTCCTGTGTGAGTGAGGCCTAATGGGTAGTGGGGTGGGGGGTGGGGGGGGGGAGCTAAAATTGCTTGCTCAGACAGAAGTTCTTCCTCTTTTATCATCATATGATAAATAAGGATTATTTTGAAATGTAAATCACGCCACGCTACTCTGCTCAAGTCTAAGAATAGAAACCAATTTTTGTAAATTAGCACAACAGGTTTCCTATATTTCTCATATGGTTTTTCTAGGAAGCACGGATAGGACGAGCAAACAAAGTATGAAATATGATGATTTTGACTTGTTTGAGCTTTGTTTTTTGTTTTTTGTGAAAAGGGGAAGTAAAGTTTTAAAAGCCTTTTGTGGTCTGTCACAGTCAAAATTCTGCAGTCATAACAATGGCAGAGCTCTTGCTACAGTAGCAACATTATGTTTTGGGCTTTTGAATTAAATGTGTTTTTTCCCTCCTTTTGTCCCTGTGTGATGGGTGTAAAATGGCCCGTAAAGATGCCAGTCTGTAAACATAACCAGCAACCTGGGAGAACAGAATCCATCACTCAGTACTTACTGTCCTCATTACCTTAATCACATTAAAATGTGTGACTAGGTAAGCATTGAAGCATGGCTGCTGGATAAAGAAATTTACAGATAAAACGAGTTAGACAAGCATAACCAAGATGAAAGGAGATGATGAGATTTTTGGCAAGGTGCACCATCAGGAAGTACAAGTGTACTGGATTTGTATTTAACTGCATTTCTAGTGCACTCAATGCCCGTTATAACATATGTGATGTCATGATGTGCCACAAGCCGAGTATTACTAGGGTGAAAAAAATCAGCTTAAATACTTACAAATTTATACTGTAATATGCACAGGAAGGTGTTCAATTACTGAAGAAGAACAAGAACATGCTGTTAAGGGACAGAAAACCTAATTTATGAATTAAAACTATCCCCATCAATAATAGAAATTTCCAGTAATTAGTGTTTTCACATCATTTGGTAGTATTATAATTGAAATTTCTGCTAAGTTTATGTTTATAGTGCTACATTCAAGTGAAACCTAATCTAAGACTGCCTCCTTTCAGTTAAACCTCACACCATTTCGGTTGTGCATAGTCTCAGTCGTGGATCCATCAAAATTTCACTGTCAGATGATAATGTTCATCTCCTGCATCTGCGATAATGCTCACCTTTTGGTGATTTTCTGTTTCATATGCATACGTAAAACATGTTTCCTCCTCACTCAGAAGTCTAAACAAATTCATTTTAAATGGTGGTATAATCATTTAGCACAGATGTTGCCATTAACCAAGATTTTTGTTGGTTTTTTTATGATGCTGTTATGTTCTTAAAAAAACAATTATGTGCAGCGCAGCAGCTTAGTAAGACTGACTGTCTTCCATCTGTCATATGAATCCTCTGTTGTTAATTATTTTATATACTGTAAATTTGTTTTATTGACTGATTTTTTATTTATTCTTATTCTTATTGTTTTTTTTAACTCTTCTGTGTAGGGTGACCATGAATGTATTATTTATTATTATTAAGATGACATACTTGCTCTGTTTTCAGCTTTTCTTAAACAAATGGGGTATTCAAAAATATATTGTAGACTAAAAGCAATGCAAGTGGTGCAGCCAAATTCAGGAAGGGAACCTGCACACTGAGGTCCACAGGATCTTCAAAAATGGTAATGCTTGTTGAACTGATTGTTCAGTAGGTCATGCTGGTCCGTTATCTTTTGTATAATCTCCATCAGGCAGTTTACAGATACAGCAATAATCACCATGACACACTATATTGACAAAGTATTTGCTCGTCTGCCGTCACACGCATATGAACTTGATTGACATTCTATTCTCGGGGTTTAATATGATGTTGGCCCACCCTTTGCAGCTATATCAACTTCAACTCTTCTGGGAAGGCTTTCCCAGAATTTTTAACCATTCTTCCATAAGCGAATTTGCGAGGTCAGACACTGATGTTGAACAAGAAAGCCTGGCTCATGGTCCCCGCTCTAATTTATCCCAAAGATGTTCTATTGAGTTGAGGTCAGGACTCTGTGCAGGCCAGTCAAGTTCTTCTGCACCAAACTTGCTCATCCGTGTCTTTATGGACCTTGTTTTGTGCACTGTTGTGCAGTTCTGTTGGAACAGGAAGGGGCCATCCCCAAACTGCTCCCAAAAAGTTGAAAATTTCACGACTGAACTTTTTGCACAGGTGGGATCCGATCAAGGTCCCACGCTGGAACTGACTGAGCTCCTGAGAGCGACCCATTCTTTCACTAATGTTTGTAGAAGCAGTCTGCATGCCTAGGTGCTTGATTTTATACACCTGTGGCCATGGAAGGGATTGCAATACCTGAATTGCAACCTGGAAACTTTTGGCAATATAGTGTATCTTGGGTAACATTTAACAATTTCTTGTAGCACAAGTTAATTGCAAAATTACACCCAACTTCAAAAAGTTAGCCCTTAGGTAACTTAGATAAGCTAGTTGCATCACTTCATGGTACAAACCTCAGGCAGAGCGATTCTGACATATAAACTTATAATAAAGATGCTGCGTGTACACTGTATGTGCACCCTTAACTTTATTTCACAGTACTTTGTCTGAAAGCAGATAACATAGTATTAAGAAATAAAATAAAAAAACAACACATTTTGTGCTCTTGTTTGTTTTGATGCACTTGAACAACAACTGTTGATCTTTCTAAAGGTTTTCTCAACACTTAAAACTCTTATTAGACACAGAAGTGCTACAATATGCAGTATAAAAAACATGTCGCTAAATAGCTAAATGAACTAGAAACCTGAGAGCTCTCAGGAGATACTGAAATGCTTTTTTATAAAAAAATAACAAATGGAGACTCAACAACAGTATCAACATTGGAAACAAAACAAAAGGAAGTTTACTCTTGTATACATATCCCAAAATCTTAAGGCGGTTGAAGTATTAAGTCAGACAACCCAGTTAACACTTTACAAGGTGCTTATATAAGACATTCACATCAGGCTCATGAATGCTTCATTTCACATTAATGAATAAAAACAGCTTCATGACACACTTAGATGAAATGGACACAGACTTATGACACAGAAAAAATATAAATGGGGTAATAAACGCCTGCAGTTATACTTACATACTCGGTGCCTAATGGAAAAAAGAGCTGATGAAACCAATTTTCACCGGATAAATTCCTTTCCTTAGGTCAGCTCTATTATCAGATTGTAGACTCAGTTCTCACCTTAACACAAAATGCATGCATGACAGCATATTTCTGCCCTTCTTTCATGTTTTAATTCATTGATCATGAACTGTTTAATATTCATTTGCACAGCCAAGGGCAGCCATTTTTAACCTACTGAGAGATGCACGTGGAGTTTCTTTAGAAGCAGCTGCAAGGAGCAACCTGAAAGGAAATGGGTTTCCTAGTATTAGAGAGGAAAAAGTCTGACCATATTTTAGTTGATGCATCATCATCCATCTGGAGACTACACTCTCTTTGGTCTAACCTGCCTCAGACTGTTACAATAGATTTGGATTTGCACCCAGAAAAAGGAAACCAACTGGTCTGAATTTGAAGTAATAAGTGCAAAGGCTTTTGCACTCGGATGAGGTGGAAGGGTTCGTAAATCAGTGAAAGCAAAAGGTGCACCAAAGTGCAGTGGAAACAGGCTTAGTGAATTAATCATGATGCACATGAATTATGTGACTTAAGTGTCAAGTGAAGAGATCAGATCTGCACAAAGCAATGAAGAGACTCTAGTGTCCCTCAAATTAATACAAAAGGCAAATTAAGATACTAGATTTCCATAACTGGAAATCATTGCCTCATTGACTCTTTCAATTACATCATCTTATTGCATCTACTTCTTCATCTAAACTTGTTAAAGGGTACTCAACTGGATTTTCCACCAAATGTTTCTTTTTTTTTGTTTGACTTTTAATGTTCATATACAACCTGGATGGATGGAAAATATGTACTCATTTGCATTTTGTTTTGGGGAGTTTAAATTTGTTAAAAAAAAAAAATAAAAAAATTGCATTACATGAGTGAACACTTGTAAGGAGAAAAATAAAAAGAAGACCTGCTTCTACTCGGGTAAGCGGATTTCTTTGTTTCCTTAAACTGACAGCAATAATAAGACTTTAAATCCTGACTATAAAGTAACTGATGTAAAATTTAACGGTGGAACCACAAAGAGATGTTCTCTGCTTTGTTCAATAAACCCAAATCCTGCACTGATGATACATTTTGAGTTACATCATAACACTTCTTCAAAATGAGCAGTAGAGAAGTAGATATTGACTACTCATTAGTAAATATGTGATGAATCATTATGAGCCTGTTTGGAATAATTTATATAAACAGCTTAGAAAGAAAAAGTGTTTAGTCTTATATGTACTTTAAAAAAAAAAATCAAAATATACAAATTCACAGCCAGTAAGTCAGAGGATTCAGTTTCACATTCTCAAAATTTACTCTAGCATGTTTATATTTGCCCGGTATGAGGCTTTCATAATATACAAAAAGATTTAATAGCCTAGCAGATAAAAAATAAAATGAAACCTCTCAGCAAGCAACAAGGCCCATCTGAAAAACAAACTACTTTCCTCCATTTATTGGATCAGACATTATGCAATATAATACACTGGAAGAAATACTGAAGCAAAGGAAAAACAAAAACACAGTAGTTAATAGCATCAAATAAATATTTCCTTGAAAATATACATAAAAGCTGCCATAGACAGATCAAAATACATATCTGTTACATTCATCCATCGGGCTCTCCTGCAGGGCACAACATCTGTCCATGTACCTAAATAACAGGTGACAAAGTACAACTGTCTTCCCTTTGAAATATTAGTGATTAATAGAAGGACTTGAACACCACATCTGTGTGTGGATATTATTGTTTCCCAATGTTTTCTCTTTTGAAGGAAAAACTAATAAAACTGGAAAAGAAAAATATACATGGATCCACCGTATGTTATGATCCCCAGGCCGTGCGGAAATATTGTAAACATTTCATCTTTTTTTTTTTTTTTTTTTTAACTTTGGTACTAAAGATACAGGTGGTGGTTCATGAAACTAATGATGGATACCTTCACTACAGCATGATCGCACTGCACTTTTGAAGTCTCTCAAGATCCTTCCAGTGAATACTGCATGGTGTGATTCAGGGGATTAAATCCATTTTGAATCATGTAAAAGATGCAAAAGTCTTCAAAAAAAAAACAAAAAAAAAACAAGTAAAGAAAAAAACATGCAGTGATGATGATAAAAAGACAAATGTTCTCGTGGGTTTAAAGTGGGACTTGCGGTTCTTTATAAACAAGTTAATCTAAATGAACAGCGCTCAATTTGTTAAACCTGATTCATCCACTAACACTTTTCCATTTACACAGCAAACACTGCAAATATAGAAACCCATATCTGTACATAGTTTTGAATTAAATATATGCAAGGAGGGAAGAAAAGAACGTTCATTTTAAATGGAGGGGCTGGACAGTTTTTCAAAAATACTGAGGCTTCAGTAGACATATCTTCATATAATAGTTTCATATTACACAACAGCAAATCCACTGTCACAGGACTTGGCCATGCGATACCCAAAAAACCTATTATCCATTGTAACATATATATTATTTATTTGCAATATAGTTTTCCCGATGAATGCTTTACATAACAAGACAAATTGAAAGAATCTTTACCCCATTTTCTTCACAGTCAAAAGAGAATGAGATACACGTGAGCAAGAGAAGTTAATTCTATTATGGAAGTATCCACTGATTCAGTTGTCACATGAGGTGATTGTGTCATTTCTGCAATGTGTCGTCCTTTTAAAAAACAAACAAACAAATAAACAAACAAACAAAAATCAAATGACTAGATAGGTTAGGATTTATGTTGGGATGATACGCCTTTCCAGTAGTCTAAAATATCATGGAGGTCCTCATCCTTTGCAAACTGGACTTTCTTACGCAGTGCATGCCCCGCAGCCATGTACTCCTCATCTTTATGCCGTTTCCGATGGAGTTTGAATCGCTCCCAGATGCTGTGTGAAGGTTTGCAGTAGTATTCAGGACTGGAGGAATAGCTTAGATTGTGGTACTGAGAGGACATCTGCGAATATGATAAGTCTCTGGACCGGGAGTGAGTGAGAGGCTCCAACATGGAGGACTTGTGGCTGTCAGGTCCTTCGAGCTCCTCTATCTGAGCATCGGGA
Source organism: Cichlasoma orientale (assembly GCA_034780415.1). Taxonomy (NCBI): domain Eukaryota; kingdom Metazoa; phylum Chordata; class Actinopteri; order Cichliformes; family Cichlidae; genus Cichlasoma; species Cichlasoma orientale. Next base: position 2,101,197 of record JAVDPK010001242.1, on the reverse strand, counting down.
TAGGAGTGCCGGTGGGCACTGTACTGACGGATCTTTTCTGCCTCAGCCCTCAGGATGGCAGCAGCAGGTGTTACAGTGAGAATGGTCTCTCCTGTTGGGGAGGTTTTTTCTATGTACTTGGATTCAGAGCGATAAGGCCTGGGGCTTCGCATGGGCCCTCCTGTGGCTGTACTGGGCCTCTTTGGAGAGACATCGGAAGTCCGATGTCTCTGCAGAGAGTGGTGGTAGCTGTCCTTATACACTGGAGACAGAAGGCCAGATTTACTCTGTGGGTGTTCTGATATTAGTACAAGCTGGGGCTCTGCAGTGGACACAGCTCCAGATTTCACCCCTTGAAAGGATGTGGATTCTGACTTTAAAGCATCTATGCAGTTGTTTATTATCTGATTGACTTTATCCACCTCTTTTGCAATAGTGGAAATTTCTGCTACTGATCCCTGACTATTCCCAGCCATTCCCATATCACACTCCCGACGGTCATGGTGATCCATACTTCGCACCTCCATGTAATTTCCCTTCATCATTTTAGGAGTATCACTTATCTCTTGAAATTTGTACTGCTCCATTTCACTTGCAGATGGTAAGTATGGCATACGTGCCATGCTCTCCCCTGCCAACAACTGCTTCTGAGACATTCGAGATATTGTCCCACCCTCCAGCTCTTGTCCATATTTTAGTTCCATTATGTTTTTCTTTAGACTTCCTGATTTTTTGTGCTTTTCATCTTGCTGCCGCTTTCTTCTCAAGCAATAGTAAACAACCCCAAGAAATATAACCATGCTGAAGAGGCAGCCTAAAATTGTCATAATGTAGTGCGTAGCAGTTGCGTTTTTTACAATTCTATCCTTTCCATTCCGAGGGCCGGTAGAGACTGTCAGACATGTATGGTTGTGTCTAAGAGAATTGCGTATTGAAGCAACACAGTATGTGTAGTTGGTGTGGGGCTTAAGGTTTTTTAATTCAATGTCCTCTTTTATAACTTTGAGGTTTTGAATATCCGTAAAAAAACTGTTGTTGTAAAGAACCAGGATGTACATCTTCTTATAGGGATGAGGAATCTGAACTGTGATGGTAGCACCTGTATTTGTTACTTGCTTCACTTTCATCAGCGGGATTGCCTGACCATCGTTTTCAGTTGCACCAATTTTGTTACCATTCGTTTCTTGTGGTTCTGGTTCTACGCCCGATGAACAATCTTCCAGTACACAAGGCGTTAAATCCGGTGGTAGTGTTGTTGACTCAATGGACACAGTAATAAATGGTGTTACATAGTCATCAGTACACACAGTGGTAAGCATGTGCAGTGCATTTCGATAGTTTGGGTTGTTAGGATTCTGGCTCAGTAAGCTATAACCGGAGACCCCAGGTGGGGAGTCGCAGACCATCCGTTCATTTGTCCTGTTTGGGAAAACTGAGAGCCATTTGACAAAACCAAGTAATTCACATGAGCAGTTGAAAGGGTTAGTGTACAACTCGCAGGTGGTGAGTTTATTTAAACTGGCAAACGTGGACCCATCTAACTGCTGGATTCGGTTCATGGAGAGGTCAATGTTCTCTAAGTTGGGGCATTCCCAAAAGGCATTAGGTGTCACAGTCTCAATCAGGTTCGCCTGGAGGTAGAGGTACTGCAGCTTTCCTAAACCCCTGAGGATCCCCTCTGTCAGGTTCCGCAACTTATTGAAGCCCATTTGAAGGACTTGCAAGTTAAACTGAGCAGAAAAGGCCCCGTCTTCTATGTAGGAGATTTCATTCTTAGTCAGGTTCAGGTAGGTCAAGTTGGCAAAGCGGCTAAGGGCGGAATAATGGATACTTTTGATTTTGTTTTCATTCAGACGAAGGTCCACAATGGTGCTGTTGATATGCTGTGGGATGGCCTCATAAGGTGGTTGGTTTTGACTACAAATTGCAAGCCATACAAAGCCCTTTTCACCCTCAATTAACCAGCAGTCTCCACTGACTCCGCCAATGTGAGTCAAATATACAATGGCTACAGACCAAAACAAGGCACTCATCACCATGCCTAAGCTGCAGGCCATTGGTGCTTCTCCGAGAGTCATGTGCAGGGCCAAACGAATGAAAGGGATGTGATACGACTATGGTTTCAGTACAGCTGTTCTGCCGCTCTCAGGGCCAGAAACAATCCTTTTATTTGCCTCCTCTTCATTGATGGATGTATGATACTGGATATTATCGCCATGTATCAATCAGAAAAATCTTGAGTATCTGCCTTTAGATTGAGGCTTGGCTCCAGTAAACTTGTGGCAATGCTTAAAAGCGCTTCCACCACCTCAGCTTGGTTTGTGCTTTTTTCCTTAGAGGGTACCATCATTAAATGGTCTCATCTTGTTGTTTCTGCCTGTGTCCTGTGTCCCGTGCCTCTCTCGTGTGCATGGATGAATAACCTGTAAAATACAGAAAGGGACACACAGTTGACATTAAGTACACTTACTCAAGCCCTCCTTGTTTATTCCTCACCAATTATTTTGTACACCATTTAAGAAGTGTTTGCTGTTGCCTATGGCAGCCTGCTATTAAAGGAGACTGTTGACCAATTACCACTTGACAGGCTGGGGAAAGCAGTGTCCCTGTTTTCACACCATTAACCTGAGGCCTGTCAGATGCAACTGAGGGAGGCCAATGTTAAGAAGCTGCATTAAATCAATTATACAGCACCATGTGAAATGACAATTTGCATCATGTATTTAGTTTTTCCCTCTGAAAACCTTCATGCATAAATTAAAATCTTTCTGAGCACTGGATTATGGAGGGGAAAAGAGGGAAATCATGTACCAGGTGTGATTACCATAGTGTTGAAAATTCAATTAAAATCTTTTGCAGGAGTAAATGGGAAAGCGAGCAGCAAGTCTGCATTTTTTTTTGATTTTCTACAGAGTAGAAAGAATTCCTAAATATTTTAGTAAGCACACTACACTCATTTGACTGCTGTTTTTACTGTTTGTACAGCTGATTCTATTTACTTCCTGTTGAGTTTATAGTAACATGTCTTATTCCAGAATGTGTGGTTAAGAGCATTTTATTCGGCTCTTACAGTTTTTTTGGGGGGGAACCTACTGAAAATTTATTCATTTAAAAAATATAAATAAATAATTGTTTTTTGTTTATATGCTCAACTTTTAAATGATAAAAAAATATTATATGCTAAATATATATTTTTTTTCTCTTTGAAACTTTCACAGTGATGCAATAAATTGCAGTGATTCACTCAGTTCAATTTCAGAGCACAACCTTATTCTCTTACATCACCACTCAGCATTACAGCCTTCATTACAGCGTTTAATTGCTCAAGGGTCAATTTACTGCCTCTGACAAAGAAATAATAATAATACAAAAAAGATCTGCCTGCTGCACAGGTATACAGTAGTGGTGAAAAATTCAATCACCTATAATAGGGTGTCATTAAAACAATTTGCTGGATCAATTTTAACTTGCAGTGTGGGCATGTTTGTACCTAATTGCTCACTAAATGATGTTTTTGTGGAAACCAAATATAACTGCTCTGATATGAGAGGAATGATTTCATTTATCTAGCTGCTAAAGCCAACTGTTTATGCAGTTTAATCAGAGGAACCTATAATAGCCAATTTCTATATTAAATTGAACACTTTCCATTGTTAGAATACAATTAATAATGTAGCTACTACCCTTCCTGATTATTTACTCCAAAGTTCAATATAATTTACATGTGTAGCATAGTTAACCCAAATTATATTGTGAGAAAATTAACAGGACTTTAATTACAGAGACCACTGTTAGACAACAAAAAAAAATACAAAAACTTTCCGAACCGGGCCTGGTGTGGGCAATTGAAGGTCACCTGGAGTGAGAAGGTGCTTTTGTGTGTTAGAGGACATGCCTCTACACACCGCACTTACACTAGAGCAGATGTGACAGTTTCTGGCAGAGAGGATATACTTCAAATTGAAAGCCCACTTGCCACAGTGGATCTAAAGACCATTCCTGCAGTCATTTGACCTTTGTGTAGGTTCATCACATTACAGTCACATTCTTTGTGGTTTTTCTTATTACACTCTGATACGGGGAAACAACTGTCTCTGCACTAAATCTAAATCCCCAGTTTGTTGCTTTTTTTTTTTTTTTTGTCTTTTAATAGGACAAGAATCAGTAACCTTTTATTTTGAGGACAGTATTTTAGGTGATCACAGTGGCAGGAGTGTTACTGATGACTTACAAGCAAACCTTTAACATTGGGTTGGTCTACATCCCTAGGTCTCAATTTAAAAACTGTGTGCTTGTAATTGCTTTTACTTGCTACTAATTTGCTTTGAGAATTAATTTGCTTGAATGTAATTGTTGGCCAATTTATGGTCAGTTGGAATGTTTTTTTCAAGGGAAGGAAATGCTGATTTTTTTTTTACTGCATGCAAGTATGTAAGTGTTGGAGTGGGTGATAGGTGCACAAAGCTCAAGACTAACAATGGGGATTTTTTCTTTTTTGGTTTTTTTTTTTACTCTGATGACTGTGCGGTAGGGTTATGCAACAAGGCACTTTGATTAAGGTTAGAGAAAGATGGATTAAATATTAACAAAGCAAGCACATCTTGTCTTATGCTCCACTGTTGCCATTTAAGTTTTTAGTCTTGGGTGTCTGCCAGTTCTGGTTAGGGTTAAGGAAAGTAATTCATCCATCCATTTTCTTAACGCTTATCATACGTAGAGTTGCAGGGGGGGCTGTAGCCTGTCCCAGCTGACTGAGTGAGTGACAGGGTATACTTTGGACAGGTCACCTGTCTATCACAGGGCCTACACAGGAAGACAGACAAGCACATACGCTCACATCCACACCTACAGCCAAGTTAGAATCACCAATTAATCTAACATGCATGTCTTTGAACTGTGGGAGGAAGCCAGAGTACCCGGAGGAAATCCGCACAAGTACAGGGAGAGCATGCAAATCTAACACAGGAAGGCCCTAGCTGGCAAGAACCTTCTGCTCTGGCAAATTTAGTAGTGTCCATGGTTGAAATTCCATAATAAAAAGCCCGTACATTATTGCATAACGTAAACTGTGACGTGCTGAATGGTCCAACTTGAATGTAGATAATGCATTTTCCCAACAAACCCTACTGTAGATAGAAAACCTACAGTATGCACAATGACTGCATGCTGCATGTTATAATAATGTAGCTAAGTAATTTGGCAGAATGATTTTTCAGCATGTTTTCATGCGTTCCGGCTTTGAATGATCTCAAACAGTAAACACACACAGCTTACTGATAAACTAGCATTGGACTTGGTGGCTCTGTTTATTTCACATAGATTCCAGTTGGCCTATAGGGTGAGATTATATATCATTTTAAAGATTGCAGATTAGCCTGTTATTCCTTTTAAATTCCATAAATTCACCAGTTGCAAAGCTGGAATGTTTTCATTGTCAATTCAGTATTTCCACATTACCATTCCCACCCTAACAAATGTGGTAAGTAGATGCATAGTACAGCAAACTTTTTACTGTGTCTATGGAAAAATAAAATGGTTTGAATTACCTCTGATAATATTTTGTTTAGGGGTTTGAGGATTTGAAGCTGCTTCAAAGCTGCCATTTACTGATCTTTTGAATTTTGCCGCAGTGGATGTCTGTAAATCTGTCCTTATAATCACTTAAAAGCGAATGGCCTAAATCTTATTCAAAAATACAACAAAAGACAACATTTTACAACACAAATGAAAGGCAATTTAGGTACACAGAAACAGTTTTCAATTACAATTCTCCTTGGTTCACACAGTCCTAAGAAATTATCTGCAATGAGGCTAAGATAATCAAGTAAAAGCACTGCTCAGCTATTCAAGTATAGATAAAGAGCAGGAATAAACGCTGTGGTGGAGGACTCTGGAACAGAATGCCAAAGGCTGCCATTACAAAACCACCTTCATGATGACAAAAGAGCAGTGGCAGAAGAGCACTGAAGAAAAGAACACTCTGAAAAGCCCTGGGAGGTTCCAAATCAAATGTTCCATGAAATGAATATGAAAAATACAGCTCAGAATATCTGGTGAGGCCACAGATTTTCTAAGGAAAAGCTATGTTTTTATTCCTCAATCCACTGAATGGTAGAGATGGAGCTCATCTGATCAAAGGACTTGGTTTTATTCTCAAATTGTCACACATGAACTCTTGGTCAGGCCCATTGGTGAATGCACTGGGTGCCATTTAGTAGCAAGTTGTTTTTTTTTTTATTTGGTGTATGAGCTCATCAGAGAGTGGATGGAAAAGAAACTAAACATAACAAAAAAACACCCCCCCTCCAAAAAAAACAAAAATAGAAAAAAAAAAAAGGCACAAAAGCAAAGCCCCCCACACAAGGCATACGCTTCTACCTCCGAGTTGACATTTGTGTGATTTATGCCAACGCCATCACACCTGCCACCTCACGGGGACTTTTTGGGTCTTTGCTTTCTCTGCCCAGGGTGTCAAGAAACCAGTGCCGAAGGGCATGTTGTGCATATCTCTGAGATGCCACTGCCTTTGTCAAAATAGTGATATTTGATGCCCTGGAAATTAGAACAAGCTTTGCCCCAACTGGCTGACAGCATGGCATTGATGTGAGATTCTTTTAGCCCCTAAATAGAAGTTTAAGTTGCATTTCTTGTGTTTTGTTTATCCACCATGACTCACTCGGGTGAGCCTCCAAATGATTCACTGCCTCGCCACTGAAACCAGTGCACAATTTAGAGCCAAGCTCATTCTGCCTTGTAAGGCCAAACACAAACACACGAGCATGCTAGTTAATACTCTAACTTTTAATTGACAAAACACAGATTTTGCATTTAAATATTGCATAATATTTTAGTTAATTGCGTCCCAATGTATCCAAAACATATGGCAATAAAAACAAAGCCTGCAGTGTTAAGTTGTTAAGGGATAAAGAAAGCAAGCTACATTAAAATTAATTTTCTGAGCTGTAGTTTCATGCAAATCACCCCATACTGTATATTCAGATCTCCAAACGAGCCTAAGGCTTCCAGCAGTGTATGTTGCCTTGTGAGTGCTTAGGTCTATTTGCCACCACAGACCCACTTTCCATAATGGCAGCAATCTGTATGGTCCAGTGCTAGCCCTGAGTGCAGCAGGCCAGAACACCCAAGGCGTCAGAGCTGAGTATATTCCCCTATCAGACACAGGCAGCCATTCCACAGTCTCTTTTCCATTTAGGCTTTATGCACTGGGTAATGAAAGCTTTTCTTTTTCTTTTCCTCTTCTGTGGATAACCTATTGAAACCCTGCTTTTGAAGAATGATTCAAACACAGCTTTGTAAATTTCTGTTCCAACTGCTCACTGCCCCTTCATCCTTCACTTCTGCTCTGCAAATCTCTGAATCCTTATTTTTGGCGAAAAAAGGTTACAAAATATTACAACACAAAAGCAGCTGTACCTGTGCGGAAATGGCAGCCCAGCCTGTGATTTTTGGCAGCATACTAAACAAGTAAATGGACAATTCAGTAGAGTTGTCCAGGTGGACGCCACTCAACAGGTAAAATGTTGAGAGAGTTGAAGTAGGTTTGCCGCAGTGGCACTTGAGCTGGACTCTTTAAACGTGAGAGTCATCACCTCTAACACATAGAGCCTAAGGAGTGCTTCTCTGCCACAAGAGCCAGTATCACGGTCCTGGGTCTTTGACCTGTGTCTCGTTACCCTTGTGTGTCCCATGTCTCTGATTACCTCATGTTTAAAGCCTCAGTATGCCTTAGTTCTATGTTATGTCTCACTGTCTGCCCATGTGCTGTTTGTGCTTTTTGGATTTTTTGACATCATGTTTTTTGGCCTTTTTCAACCTCAATAAAGGCTTGATTTTCTTCACTTTAAGTTCATCATCAAGGCTGCATTTTGGGTCCAGAACGCAACACAATACTAACCACCAACGGCCAGTGCTTCAAGGCGACCGCCGACAAAAGCTTCAAAAGTCACATACAGAAAACAGATCTTGAAAATCCTGGCCCTCTCTCCCCACAAACAGTTTATTGTATGCAAACCAACAACACCTCACCACTCTGGCTATCTCTGTCAGTCTGCTTTTGTTTGTCACTGTGTCTGTCCAAACAATTTCGCTGTGCATGCTAAACAAATATTTTTCTATTCAGTGTCCAAGTTTCTCCAAAAGCATGCTATCAAATTATCTGTTTTTAGAGTCTATGGCCCTGCCTTTTCTTGTTTCTCCCTTTGTTTCCTATATTGAGCTTTGTGATGCTGAAGGTGCCTCAATCTCTGAGGGCCCTCCTCATCCATACCAACGATTGCCTTTTATTTGATGTCATTCAAAATGCATGCACCATCTTGGTGGGACTGAAAAAAGTGGCAATGGGAAAACGCAAGTGCAGAATCAATTGAATTAAAATGGAACTACTTCTCTTGGGGAAGGGAAACATTATGCTCGCTGAGGTATTGAATTGCTTTAGAGCCAGAGAGAGCAATGGTGTATATTTTTTGGGATATATCAGACGATATTCAACTCATACATTAATTACTCTGAGAATATTGCCTGGAAAACGAGCGGATCGTTCTGACTTCACTGAATAGTGTTCGTTAAAATTTTAACAGTTCTTATGGTTTCGCTGATATACTTTGCGTGTACTTAATCAGCAGGAAGGAACTTGTGACAAATTGAATGTTTGATAAGCAAAATGAACCGATACTGCAATGTAATTCGACTGAGATAATAAAAGACCATCAGGAGTTCAGCAACCAAACCGACCAAACATGTATGTCTTAGGCACGGTGTGCTCACAATACACTGACCATACAGATGTTTTGTGATTAAGTCTAGCATTCATATTGCCCAACCAAAAGATGCCAGTTAACTGGCATCTTTTGGTTGGGCAATATTGACAGTCAAAATGGTAAATGGACTAGTTCTTATATGGCGCTTTTCTGCTTGAGCATTCAAAGTGCTTTATACGATGTCTTCATTCACACAAGCACTTTTTTCTATGCCCAAGTGCTTTCTGTCTAACAGAGAGCAACTCAGGGTTCAGTATCTTGCCCAAGGATACATTGGCATGCAGGCTGGAACAGCCAGGGGTCGACCCACCGATCTTCAGATTAGTAGGTGACCTGCTCTACCTCTTGAGCTACAGCTACCTCAAGCCACAGCCACCCCAAAAATCTCACCTCCTATCCCGCATCTTCCCAACCAACCAATCTCATCACGACTTGTGCAATAGCAAATTTTTTGCTATTGTGTAGCCATCAGTCTGTAAACCTGTTGGCTAGACAGCAGTCAACAGACTAGCAAATTATGGTTATCTGGGTCAGGATCCTTGACTCTCTACCGGTCATAGTTTAAGTAAAGAATAAAAATCTAAACCTTCATCAGTCCAGTACTTTCTAGATTGCGTTCTCTCTTGGTCCCCAAATGGACTCTTCAATTGCATGAAAACAAAGCCTCCTCAAACATCCCTGGTCAATATTACTTGGATTGCAAGATTACAAATAGAAACTAGAAAGCTGCTGTTAACAAAATTTCTTATTCTTTGCCTACATGTCCTGAATATTTATATGCATGTCTATTTATAGAGAATATATGTATGCATGCATGTGTTCATTTTAGATTATCTGAGGATGGCTAATTAGTATCCTGCATTGTATGCTGCACCAAAAAAGCCAGCAACAGCTGAACTAACACAATTAATGTCTCCTGTCTTAGCATCCTGGGTGTATTAGTGTTTTCCTGAACCTAATAAAAGACACAAAATCTTACAGCTGCCATTTAGTACTGGCTCCTGCTAATTAGCTCCGAATTAGCATCAGGATAATAAGTATTGGCAAAGTATTGGTTGATCTCAATTAATGCCGATGATACATTAGCGCTAAATGTCAAATAACAGATCCTTTTTGGATTAATTAAGGCCTCAAGTGCAAAGGTTGGGCTGATGCACACATGCACAGGCATCCTGAATTTTAACTGCCTCTTGGTCTATTCAAGAGTTACATTCAGCTCTCTTCCTACTTGGTATTCCACACAGGTGTCATACTTTGTAAAACTTTAAATGACTTACTGCCCTGCCATCTCTTGTAAATTCCCAATATCTCACTCTATTGTTCTTCAGTGTATCAAGAGTCCTTCAGCAGGCTCATGACCTAGTATGATTCAAGCTGAGACGGGAGCAAAAAATCTCATTACAAACTAAAAGCTCCACTTTGGGTGACACCTCTTATAAAGATGATAAGCCATGGAGAATGGCGTGGAATCACACTGCGTTGATGGAAACAGATGCATCAGTGAAAACCTACAGGAGAATTAAAGGAGCCTAGGACAACAGTTGGCAGAAAACACAAAAGCCGAAAGCACATCCTATCCAACTATCCCCGGCATCTTAATGTTAGTGTAGTGATCTCTGTGCTGCAGAATAAAAAAAAATCCATTCTATAATAAAACCATAACGGGTCAACTCTACAGAATGCATACTGAACAGAAGAAAAGCAACTGGACTATAGAGAGCATTCATCAAACGGACAGGAGAGAAGTAGAGTTTAATTTAATTCTGTGTTTGAGAGTAAGATACAACTTGGAATAACACCTAAAGGTTTAAATGCAATTTTCCAGGCCATCAACTGACCATCAACTTGCCACGTTATTCTGCCCTCCGAGCCAAAGCATCTGTCAGCAATGTCTCTAGCTGCTGACTCATGACATATCAAACTAAAGTGGGAGCTCCTGCACAGCGCTGAGCGCGACGGAAAGTTATGGAAAATTTACAAGGAGGATTCAGTTTAACTGCTCTGTGTTAATTTCTTTATAGTTTTAACATCTGATGTTTACAAAAATGATGAAGTTCACATGTGCTGACAAAATCTGGCAGATAAGACGGCAGTTCTTATCTTTGTCAATTACCTTGCCATGCTCGGCAGAGGTTTCGCCACCAATTAACCTTCAGAAAGAGACAGTAGCTAATTCAATTACGCTGGACTGCAGGGCAGTGTTCCTGAGTGACAGCTCAACCTGCCTCAGCGCTCTGATTGACAAGCTGTGAACCAGAGCAGTCATTCCCTGTGCTGAATGTTTATATCTGTGTGACCCAGTGGACTATCTGACACATTTAGGAAGAGGACATTATCACTTTCAGATTAGCTCCATAAAGACAATGCAAGACAAGTTTGACTTCAATGATCTACACAGTGGATCGTTTGTCAGGCAAATATAAAAACGTTACCTTCTTAGGCAGATTTGTATTAGTTCAGCTAATTTGAGTTTTCAACAGCAAATGTTTGGTTACTTAACTGAGGCTTTAAGGCCTGTGTCCAAATGTAATAATCCCTTCATGGGTGTTGCATTTAAGCATCTGGTGCTGAATGACAGCCAGTTGGAGCATCAGAAGCAACAGAAGTGATTATTACCTGATGTGGTTGAAATCATGACTTCATATTCCTCCCCGATCCTCTCATATTCACTTCTTTTTTTTACGGAAAACTCTATTATAGTTGGACAAGGTGACAGGAAATAAAATCAACTGGTGCTGGCAAGGATGCAAGCAAAATCTGACTTTTGCTGCAACTGAAACATCTGCAATGAGTGCAGGAATGAAAGGGAACGCCGGGGTGGCAAATGGAAACAACCACCTTGTGTGATAGCTACTCTAAGAAATAAAACGGCCTCTGCCTTGAAAGGAAAGTTATTGTTTCTGACAGGACAAACTCTCCTAGGCTCAACAAGGGGCAGGGGATGCAATGCTGAGCCTGTGCTCTGCTATCAAAGGAATGAAAGGCAGTTTGGTCCACCACAGAAAACCAAGTGTAGTCTGGAAGAAGATCTCAACAAGAGATGACAGGTACACTCCTGGGAGGATTTTCATCCCTGTTTGTTTGCAGGATGCAATGAATAAATGCTTGGAGTGCAAATAGACATTTGGGGGTGATAAACAAATAAACGCTCTGATGATATTATGGCACAATTTGCATTTTTATTGATACTGTCCATTTGCATTAACTTTCACATGGGTAATGATGAAGATTTCTTTTGCTACATTTTGAACTACTGTTTCTTCACAAGGTGAAAATATTTTTATTTATTATAAGCACCAAAAAAAATTAAAAAATGACTAAAAGTAATGCTATAGCTGTCAGCCATAACAATGCCACTCATATCACATGACTCCTGTCTGGCAGGCTTTATGGTAGATCTTTCCGTATTTACAGAAACGCTACAATCAGGTTTTTAATAAAAGCCTCAATCAGTACCATAGATAATATAAATCTTCTAAATTAAAACGACTGCCACGCTTTTGCAGATAAGCTAATACGGAAAAGAGGCAAAGGCAGTTATCACTCAAGAGAGTCAAGAGGTCATATGACAAGCTACAATACATAGTGGACATAGACAGATGCTTTTGTGATGCGATTAATCATTTCACCAATTGAGGCACTCTCCTTTTTCAGGGCCCTGTTGAAGTGATTGCTTTTAGTCATGATGACAGAGTTTAAACTGTCAAATGAATATGCCTTTTCCTTTCTTTTGGACCAAGATCAAGTGTAATATGGGCCTTGTAAATTTAAAGCAAATCTGAAAGTCTGGATCACATCTTTTTTTTTGAAACTTTTATTGGTGCACAAGGGCTAGTGTTTCATTGCTACGTTTGCATTTACTGCTTGGTTAAAGGTCAGGCAGAAAAAGGCAGAAATTACCTTCTACTGGATAAAAGAAGCAATTCAGAAGTGCAAAATATGGCAATAGGATGCTTCAGGACAAAGACATGCACTCCTGGTCACCTGATGTACCACTTTCGGAGCTGAGACAATGTGGATTCTTCAAAATAATGCTGGTCTTTGTGTGGTCAGTTACCTGCAAACTCACCGATGTGTATGCAAGAATTGGGATATTACATGTGCGGGTTTAATCTTGTCTACCAAAGGTAAATGCACATAGCTGCTGTCCATAAACCTGCTACTATATGTGAATCTCAACCTTGCAATGTTGGGAAAAAATGATGAAAGCTAAACAGCATTAATGTCATGTCACCAATATTCTAGTTTATTATAGCACAATAATGATTGCTTAGCTATTTTTCAAAACAGACCGGATGAGTAATTCATCGGTGACTCCACGCTGTCAAATTATTGGCTTATATATCTGTGACAGTTTTCATATCAGTTTTAACTCCTTATTAGAAACAGTGAGTCAAATAATATGTACTTGGAAGTACATAAACTAGTGACAAGCACAGATAATTACATATTTGTTCTGTTACATTAAATAGCGGCACAGCATAGTTGACAATATCTTAAAGGATGAATTAAATACTAATGTAACAAACCTCACATCCCCTCTTTTCCCTTTTCACTTAGTTCAATATCTTAAATCTGGGATTCCAAAACAGTATAGTCATCAAAAAAATTCTGCTTTTTTTGTCGCCTACTTACAGTATGTTTCACCACCAAAATTTCCAGTACAGGTCGGGGGTTTTGTTTTTTAGTTGGTTCACTAAATGAGTGGCATGTAATAAGATGGAAGAACTGAGGTGTCATTATGGGAAAAGTCCCCTGTCATGCAGCGAAAGGTGCTGCAGCATTTCATCAGTGGTGTGGAAAAAAAAATCATTAGGGAGTCTGTAATGAATGGCTGACAGCTGTCTGTCAAACGTGGGCTTCCGTGTTTTAACTTCTATTCATTTTCTCCATGATTGCTTTTCTCATTGCCAAGTCACAGGCTGATTTCCTGTGCACATCTTTATTAACAAAATAGAGGATTTAATTAAAATAATGGAAATGACATTATAAGAACACGGAGTGTGTTGACTGGTTTTATGGTTGACTTGTAAGTATGTTGTTTTAAACTGTCAATATTTTGATAATGCGCTTGTTCCCATGTGCTTTCGCTCTTTTGTGGTGAATTTAAAATTATTTTGTCCTTAGAAAAGATATCACCGGAATAATGTCAATGAAAATTTGAGGGTTTGCTTTGTCTCCATTTCCCTTTAATGACAACGTACAGCCGAACTCGTCTGTGCAAATCCTGACAACTCGGGCTTTCCGAACATAATTTGATGATGCTGGAATCCAAAGAGCTCCTTATACTGTGAGGAGCGCTCTGATTTCTGAGACGTTAAGTTCTATAAATGTTCAATGAGCTTGAGGTCAGCTGACTGTGAGCTCTCCTTGGTTTTCTTTGGTATTCTCACAAAGCACTGAGGTTTTTTTTTTTGCAGTATGCATCCTTCTCTGCACAGATGCTAACCTGAAAGTGAAGCATGTCTCTGTAGTGCTGCTTCTCTTTAGTCAGAGTGGATTAGGATGGATTTTTTTTTCCAGGTGTCCAGAGAGAAAACCACCCCCACACTTAAATATTCCCACCATCATGTTTTAGGGTTGGTTTGATACATTGAATTATCATTATCTCTCCAGCTTGTCACCCCTTGGTTGCTGCCATAAATCTTAAACTTGGACTCTGAAATAGGATTATTTTCCAGGCACACACTGTGAAATTCTTGTCTGTGTACTTGGCCTTGTTTCCCCTCCTGAGAAGTAGTTTATCAGCCAATCTTCAACCTCTGAGACCACTACTCCTTCTTTACAGGACTTTTCCTGATTGGAGTCTCTCATTCAGCAGTTTTCTAATTATCTATGCATGATGAAGTTGCCTTTGAATCTCTCAACATTGTTCTTCTGAAGGTGTGGGCACTTGATCATTTTAGGCCCACAACTAACCCATGTGCTGCAAAGCATTTTGAAGTGAAATGAAACACCCCCTTTACAAATTTTACAAATTTTGGATCTGTTCTCTTATTTTTGGACTCCAGGTCAGTGGAGTGTTTAAGAGCTATAGCTCCTGAAAACCTGTAATGTATTAACATATGCCTATGCACAAAAGACTAGAACATGTACGGGATATTGGCTCATGTATGTTGTAGTCCAGTAGTAATAGTTCTCCAATTTGGAGCTTGTCATCCTTTACATAGCAAACCCTTTTATCTGACACGTAAAAAAAAAAAACTCCAGCAAAATTTCTGATAGATATATCTCATCAACAAATTAATGTACTGAGGTAGTATCAAGTGAATAAAGCGATCACTAAAATCACAGTACATTAAGGCTGATGACTGCCTGGGCAAGGCAAGCTGATGAGTTAATTTCTGGGAAATGCACCAATACAGAATTGCAACAGCAGCACAGTGGATGTAGTGCTATGGGATTTTCTTTTATTCTGCCATAGCACTGTCATTCCCACCAGTAATAATATCAAAGACCTAAAACAGCCTTTTTCATCTTTTAACTATGGAAGGTTCTGTCATGGAGAATATAGCATATTGCATCAGTCTTTCCTGAAAGACCACAATGATTCAAAGCCACTTTGGTTTAATGCACTGTCTGCAGTATGTGTTACCAGCTTGACATTGCCAGCAACTAAGTAATCAGCAACATCTGCATAAACCAAAGCTATATTTACAAGTTATGTTTCTTTCCTCTAGGCATTGATCACAACATCGTCTCAACTACTCAGGCACCAACAAACACCACTGCACCAAACATGCACACTGCAGCCAACATAAGGTTTAACAGGCCAAACTAATATCAATGCTTTGAGGAAATTACAAGAACGGTTAAATTGCTTTGATAAGGAGGAAGCCCAATAATTGCTGACCATATGGATGTTTTATAATCACTTTATGTGACTAATTTAAGACTCCCTCAAGATCCATGTCTCTCACTCGCTAATCCATGATGCTCTTTAAGGTAATCCATTCAAATAACTCTTGTCTAGCACCATCAATTAGGAATCCAGGTTGATGGAGGAGCTGGCTCTATACAACTTTATAGGTTAGCTGTCTAGGTGGGACAGTAATGTTTGCAGTGATCAAAGACTTGGTATTCTGAATCAACTCTTATTTAGATTTTCACAATAAAACTAAAATCCACAGAAATAAGAAATAACTATATAAAAAAAAAGGTTGTGCAGCTGTAAAACAAAATCCCCAAGCAAAGCCAAAGTAGTTTTACAATAAATTTGAAAGAAAGATTATTGCTCAAAGTGATTTAGATGTTTCTTTCTCTTATGCTCACTGCACACCCCGTACAAATCAGTGAAGAAAAGGCACATATCTCTCTCTACAGAATCAAGGAAATATGGGTGCCCTAAAACAATATTGCTCTAGACACTCTTTTCAAGAATAAAATAATTAAGCTGGGAGTTTTGTGGTCCCTCTCCAGCTCACAACTCACAGATCTGTTACTTGAAACTCAGTAGCAGCACATCTTTTACTGACATTGGTTAAAACATAGCCGCACTTTTTCACTGGCTGCCAAATTTGTTTTAGGATAGCATTAAATAACAAGATGAGATCAGCTTGCCATGCTCTTTGCATAATGTGGTTTCAAATTTATACCCTAAGAATTGGTAAAGCAGACGTACTGTGTGTGTATATATATAAATATATATATCTGTAGCTGCACTTGAAAGGCAGCAAGGATTAAATCCAAGTCATTTAACTGATCCAGCACTGTACGTTTGATGTGTGCAGTAGGGATTTGATCTCTGGTGTCTGTCAAAGCTGTTTATCCTTGTATGATTGACAAGAATGTATATAAAGGATAAAGCATATTGAAAGGTTTGTTGCCTTTAAACTTTAATAAAAATTACATAATCCCACTCTCTTTTGGAACAAAAACACTGAAAATGATTTAAATTTAAATGGCAAAAACCTGAAACACAAACCTTTTTTTTACAAAGTGCTTTACATCCAAAGGTACGGTGCTGTGAAAAAGTATCTGCCCCCATCCTGATTTGAGTTTTTTTGCATATTTGTCACACTTAAATTTTTCAGATCATCAAACTAATTTTAATCTTACATAAAGATAACTTGAGTAAATACAAAATGCAGCTTTTAAATTATGACTTAATTTATTAAAGGAAAAAAACTATCCAAACACATCTCAACATACCTCTAAGAAAGATGGGTCAAATTTAGAGAAAACAAAACAAAGATCAGTTAAAACAGAAATAAAGAATTATGACTTTCTACAAGGTTTAGGGGTGTGTTTATGGGAATTTTTGGCCATTCTTCCAGAAGCGCATTAGTGACATCAGACACTGATGTTAGATGAGAAAGCCTGGCTCACAGTCTCCACTTTAATTCATACCAGAGGTGTTCTATTGGGTTGAGGTCAGGATTCAGTCAAGTTCTTCCACACCAAACTCGCTCATCCATGTCTTTATGGACCTTGCTTTGTGCACTGGTATGCAGTCATGTTGGAAAAGGAAGGGGCCATCCCCAAGCTGTTCCTACAAAGTTGGGAGCATGAAATTGTCCAAAATGTCTTGATATGCTGAAGCATTAAGAGTTCCTTTCATTGGAACTAAGGAACCGAGCCCAACTCCTGAATAACAACCCCACCCATAATCCCCCCTACACCAAACTTTACACTTGGCACAATGCATTTCGAAGAGTACTGTTCTCCTGGCAACCGCCAAACCCAGACTTGTCCATTGGATTGCTAGACGGAGAAGTGTGATTCATCACTCCAGAGAACGTCTCCACTGCTCTAGAGTCCAGTGGTAGTGTGCTTTACACCATTGCATCTGATGTTGTGCTTGGTGATGTAAGGCTTTCCATGAAGCTCTCTACGCACTGTTGAGCTGATCCAAAGGCCACTTGAAGTTTGGAGGTCTGTAACGATTGACTATGAAGAATGTTAGCCGCTTCTGCACACTATGTGTCTCAGCATCCACTGACCCTGTAATTTCACATGGCCTACCACTTCATAGCTGAGTTGCTGTCGTTCCCAGTTGTTTCCACTGTGGCCATGCTAAGCTAACACCACAGAAGCAAAGATGCTGGTGTGTGTGGGGGTGGGGGGTGTATTGTGGGCAGCTGTGTCATTTTATGGCTTCTTGTCCTTTGTGGTCAAAAGACGGAGCCCGTAGGGCTACTGGTGGTATACTGGTTGGCGGGGCTTAAACTAGCAAACTTCCCTGCATGCAGTTGCAGCTGCATTGTGTTTCAGGAATGATAGTTTGGCCCTTTGGTGGATTCAGGGACTGAGCAGAATTTGTTGGAAGGTCAACTCCCATGGTCATTGCTTGGCTAAGGTCACTCATCAGACCAGCCCTGTTCATTTCGTCTTGTCTGGCAACCATTGTGAGTATTTGCAGTTTTTTGCTTTTTCTGCTCCACAAATCCCAATAAGTCTTGGATACCAATATGGCTTGACACACATCCTCATTTTAACTGGACTGAATATTGCATAGACAGCTGGAGCTTGTTCTGTTTTTCCACCTTTGTAACTTCGGCAGTCGCACCCACCAAACCTTCCTCTAAATTAACAGAATCAAGCTCACCCGATTTATTCTTAGTTCCCAAGGAATATCATGACCTTGGAGAAATGTTCAGTAAAGAGAAAACTTTATCACTTCCTCCACACAGGCTGCATGATTGTTCTATTGATCTGTTACCAGGAGCCCCTTTACCCACCAGCTGTTTATACAACCTGTCTCAGAATGAGAAGCAATGGAAACCTACATCAGGGACTCTCTGGCCGCAGGAATAATTCGCCCATCCTCCTTCCCGGTAGGTGCTGGGTTCTTTTTTGTGGAAAAGAAAGACAAGATTCTAAGACCCCGAACAGAACCAGATTACAATTAAAAGCAAATATCCTTTGCTGTTGATCTCCTCTGCATTTGAACCACTGCATGCTGCCACTGTCTTCACAAAGCTAGATCTCAGAAATGCTTACCCCACCTAGTTCGCATCAGGGAGTGAGATGAATAGAAAACCATGTTTAACACACCTTTGGGCCATTTTGAGTATCTAGTTATGTAGTTACATCCTTAACTAACACCACTGGTTTTTCAGGCCCTAGTAAATGTTGAGGAACTTCCTGAACATCTTTGTGATTGTGTATGTAAATCATATATTAATATTTTCCAAGACCCTCACACAACACCAAGCATGTCAGGATCGTGTTGGAAACTGCTGCAGAACACATTCAAGATGTAAGAGTTTCATGTGTCCACAGTTTCCTTCCTGGGATAAATATTGAAGAGGTTACTTAATGTAAACAGTTTTGCGATTTTCGTGGATTTGTTAATTTATACTGACACTTCATTAAGAATTATACCAGGGTACCAGCTCCACTAACCCAACTAACCTGTTTCGTTTGAGTGGACCCCAAGAAGGCTTTCGAGAAGCTTAAGAGACTTTTACAGTACAGCCCCAGTCCTGGTTCAGCCTGACCCAGAGAAGCAATTTGTGGTGGAGGTAGATGCTTCGGACACCGGGGCGGGTGCAGTGTTGTCCCAGTGGTGTGACCCCGAAGGTAAGCTACATCATTGTGCCTTCTCCTCCTGTCATCTTTTCTTCCCAGAGAGGAATTACGACATCGGTGTCCTTGATCTGTTGGCTGTGAAGCAAGCCTTAGATGAATGGAGCACCCTTTTGTGGTCTGGACTGACAACAAGAATCTCTCCTACCTTCAGAATGCCAAACATTTGAACTCAAGGCAAGCTAGATGTCCTTTTTTTTGGTTGCATCATTTCAATATAACTTACTTTCCAGGGTCATGTAATATTAAGCCAGATGCCTTGTCTCTGCAGTTTTCCTAAGTCTAGCTTTTCTTCTCCAGAAACCATTTTATCACCCTCATGTATGGTCACTGGTGTCTCATGGCAAATTGAAGGTCTGTTGAAACAAGCCCAATCTGCAGAACCTGATCCTGGCTCAAAGTGCCTTTATCTGTCCGCTCACAGGTTATCCACTGGGGCCATACAGACAAGTTCACCTGTCACCCAGGGATACTTTACACCTGGGAATATGTTAGAGCCTGTCCAGTCTGAGCTTCAGGCTTTCTGCAACCATTATCTATCCCCAATAAGCCACTGGTCTCACATAGCGTTAGATTTTGTCACCGGACTACCCCCATCAGAAGGCAATACAGTAATCCTTACCATCTTGGACAGATTTTCCAAGGCAGCCCATTTTAACACTCTACCAAAGCTCCCCACAGCCTCCAAAACTGCCCATCATAAAGGCACATGTATTCTCTTCTGATATAGTTTTAGGTAGAGGACCACAATTAGTTTCTGAAGAAGCTCTCATGTGCTCCCTTGAACTGAAGCCGCCTATTCTCTCCTCAATGCAGTCATCATATCTTACATCACACAACTCAATACACCTTTTAAACTTGCAGTCTTCATCTGAGTCTGCTCATTAAGTCCAGTTTAGATCGAACTATGACAATAGCATTTAGCCATTTTCTGCTACCAACACAAAGGTTGTTTCCAGAATTTGGCAGGTGTTTGCGTTTGTCTGCCCGTCTAGATTCTATGAACAGAGTTATAAACGCAGTAACATCACAACCGTGCAACATAGAGCGACAAGGTGTTTTGATTAAATTCATTCAAATATGACTGTGTCTCATGAGTGCTACATATAGGAGTTAATTAACAGACATCTTGGACAAATTTATTGTAGCCTGGAAGGAGAGACTGGTGTAGAGACAGCTTCTTTCCACTTGACCTCAAAAATGTTCTTGTTGAAGTTATATGACATTATATTCAGTGGAACACATTTCTGTGTAATTTTGTAATTTGTGTGTATTTTTAATGCAAATTTCACACCAAACAGGCAGACTTGAATTGGATGTAACACTCTGTCAGATTCCCCGCATTTATACAACTCGAAGCGGGAACACGGCAGTACAGCATTATAATGGCATCTAATCTGCCCACCCTGAGTGCAACGTCAGAGGAAAATTGTCACTGTGTGAATATGGCCCATAGGGCACTCCCTCCTACTCTGTGTTACATGATAGACGAGCTGAGTAACTAGTGAGTCAGTTAAGTTGAAAGGTTGTGCAGGTTATGAAAATATATTACAAGGAAGTGAGTCACTGATGATTCTGCATCTCTTTTGTGAAGGGCTACTTAATGAGTACTAATGGTTCAGTTGTTTGGTTACAGCACAATAAATAAATAAGTTTGTTGTTTGTTTCATCAAGGAGACATTCAAATGAATTTATAATTATCATGCAAGGCAAAAATAATTTATTCCGGAGAAAAGGTCATAATCTTATAGTGCGATCTATTGCCAAGAGGGTTTCTCATCATAAAAAAAACAACAGGCTCCAGTAGGACTTCCTCTTCAGAATAACAGAAGTGAGGCTGCAAAAATACCTCTTTAGTTGAATATTGATAAACAGAGTAAAAAATAAAAATCTCCCAATATGTGATAACCATTAGACCATACAGTATGAGGTAAAACAAGTCTAATCAATTGTGTGACACAGTATCACTGTATCAGAGTGTAGATATTTTCATTCCCATTTTTGTGAGAAGGGTGATGATAAATTATTACCCACTCCAGCAGCCAGTCTGGTGCGTCTGTGTGTGTCTGTAGCAAAACGCACTTCTGAAAACACCTACAAACAGGAACTACCACAAAAGCTGTTTCCAGTATTTTGGCAGGTGTTTGTGTTTGTCTGCCCGTCTAGAGTCTATGAACAGAGTTATAAATGCAGTAACATCACAACTGTACAACACAGAGTGATGAGATCTTTTTGATAGAATTAGTTCAAATATGGCTGTGTCACATGGCATGTGACCTATCACGTGATTTAAGATGGCACTGTCCTGTGTGTCACTGTCTCATGAAGAGCAGGTGTGCTTGAAATGTCATATACTGTTAGATGCAATAAATATAGAAACTGGAGGTCTGCAGTGTGCAAACTGTTAATTCTCATCCTTCTTCAAGTCCCTGTCCAACGTTCATTTTAAAATATTGCATAATGTTAATTTAGGATACGCTAATGTGCAAAAGTCTTGAGCCACCCATCACTTTGTTATATTTTGCTAAGAAAATGGGAAATGGGTGCAGCAATTTATTGAAACATCTGCAAACATAACTGGAACTACAGTATACATTATGAGGCAAAAAGTGAGTTTGTACAATTCTAACAAGCAGTCTGAGCTCTCTTAAATAAGCTTCCTTGTAGTGTCTTTAAGTAGTTCTCCAGGCTTCTTGAAAGACATTCAAAGCTCTTTTTATATCGGCTGCCTTTTGTTTCATTTTGAGGTTTGTGCTCGGGGGAGGCTGATCCACAACCTATAGTGTTCCACTGTATTTTCTATCCAGGTATGCTTTTACTGCATTGGCAGTATTTGAGTGTTTGAGATCACTGTCATACTGATCCAAATGGTACTGCGCTGCGTGTCAGAATCTGATGGATTCTGCCGTCATATGAAACAACACTGGATCATCCCTCGAGTTCATTGTCTTTTTTGTATGCTTGAATGACTCGTAAATCAGTGCTATGTTAAGTGGCTTAATAAATAAAGAAGCCAAAGCAAGAACAACAAAAATGATCAGGCACAAGGACTGGACTGAAAATGATTGAAAAAGCAAAAGAAAAACTTTGAAAGACCTTCAGAAAGCCTGAAGAACTATTGCTCAAAACCACTTTGAATTTAAAAAACATTTGCACAGTAATATATATTTATCTGGTGTATAAATATATAATATTTTTGAAGGGTGCGGACTGGATACGGATTGTCATTGTAGTTGGAGTGATTCCATCATAGGATATTTACATTTTTTGCTTGTTTTCTTTCTTTCTTCTTTTAAACCTGATATAAGCATCCTGTTGTTTTGCACTTGTGTGGGTTATAAGAAATGTTCTATCTAGTTTCATTGATTTCACACGCCTTTACTATTAGTCTGGGTATTACACTACAGTTAGATTAGAAAAATTTTACGTTTGTGAATAAATTAAATTATTAGAATTCTAAATCATTTAGAGTTGGAATAAAATAATACAATATATTTTTTCATATTGAAATGATTATGCTAGATTACTTTAAAATAGACCTTAATTTTGCCTTATAAACCAAGTAATACAGATGTTTTTGATCCATACTTGTGTAAAAAAACAACAACAGTGAACACAGAGTTATCCACTCTCAGAATGACACGTCCTTTGAGTAGTTTGTCTTTGCTGCTGTACTGTTCTTGTCATGTATATTGACCAGTGGATTAGTGATGGATTCCCAGTTATCCTCTTAGGGGGTGATTGCTCATGCAGAGCTGGAGTTGACTCAAGCTATGTGTGACTGTACCAAACACCTGCACTTACCACTGTAATCTAGGTTGAAATCCTCAGTGAGCGAAAGCATCCCTGGTGTCCTCCAGCAGTGCAGATATCCACTGGCGTCACTTGGTGAACTCTGAGGAACAATAATTGACAGAGATTCATGTAAATATTTCAAATTCTAAAAAGAGGTCCAAGAAATTTATTTCCTACTGTATGTTGGCCAGTACATCAAGCATATAACCTAAGTCAGCATCTTAATAGAATCCATGAAGGCCATTCTCAATCAATCAAATATTGTATTATTATTTTTTTTTTTTAAAAACACCTTGTTCTGAGCACAACCTTCTTTGGGCTGATAGTCTCCAAAAAGAATTCAGCAGCATGAATTTATATTTTTCTTTTTGTCAAAAAACTGTAACTACCTCATTAACCTTATCTAACAAGTACAAGATAATAAAATCCTTTGTTTCAGCTTCTGGTCTCGCCAAAGTTAGGCTCACTAATTAATCAAGCATCATCTTAATGACTCCCAATAAAGTGAAACAGAATATGCTACACGCACTGCCCAGGGGAAGGCTACCTGTGCACAAATTCATGCATTTTTACTGGAAGTTAAAATTAAGAGAAAGAGAAGCTTTGCACGCTTTATATTCCCTACAATAACCAAAGCTCGGTCTGGAGCGGTGCAAGGCTGCAATTTTCCCACCCACATAAATATTAATGTCTACATAAGACAAGCTCCAAATTACAAATGTGCTAGTATTCATTTTATTCCTTTTGCTCTAAGAAAACAATTCAGTGTTTTCATCTCTTGTGATTCAGAGTGTATAACATGTTGGATCAAACGTAAAGCAAGTGAAAAGGAAAAATTGAATCGCCAACAATCATTTATGGAAATCTGCAAAATGGCTAGATTTTCAGTCAATGAGAGGACAATAGATAATGTGATCCAATTAGCTGCTGAGGCTGCTATTTGCATTCCAGTGAAAGGGGTGATAGTTAAAGTGGCCCAAGACAGCTGCCTTTCAGCAAAGACCCATGACAACACAAAAAGCAGCGGAACCAAGAAAAAAGGGGAATTTGGGAGTCTTTAGCCGTATTCTTTTAATTACTCATCATAATGACTCCATTTAGCTGTTCAATGACCCATTTTACGGCATTGAACAGGCATGGGAAGCTCTCTGTCCTTGGCAGGGTCAGTCCTGCAGCTGCCCCTGCTGCCATGTTTCAACCAAGAGGGAACATTTTTCCCTACACTGGGCTCTAACAGGCAGGTAGCTCAAGAATTCGCTCTCAAAATACATTCACACATGCACACTGGCTTCATCACCACAAATTAGATATGCACCCAATGTCACTCCACGAGGGAATTCAGTTCAAAGAGGTGCTCATTATATGGAAGACAATAATTATTCTTCATGAATGTATTGTGCATCAGATAAAGACGGGTTTGTCACGCGGGCACTTGCCATAAAGCTGGTAAGGAATAAGATATGCAAATAACCTCAGTCCTACATCATAGTTTTTGGGCTGATACGTTTTTTGTTTTTTTTTCTTTTTTTATCTTCTGCCAATGAATTGTGTAATATAAAAAAGGTTTTACTGCATCCAATAGGATACAACAAGACACCTGCATTTGTTTTGCCATAGAAGTCAAGTCCCTGCTTTTATATTATTAGTCTGAATGCACTGGTTGCTTTTATATTCAAGTGCTACACAAATGACTGTCTCAACTGATAAAGTAACCAGGGGCTCCTCCTCAGACTGAATGCCTTTGATTGTTTGTTGTGTGGATGCATCAAAAATAATTTCCTTGGGATTAAAAAATTGCACCTCTTGGTGCAATTTGGTCTTCTGTTTTAAACACAAGACTTTAAACAATTAAATACTGGATATAATCATGTAAAGATGCAACCTTCCTTTTTATTATTGTGAATATCACAGATTCATCCATTGCATGTGTATCAGGTTAGTGAAAAAAGGGACTCATTTTACAGTAAATTATGTAGCAGATTTCAGGATTACATGATATATTTCTAACTTAATTTAATTGTTAATTTTACATATTAAAACGATATAGACCATCTAGGCCTTCTTATCTAGGCTGTTAAATATTAGGATGCACAGTATTTTACATCCCTGTTTTGAACAGAATGAGTTACTGTCCTTACGGCCATATTTTTCCGTGCTTTTTATGTGAGAAGATCTATGTGAGGATTTGTCAGGTTGCAGCCCTGGAGGAAGAGGTGCAGGAGAGGAGGAGAAGGAGACCCCATATGGTCTTGAGGAGCTGGATTTTCTGGCACATCTCCAGGATGCTGACCCAGAGCATTGAAAGGTTGAGCATTGGCACCGATCTGACTGATTTTGCTCGGCTGCTGACGTGCAGAAGATATGGATATGAGGACAAAAATAGCTTGCTATGGACCGCAGCATGACACAACTGTTCAGAATTTAAATCACTGCCATTTGTTTCTGCTCCATGTCAACTCTTTCTGAGATGACTCATAGAGAGTTCCAATGAAAATAAAATAATGGAAAGAATTTATGTTTTTAAGACCTAAAGAAAGACTTGTCACGATAAACCAATACTATATGATATTGTGAAGTATCAGGTAATTTAATTTAACTTGTACTGTTACCGTGTTAAGTGGAAGCAACAGGAAAAATAAAAACATGTTTGGAGAGAAGAAGAAAAAATGACCACAAGCCATCTTGTTGTTTCTGTTCAGTAGCATGCAAAATGAAAGAGTCCCTGCAAATGAATTGCAGAGAAAGGTCTCCACATTAGGACTAAAGATGAAGACAGTAGAGAGGAAAAAATATTTAAAATTGTATTACTTAAAATAATAAGGAATCACCCATAAAACTGCTATAGAGTCTCCCTTTCCCCGGATGGGTGATGTCTCTGTTTTCCTGCAGCATCTAGAAGCCGCTTCTGTGTATTATATATTAACGCACAATGGCAACATCGGATATAAAGTATCATAGCCCTTACTGTCAGTAGCAACAGTAAGCCCTATTAGTTGTATTCCATCGTCAGCAACACCTCGGCTCATCTTGCTGTTAAATCATAGCAGCACCCAGTGGCTCAAAGCTTCTAGAAGTCTTTTCACATTTAGTTTTACAGTCTGATTTCAATGGGTACAAAAGCTTCCTGATGAGCAGCTCCACGTTTGTCAGTGAGAGGTAGCAACAGTCACTAGGTGCTTCCTAAATCCATTTTCACATATAAATTCAGGACATTGTTGGGAGAATCAGGTCTGGACATTACACAATGTTGTCCTGTTTCACATGTAGCACACAGCAGGAAATCATCCAGGTTCTCGGGTCTGGAAACCCTCTGTTTGGTTTACATTATGGGTTTGCTTTGTACTATGGAAGTGGCAGGGTCTGATTCAGCTCAGTCTCACAAGACTAGAGATTCGTTTTCGACCCCCTGGTAACCCCCTGGCAACCTCTGGCCACTGGGGCAAAATGTGCAATGTGCTGACCGGTCTCTAGGCCTGTGTGACTGGGGCCTAATTCGGACATTTGCATTCTCATATACAGTTTTGTGGTCCTGATCAAACAAGAGAGCAATAAAAAGTAAGAATTTTTAATTTAACTTCTGAATCCTTCAACTGAGCAACTCTGAGAATTAAACTGGCTCGAGCTTATTACATGTAGCTGCTACTCTGGCCAATCCAGAGTGTTTTCATAAAGACATGATTTCCCCTCTTCCTTTGCCTCAAGAGAGTCATCTCAAACCTTGTATTTCTGGATGAACCCTGTGGGCATCAGGTGGCAGCTACAACCATCTGCAATTTAGAGAATATGTATTGACCTTGGTACCTTAAGCTATGTTATGCTGTAGACGGATATGGAATGCAACTTAAAAATAAATTCAAATGACTGAAAATGAAAGAGGTTTGCGTTGTTCAACCTAAAAATGTGGACCATGTTATGATTAAATATGAGTTAGCTTTCATAATTATAAAATTAAACAGTTAAGAATGACAGTTCTGATAAGGTTATTTTTTTCATGCATTTACTACCACTTACTAATGGCCAAATCACAGTGTGAGCTCGTGTGAGGTGCTCAGATGTGACAGGAATCTTGCTTTTCGAAAACTGTACACAGGGTTTACTACGAGTCGCATTACCTTTTATTGCATCAAGACATTTTTTTATTTCGATAAGATGACAAGGTTAGGCTGGTAAATACATTTTCTGTTATGTACTTCCAGAGCTGTCAGTCAGCGAGCGCTGAGATAATTTAGCTGCACTTAAAAGCGTCGCAGGTAGGGTGGAGGAGGAGGAGGAGGGTGTACAAAAGCACAACCCATCTTTGTAGCCTGATGCGGTTACAAGCATCAGCCCCGCAGTGAGAAGCAGACTGGCTAAAAGTATTGTTGCTCTTTGAAATGTCCACTCTGATGTAGAAAGAGAGTATGTGATAGGAGGTGTTTCATGACTGCTGCACGGTGGGTCTATTTAGTTAAGCTTCCTGACTGCGTTGGTGTTGGGCAAGTGAACTAAAAAGAAAAAGAAAAAGAAAAAGAAAAAGAAAAAGAAAAAGAAAAGAAAAATCAGTGCAGGAAACCAGCACCTGAGGTAAATTGTTGTGTGCAAATCTAAATTCAGGTGATTACAGTAAAGTCCAGGTTTCCAACCTACCATGAAATAACTGAACTAGAGGGTGAAGTCATTAAATTTACATATTGCCTGGTAATGCTTGGGAGGTGATTCCTTGATTTTACATCCGAGTTACTAAGTCTCATTTAAGCCTAAAGGTAAGGAAGTGGAAAGCTGCACAGCTAGTTTCCACTACAGAGAATAGGAAAGTATTTTCTATCTCTTCAAACTACAAACAAGCCTTAAGCAAAGCCAAACGCACACATGTAAAGCACACACACACACACACACACACACACACTCAAATACATCCTTTCATTTAAAAACTGACCCATGTGCATGTGTATGAAGACAGAAAACTTTGAAATTGCATTTCTAAAAATAGACAGGCATACTTATTGTGCCCTCAACCCCTATCTACAGTAAAAAAAAAAACACATTTGGAGACAGAATGGGTTTCCTGATAGCTTCATAAAAGCAAGATGTTGGTGTGCTGTTCCCTCACTCATTCAATATTAAAGTAGCATGGCATGCTGTCTAGAGCCACCATAATGATGTTGTAATGGGTTTACAGAAAATAGAACACGGCTTTGCTGCTTACAGTTTTTCTTAAATGCTTTGGTGCATTTCTTGCAATATTTTTGAAGTTGTCAGCCCTGAAGATGCATTTCCCCAACCAGCTCGTATGTAGCAAACCACTACAGATAAAAGCTGTAATTCACCTAAAACCTTCAATGAATGTGTCAAAATTGTGATTGGCATTTTTAAAATCTTTTGTCCAGTGGTGGAGTCTAGAAGTGATTTCCTTAGTTTTGAATTTGAAAAATTCTCACTGATATTGGACATACTGAACTAGACTATAACTTTTCTTTGGAGAACTGACCTCTGTTTTGGGTCAAGAATATCATTATTCATATGGTGATTTCATAAGCAGGTTTTGTCTCTCCCATTCCTTCGGCCACAGATTGTCATCAACCTTATATCTAACACTCGCCTTTGCAACAGGGAAAGAACCAGCAACATCTGTTCTTTGTACTCTTTTGCATCTTTTCTCCTTCATGCCTTCACCTTGCTGTAGCGCCACACATCCTTACTCCTTTTCCAGGCTGTTGAAGCCTTATCTGAGCAGGCTCCTCCTATTAGAATAATCATATTAGTGACTCACAGCTGTAGCCTTGGCAGATTTTGACTATTAGAAGAATTTATCCGCATGTGTTGACTTATACAATTCAATCTGCTGGTATATTAGGGAGAATTAAACTTTGCTGCTGATAAAAACATGACCTAATTTGCTCACAAAGCCACATACCGTACAACCAGTATTTGTTCACATTTCAGACAGCTGTCTAAATATCCTAAAAAGTCTGCAAATGCCTACAAACAATGGAAAATTCGGTTTTTGAAACATTTAACATATTGTTTTGAAAACTTTAACTGCGATTTTAGGGCCAACTGAGAAACCGAGAAAATGCAGCATGTGAAACTCAAATACACTGTCCGGTTGTGGTAGTTTGCTGAGGGGGTAGCACTATTACACCTCGTAATAATGTGGTAATAGTGCAGTAATAGAAGCTACAGTATAAATTTTAGACATAGCAAAAAAAACCCAGCCCCAAAGCCCAAATCATCACCAGATCAGCAGACTGTCAAAACTTCTGCTTTTATAGAGGCGGTCTAAAAGCAGGCAGTCACACATACTGATGATCAGTGAATCAAGTGCCCTTTATTAGCAGCACAAGGCTGCTACTTAACTATGTGGAAGCAGTAAGGGTATGTGTAATTTTTCATACAGACCTTCTGTATTTTATGTCCTCATACATAGAACCTTAAAACTGAACGAGACTGTGACTGTATAAAACACCTCCATCTCCACACCTGCTCACTAAATAAAAGAAATACAATATCTATTTTTCCTAAGAAGATTTGTTAGAAAGACAAATTAGAAAAAAATATGTTGTTTCAGTTAAATGTTGGTGATAAACTTGTATTTTAGTTGTTTATTAAGCTATGAGTCTTCTTTATAAAGGAGGAGTAAAGATCCCTGCATGTTCTCATCTGAGAAAATCACAATGCCCTCTACTTTTTTCACTTCCTCCGCTGACCTACTACATATCCCTACATTTAATCTGTAAATTGACATTTAGCATTTAGTAGCATTAGTATTTCTTTGTACTTCTAAAATCAAATCTGTACATAGTATACATTAAGCCATAGATTATCTGATATTAGTTACATTTGTTTTAAATCAGCGCATGTATCTTACTTTATATTTCACAGCTTTTAGCAACACTATATATCAGTGTTAGTGCGTCAGCCTTTCAGATCGTCAAAAGTAAGTAAACGTTGACAGAGACCCTAATGTATTATTCAGAGAGGAAGTATGAACATCAAATTCTGCATCCTACAGCTTGCATGTAGTTTTACAACTCAGTCCTAATAGAAAATTGTAAGAATGTAAGCCCTGAAATGGCATAGCCCTTTAAGACCTATAATAGGAAAAGTCCGCCAGACCATATCTTTACATTTCTACATGCTGTAGTACCATCTTGTGGAATATTCCAACTCACTATACATCAATGTAATCGTCAGAACCCTAATTATAATAATATGTATGAAGGTAATCCATAGTAACTACATAAAGTAGCTAACAAGTGCACTAACCCACAAAGAAATTGAAAACTGTTTTTTGTACCTGCATACTATGCTAGATACAGAAATGCCATGGCTGTACATGCTAATGAAAACGGGAAAGCGCATGGAGTTCGTTTTGTTGTTAGCGCTTCTTATGGGATTTCTGTGAACCTGTTAGAGTATAGATACAACGCTCTGGGACATGTTGAATGCATGATATGTAAGCGTAAATCCTCTGGTTTTATATGCAAAAAGAATTATTGCTCTATCGTATTTAAAAGCAGTTACGCAATTGGGACCGCCGGCGCCTCCGGTCGGTCTTAATATTTTGTAATAGAGTACCTATTGTCTGTATTACTGTATATTGTATAAAACCGTGCTTTAAAATACATGCCTTGCCTCCTGTGTTGCTTTAACATGAACAGGCAGTGCACTTAACCTTTGCCATGTTGAAAGAAACCCTGCTGTTGACACTTTGTTTCAGAGGTGCATTCATAATCTTTTCTTAAAGCCATTTCTGTGCTCTGTGCACTGACTGGACCCTGGGGTACAAAAGCAGAAAAGCTATTAAGTGGCACAAACTCTAGGGCTATTTTGTTTTTCCAGGGAAGTCATTCGTTTAATTTCTGATCTTTGTCTCATAGTTTCTTCTCTCGTGTTCTCAGGGCAACTCTGAATAGTGATGAATAGTAACAGAGTGGCAGAGTGGTGTGATGAAGAGCGGCCTTTGCACACGCATGTGACGAAGACATTAATGTGCTCCCATGTCTGTTTTTGCTCTCGAGGATTATTCATCAGGGACATCCTGTGAAGCACCATAATGGCTTTTATTCTTGGTCAAACTAAAATTTCTTGAGTGGCACAGTGAATAATTTGTTATTATCTGGAATAAGTGGGGTAGAATGATAAGGACGACAAGTATAGCAGGACTTCTGTGTAGTCTTACTCTGTTGCTTTTATTGCTTTTAGCAGATTTTCTTCGGGGCAGAACCAGCTAAAGAGGGCATTTGGTATTCTCGGATAGCCTGAGAAGAATAGTTAAAGACACATGCACGCTGAGAATGGACTAATGTGCAGAGGCTCTTTTTAGGAAAAGAAAAGAATCATCCTATATTGTGCCCTTGGAGTCATGTACAGTAAAGCACGTACTACTATATATGGTATTCCGGTTTAGCGCTAGTAATATTCAATATTTCTCATTAATGTAAATTACAACAAACTAACATGAGAATATATACATTCTTTGATAAGCAAAAAAACTGGTCATCCGTGCCCTTCCAAAGACAGTAAAAACATTTCTTGATGTGAATCACTGTCTCTGTTATTCCCATGAGTGAATGCTGAGGACATCTGGAAAGACTTGGTGCAATGGAGCATTGATGTTGCAGTGACACACTGTCCTTCACTTCTTCTAGGCAAAGCTGCAGGGCATCTCCTGCACTACAGCAAGGATTCAGTGAAGTCCAACACCAGAACACACGGGCAGCTTCAGCATTGATTTGAGTCCTGTCATCAGTGCCATCATTAAACTTGATTTCAAACTGTGATTCACTGGTTTACAAAGGATGTCTATGAAGCTTCCCATGGTTTGCTCTGAGCATTAATCAGTGTAATTGATATCATCACTAGCAAATCAACATGTAGGTCTGATTTTAAAAGATGTTAAAATATCAGTCTTCCTCCCCTGCACTCCAGCTAGTGTTGAGTATTCTGGCCACAAAATTTACTTTTTTTTCTCTTTTTGGTTTTTGGATGACTCACTATTTCAAAAACAACACATTCACAATGTAAATGCATAGCACAGCTTTTCTGATCTATTATGCCACCACTTGTGTTATTTCCTTGCCTCAGAACCCTGTTTTGTCAATAAAAGAATGAAACAGCTTTTCTTTGCTGCGTTTGGGAGATTCAAACCAGGATCTGAAGCTGCAGAATCTTTCTGTTTATTTACATAAGAAAATAAGATAAGATATGAATGTCAGTCAGTTTAGGATTGGTAGTAATGTGGTCAGGGCGGGTGGGGGATTGTTTTACTGACTGGACGTATCGGGCTCAGGTGTTTCCAGAAAGATCAGGTGGACAGCCCTGCCACCCAGTTGCTAGTACCTGACCAGGTATGTCGAGGCACAGCCCAACCCGCTGTTTTTTGTTTTTTTTTTGTATCTCACATGGCATGGTGGTCTCTCTAACATTGGGCTTTGGACTAAACCACTTACATCAGTGAAGTAAAACTATTTCCATTCTTGGTTTTATTTTTCATCATCTGCTACTACCATAATAAAGTCTGCTTTATTGACAGACGCTCGTGTGCTCCAGATATCTGCCCTACTTCTAGCACTGCTGTTGTTTGAGACACAGCAGAGGAAACACATATCTTGACTTTACGATGTAGATACATGTTTAACACAGTGCTAAAACAAACAAATTAAAATTAATCAAATTAGTTTGATACGTGGCACAACCCTAAACCCAGCATTTAAATGATGTTCAAGCTTTAATCTTAGTGAAATGTATAATTATTTATAATATTATGTATTATAATATAATGGATAGTTCATATTTTTTGCCAGTAATCATAGATTACAATCAGTATAATTAAAATTTAAATGGATACACTCATACTAGTTTACTGTGAATACCTCTGCCACTGTCAAGTTTTGTGGAGGCTCTGCACCCTTGCCTGTGCAAAGGACAAAAGGCATAAGCCCTATATAAAGAGAAACTTGCAGTTTAATTGACGGGATCAGAGGAGACTCAAAGGACTTGAGATGTAAAAGCCTGAAAAAAGGCCTTCAAGTTGTGGAAGTTGTGAAGCTGACAGAGCCATAAAATCCTTGTATTTGTATTTATTTTTAAGTTTTAACCCCCTCAGACTGAAGGTTTCACTGTATGTGAGCGATAAAACATGTTAAAATCCAGGCATAAGGTATGCACAGGGCAGAGCAAGTGCTGGGTTCATGGGACAACATTATACATATGTTAACACAAAAACCTGCACTTTCACAAACCAGTAAAAACCTGGTTTACTGGGTCATATCCCAGGCACTCAACTGAACATGAAGGGAAGAGATGCAAACATTCCCTCTATGTTCATTATTTAGTGCAAGTGGTCAGCGCTCCAGCCTCCTCCACACTTGTTCTTCTCCATTCATATATTCACCACTGATAAATGTTAGGAATTAATTTACTGCCGCAGACATGATTCCTGCAACTGTTCATTAATCCACTCATGAATATGGAATCATTCAGACCTCACTGGCTCTTTTTACAGTAATGTGAGCAGTGAAGCCTTCGAAAAAAAATCTCTCCTGACCAAAGTGAGCCTCACTTTCCAGGTGAGAGCACTTTATTCTCCCTCCACTTCCCTCTGCAGTGGGGCCACTCAATAAATCACAGTGGAAAGCGCTACCTTTACTCTGCAGCTGCTGAGACACTAATGTCAGTGGCTATGAGGGTGAATTATCATGACTCAGCAAACTTGCTTCAAATAGGTTTGCTTTCTATTTAAAAAATTCAAACAAAAATATGTAAAATATATATATATATATATATGGGTGAGTGTGTCCAAACTTTTGACTGGTACTGTGTGTATACTGTGTGTATACACACACACACACACAGTACCAGTATATATAGTCAAACCGTATTTCAAAAATGACATCAAACTGACATTTTGGCCACGTCACTTTTACTGCAACATGAGAGATGATTACTGTAATTTGCACCTGTAAATGAGCTGAATAATTAAAAAGGGAAAATGAAGGAACATCATCTATAATACAGAGAGTAGAAAGTAACTTGAGAAACATGCATGTACAGGTATTGTTGTCTGTAAAAGTCCCGCTCAGAAACTGGTGTTACATTTCATGGTTCAATTTACAGTGCGCCACTGAGGAGAGAACAAAACGTTTTATTAAGCATTTTAAACAACGCTGTTCCAGCCTTATATATGACCACATCAATGTAAAAGTTATCTCTGTGTAAAATGTATCAACTTGATGATATTACTGCATTTTAGGTTGGCAGCATAAATGAGAAAATTGGAGCTATATTGCTGTTTCCTCAATCAGCACTTACAGAATGAATACGGTAACAAGCTAAGTTCCCCCTAAAGGCATTATTCAGTGCCTTCATATCGATGGGTCTTGTCAGAGTTGATTCATTAAAGAGTGGAGCTGGTAATGCACTTCAAAGTCTAATGAAGCTACAGTGTCAACGCGGAAGCCATGCAGTCTGTGCAAGTCTTTGCATTGGGAGCTGTTTTCCTAAAACACTCAAAACAAACTACTGAACAGGAACTTTAATGAGTATGTTTTGACGTAATGATAGTGGTCCATTTTTTTCTGCTGCTGATTGTGAACAGTGATCATGCGGGATCATTTCAACAAGTTTTATGTGTTGCAGTGAAGAATGTGAATAAAAAAAGACGTTGATTTATGCTTTTTATGGAGCATTAGCTTATAGCTTATATCTTAATGGAAATAGGTTGAATATGTACAATATTTCATTATAAAAACATAAAGATAGTATATGTTACCATGTGGTAATAAAACAAAACTAGTGCTGGCACATAATATTGATATACCTGAGTTATCCAAGGATCGAAGTGTTATTAAATTCTGAGCAGCAGCCAACTTGCTGCCCAAAATTATTCACTCAGTTAATCAAACAGAATTTGTCCAACTACTTATACTTCCTTTATGAGTGCTTAGCACATCGAGCTTACGCGATTTATACTTTGCAATGCTGGACACACAAGTTTGCCATTATATGCTTGTCCTTAAAATGTTTATTTATTTGTTTATATATTAAAATTCCTTTTCAGTGTAGCTTGGTTATTGTCTGCTAAGAAGAATACAAAATGAAGACTTACCAGGGCTTTTTGCTGTGCTTCAGTCAAAGATATTACAGTATAGCAAAAGCATTGGGCCTCCTAAAATTTGCACCTACAGAAACTACTCAGCCATGCAAACCAATGCCATGAAGCTCCTGGCACATAGTTTATGTGCCGATGTCAATGTCAGGTGAGGTGTGATTTGGCTGCTGAGTCAGCAGAGCATTGATGAATTTTACGTGCTATGGCAGACCACACGTCTAGGTGCTTTATCCATCTGTGGCAATAGGATTGAATACACTTCAATTCAACGAGAGGTGTGGCCCAATGCTTTTGTTCTCGTGGTACATGTGAAATATTAAATTATAGCAAATGCATTTGTGTCAGTCAGCTTTGCAGTTATACCGATCATACTCTGGTTAACATTTGTGCCCAACACATTTACATTCTATTTAAATTTGGTTTATTATATTCAGAAAATTGTACATTAGGTCTTTCCAATTTTGCACTGGCTTAATGTTCAAATGTGTTGAAGAGTTAAGACTAAAAAAACCAAACATTTTCTTTTCTTTTTTTTTTTTTTGTTTCTGTACTATACTATATATTCTCTAATATTTGATTTTTATTAAAACAATGAATAAAATTGTGGCATCTATCGTTACTTTGGTTATCTTGGGGCTCCATGTACACTGAGACTAATGTCTCATTACTAATGCTGAAGCACAGAAGCAGACCCATTTCCCCTCCCTTTTCCAATTCTTCTCTCATCTCTTCTTGATCTTGTTTTCCCCCAAGAGGGTTTACCGTCTAATAAGACTTGATTGGTAGTAAGAAGGGGGACCAGAAGTGAGATTTTTTTGTAGCATACTTTGACCTTGGACACAAGTTATGTTAGAACAGCAGTAGGTTGCATTTCAGTAGCAGCCAGACTTGCTGGTTCATCTGTCAGTCTAATAAAATGTGATTCTGGTTATCAATACAGAGCTGCAGATAATCCTTGTATTTAACTGCATTATTAGTACTTTAAGTTGCATGACTGCCACCCGTTGCAGTACAATAACAGCATTTGTTCACATCACAGGTAGTAATAATAAAAACATCATGTTGTATAACATCATTGAGCAGCTTGCTGCTTTGCTGCAATGGGATTTGCCAAAATCCATGCTGCAACACAGTATGAGATGACTTTTGCAGACAGCTGGACCAATGTTTCTGTGGGCAATATCATGTGCTTCTTTCCCAGATTGTGACAATTCACCTTCTTTAGTTAAAACTTCTTGTTCTATGTGCATCGCTGCGTTCTGGATCATCACATTCTGCATAAAAATTTTTAGTATTTCATAATCTGTGATTTTATATAATCCTGCATTTCCAGCCTGTATTTGTTTCCACTGCTGGTTCCTATTACAGATGCAATGTGTTTGAACTAACTCAAATCAAAATAATGCAATTTATAGTCTTCGAGCTTATTTGTGGTGGTTTCTAATCTACTGCTTCCCTTCTAGATTTAAGCACATATATTCATTAATAAATGAGAGCCAAATATATTTACTCATTCATTATATTCACTCCATGTGTGATCTGCCTGAAAGGAGAGTTGATCAAATCAGTCAACTCTTGACGTTTGTCTGCGTTTGTGTTGCACTGATGGTTTCTATTTAACATATTTGCCTTGCTAAATTTCTTCCTTGTTACAATACACGCATTCCTCTTACAAACTAGTCATAATTTGGTTAACTTGACCTGTTCTGGCAATCTATTGTGTTTGTGTTGGGTGTTTTTGTACATTTTACAACATCTGTTTGTGCTGGCTCTGTTCCTGGGCTTCGCTTTTCCTTCTCTGCCTCCAGAACACCTCTGGGTTGGTCTTTTCCAATATCTGCATGCATGTTTTCCTGTTGATTATCTGCTGTGCGGTAGGCTTTATTTGCTGTATCATTTGCACGTCTGTTTCATTTATCTTGATCGTGTTGCTCTAAATACTCTTTAGATTATAACTCTTTTTCTAGCTTCTTCATACTGTGGAGGTTAAAATGACTGATCTTTCCGCTGTGATGCAGGCAGAAAGGTGGCATATTTACATCTTAAACTGTTAGAAGAGAAAAACTTAAACATGAGAAACCTAGCCCCCCACCCCCACCCCATAATACCTGATATCACCAAATGCTTTTTTTAAAAATAACTTTTACTCATTCCATTTACGAGGATCATTTTCAGTCTCATTGCATTTTAAAGGTTTCTTCATGATAAACTATCTGTGTTGCTTAATGGCTCCTACAGAAACTCTGTCACAAGCAACATCGGTGATGGTAGCTTGACAAAATAATAAAGTCGAATGCAATGAATAAGTATCAGGAGAGAGCCAGCAGAAATGTTCACTGATGAGGTCATATATCACAATGCTAAGCACTGCAGCAACAATGCTGCTCTCTCTCATTTACTTTTTGGCTGGAGATCAAAGCTAGGCAGGAAGTATGGTGGCTTGCTCAGTGCATTATTGTGGAAATAGAAATGTCTTAGAAAACAAAAGTTGGAGAGCTTTTATTTCAAAGATTGCAGCCGAAAATAAGAAATCTAATCCGAAACCTAGAGAGCATCTAGAAGTCCCTCGATATACTAACTACTGAATATTTAATATTGTATTATTACATGTGTATGAAGTACCTTTACTGTGCAATCTATGAATGTAGCGTTGATCTTTAAATTAACTATGCACCTTAAATTTCATGACCAGCATGGTTATGATGCCGTCACAGTGGCAAAGTCCAACCAACTGTCCAATAATGTCTCAGCACTTCAGTGTTGCGGCTAACCCTGTTGCCTCACAGCAAGAAAGTCCTGGGTTTGAATCCACCAGCTGGCTGCAGCCTCTCTCTGTGGAGTTTGTATGAGCTCACCTGCTTCCTCTCACAGTCCAAAGACATGCATGCTTTGGGTTAATTGGCAATTCTAAATTGGTCATGTGTTAGCCCTGCAATAGGCCTGTCTAGGGTGTGACCTGCCTTTTCCCCAATAAGATCTGGGAAAGGCTCCAGCCCCCCGGTGACCCTGAATTGAATAAGCAGGAGAAAACGGATGAATGGGTGGTCAATCAAGTATGATCGAACCATTCCCACACACTCCTGATGAGTGCATAAGCAGCATTTCTGAGTGCTAAATTCTTGATGCGTACTAGCAGGAGCAGTGTGAGTGGTATTGTTATTGCTGTTATTGCCTTGTGGATCTGTGTGTGTGTGTAGGTGTGTGTGTGTGTCTGTGTGTGTGTGTATGCGTGCGTGCGTGTCATCATGGCAAAATTTATTCCTGGAGATGTATTGATAATTTCCCATGACTTATGATTTATGTAAACCAATATGTTCTCATCGAAAGGCAGCAAAGAGTGCAGTTTTTCCAGAAGGTGCTGGAGAAACAGTGTCTTGAACAGAATCTCCATAAGGAGGCAAAAGAGTTGGCAGTGGCATTTTTTGATTAATGCCACAACCAACTTAAAATAAAAATAAAAAAATTAAAAAAGTATGCAGCTTCACAACATTAATCTTGCAAGAGAAAAATCATGCATTGCATTTAAATGTAATACAAAGCAGTCCCGAATTAATTTGAATATGTGGGGAATTGGAAGTGACACTTCCACAAGCACCTGTGCCAAAGTGTGTTATGGTCCTGGGTCTTTGACTAGTGATCTGAGTTTATTCTTGGTCCTTAGTTAAGAGTTTTTCTTATTTATGAGTTCCTGTAATTATATTTTTGGATTATGTGCTGGAATTCATAATCTCTTGATAGGTTATTTTGCTCCTAGAGTTAGACTTATCCTGCCCCTGTTGCGTCTTACTGTCAAGTCACCATCTCTGTCGGAGTTTAGTTACTTCCTGTTTTATTTTGCTAGTCTCGTGTGCGTTGTTTTTGGGTTTGCTTCCCCTTTTCTCGTTAGTTAGATTCTGTTCACCTGTGTCTTGTTTTCCCCAGCTGTGTTCTCTCTCTCCCCCAATTACCTGCCGTGTGTATTTAAGCCCTCAGTTTTCCTCCGTTCTTTGTCACAGCCTCCCTCTTGTTGTGTATTCTGTGTTTCCTCCATGTTTCCTCTGTGTGAATCCCTGGCTCCTGCTTTGTATTATTTAGCATTCTGTTTTTGGCTCAGTCTTCAACATTAAAGCTGCCTTCTTCAGTTCACATCTCTGTCCCACCAGTCCTGCATTTGAGTCCACAACCTGCCTGCCACACAGCAGCATATGACAGGAAGTGCAACCTGGCTCTTATAAATTCACTAGTGTTGTGGCTGGTATGATGCGATGGTCTCCAGTTTTGTATTGTTGCTGCCCATTTGATCGTAAATGTCATGAGCGCATGCTAAAGTTAACTTGCAGCTCCTTGCCTGCACATTGAGCATAAATATAATCTGAAAACACTTTTTTAATTACTTTTTGACAATCATTATTACCTGTCCATGGTCTGACTATTTGCAGGAGTGCCACATTAACAAGAAAGATTACAATAATGTATTATGTACTCATGACACATGCTGAAAAGCTCCCCAAATTAATTTATGTTCTCACGCTGTAAAAGGTAAAGTAGAGCAAATAAAACTATTTTCGAGCCATATACAGCCTGGAAATATATTCAGACAAAAAGAACACCGGCTCTATGTCGTGTTTGTGGACCTAATGTTTCCAGGGGCTGCGACGACCAGAGTTAACAGTTTTGGAAGCACCACTAACAGGCCCTACATTGCAAACCACTCAGGGCTTGCATGAATAGCGCCGCCGCTCGATATTACTCCACAGTCGCATTAGTAAAGTATCATAATAAATGAAACATTCTCCTGAACACCCCATTAGTAAACCTTATCTTTTCACAGCCACCAGCTATCGAACAAAAGCCCCCAAGCTGTGAGAGGCAGAAAAGCTTTATTTCCCTCTCTCTATCTTTTCTCCTTTGTCTCTTTGCCCTCCTTTTCACTTCTGCTCTCATTTATTAATGACTTGTTTCCAGTGCTACAGTGTTAGTGAGTGTCTCACCTTAGTATACATCTTACTTTTCACTTTAATAATGTTGCATATTATTAAGTAATAGTGCTTACAGTAAACATGTGAAAGCAGTGTGTGCAGAAGTTAGCGTTTACCCATCTAAATGAACAGCGATCTTGCACTACTTATTGTGTGTTCTTCAACTTTTTTTTGCATCATGTGCATTTTATCAGGGCTCTGTTCTGTTATTTAAATTTTCTGTATTGTCTCTTTGATCTGTTGTCACTATGCAGCCTGTATTTGTAACCTTACACGTCTTACTTGGGTTCTCTCAGTGTCACTGCCCTTTGACGTTTGATGTCCACCATGAAGTCAGACTTAAGGTATTGGAGACATCTATTATTTAGTGTCTCTCCTTAGCACATATCCACACACTTAGCTGTTCCACCCTCTTCAGCAGGGGAAATCTCTAGAAAATAATATCTTATGTGACATCTGAAGGAATACCTTCAATCCAAACACTGAATATTTTTACACACCTTTAACACTGTTTTTCACACTATTGTATCACCTGAAGCTCAGCTAACTTCCCAGATACAATAATAATAATAAAAATGATAATAAAAATGCATCACCAAATATGTACAACATTAACTCAGTGTATATATATATATATATATAAAGTTTAACTTCATCCATAGTCTATTTGAACTGTGCTCACCATGAGCAAATGTGACTGAACCATCCACTGATCTGTCTCAGCATCACCCCACTAAAGCCCCAGACCTCCTTGGGTCGGATTTATGTCACGTTTTAAAATAGATCTGAGTTTTTCAGGTCAAAGTTAAACAAGCCAAATGGTATTTTCAGCCTACTCTGCTAAATGCTTGGACTGAGTCTTCTACTATCGTGCAGTTGCAGTCGATAAGACTATCCTCCTCCCCTCCCATTTTTTAAACAAGTGCACTTAAAAGTAGAGTTGTAAAGGTATTTGTCTTCACTCCTGGGAAATCCAAATGTTTTCCTCTGCATTATTTATGAAACTTGAAAGTCAAGGCAGAGATTGTGTTCACCTAAGTGTGATTTGCAGCACATTGCCTATGCCTCCTTGCCATATGTCATTCTACCTGGCTGCACACCAGCAAGCTAAAAGCCTGTGTGCTTACATCATCGTTCTACTGGGAAGAGATGTTTGCAAAAATGTCCTGAACCATCTGACTCAGAAGACCTCGGTATTACTGAAAAACACAGGGTAGGTTAATACAGAGCTTTAATTACAGATTCAGATTGTGATATTGAGTTTGAGGATTAGGTAACCTGCATGCCAATACAGATTTACTGTTGTTAAATGGTTGGTTCAATGTCTTTTGATGACTAGAACAGGATCACTGATGGAATATAAATGTAATGTAATAACACTCTTCAGCTGTTCAGTTCATAGTACTGTGTAAAATGAATTTTAGCAATTTTAATAGAGAGTAGTCTAAAGAAGTCAATTACTAACCAGTACATAACAAGAAAGAGTTCCATCCATCATCCATCCATTTTTACTGCTTATCAGGGTCAGGTTTGCATGGCAGCAGTCAAAGCAGACCTGCCCAG
Source organism: Cichlasoma orientale (assembly GCA_034780415.1). Taxonomy (NCBI): domain Eukaryota; kingdom Metazoa; phylum Chordata; class Actinopteri; order Cichliformes; family Cichlidae; genus Cichlasoma; species Cichlasoma orientale. The sequence continues at coordinate 2,059,504 of JAVDPK010001242.1, read as the reverse complement.
AACTCCCTCTCCCCCACCACCTCCTCTGTCTCCTCTGGGGGGGATACTGAGGCGTGCCCAAACAAGCCAAGAGAAACAATCTTTTGGCCCAGACATTCTTTAGAAAAAGCTCTGAGCTGCTTGCATCCACAGTCACATTATTTTGGTCACTGCCCACAGCTCATGACCGTAGGTGTGGGTAGGAAAGTAGATCAACCAGTAAATGGACAGCTCAGATCTCTTTTCGCCACAATAGATCGGCACAGTATCTGCATCACTGCACATAGCACACCAATCTGCCTATCATTCCCCCCTGCACTTGATTTCCACTGGAGGGGGAAATTCACCTTTTCCCAGCCATGAACCACGGTCTCAGATTTAGAGATGCTAGTCCTCACCCAGGCCACTTTATACTTGGCTTCAACCTGCCGCAGTGCAAGCTGGAGGTCACCGCTCCAGCACATTAACAGCAAAAGAGCCCACCACACCGGACATCCTAGACCTCTTGATTGCACCTAGAAAATTTTGTCCATAAAAGTTATGAACTGCATCTTTGACAAAGGGCAGTACTGGCGTAGCCCAACGCCCACTGAGAAAGAATTAGAACCTAACGCACACAAACTCTAAAAGAAGAACTTGTGGGTTGAGAACGTGTTTCTTTGAGTGCCAGTTAAAGTTCTTTGCTACCAGCAAAGTTGATCAAAGTAGCAGAAAAAGTATTTTTACGTGATATGTATCCTGAGCACAAACAATTCTTGAATTATGTTTTAGTTACATAAGCTTGTGTACTCCTTCACTGAAGGAGCAGTAAACAGTGTAAATGCATTAAGGTGTTAGAAATAGATCTTTTAGGAGAGTTTTATACACATATATATATAACTCTTATTTATTTCGTTCCAGATACAGTGTAATGAGTGACATTTAAAGGCCCTCAATTCACTAAAACACTTAACAAATTACGAATTGGATTACAGGTGCAGAACTGATATCATTATCTTCCATTGTCTTTCTCTCTTTTGTCCTGCACAGTTGGAGACCCAGTTCACAGGTGGAGAGTTGTGTAGTGGCTGAGACACAACATATTTCATAGATGGCAATTGGCAGACCATCACTGTTGACCTGTTACATGAGAGTTAAACACTGGACTAACTTCAGAGATAATTTTGTTGCCGAGTAAGTGCCAGAACAGAGACCTAATTAGGTGTACTTTAACACAAAAACCCAAGTACGGTTTTGAAGCAGCCCCCACAGGGCTGAGTTAGATCATCCTGCCTGAACGAGCATATGCAAATTTAAGAAAGCAGAGATTCAGAAATAGGTGACACAGAGTCCCATTAAACAGCTCAGACTGTGATCATAGAGCTGGAGTTGCTATATGTAACTTTCATCACCATGGCAACTTTTAATCAGACTTTTCAGTAGCCTTGCACTTAATAGATGCCTTCGAACAATGGCTCCACAAGTGCTGTCATAAACAGCAGGTTTCCTGCTTACACAAATGTCTTGCATCTCGAGTAACAACCCACGTTGCTTTGGCTGCTTTGATTTCATGACGTCCGATTCATGCGATCAGTAAATAAGCCTGAAATTTACCAAATAAACTAATGATGAGTGCTTAATAATAGCACCCCTGGGCTCCTCTTACTTCCTGCATCCTTGCACTATTTCCACACAGAGAGGGATCATCAGATCAAAAACAACAATATGCAGGGTGGTTTATACAAATCACAGTAAACCACACAAGGAAGTAACTTTCAAAATGAAACAGGAAGTAACTAAAAAGGAAGACCTTGACAAACAGAGAAAGACAGACAAGCAAAACAGAAGGGATGAGGAGCACAATAAAGGTTTTCTTTGTTTTCTAGAAAATCCATAATCTAAAATATCTGTCCTTTTGGGAGATTTATTGATTTAAAACCATGACCATTTAAGGTGCTTCATGACATCAATGTATAGCAGATATTGATTATTTTCATTATTAATTAATGCGCTAATTTTCTCCAGATCAGGTCCATTATTCTCTGGGTCCATAAAATGTCAAAAGCATAATGAAAAACTGCTGCCTTGAGGGCGCACAACTCTGGCAACCAATTAAGTTGTAGTTTACATCCGTGCAGGTTCCATCTAGACTCATTTGTGTAATGAAAGCGTTAAAGAAACACAACAGGCAGGAAGCGGTTCAGCGCCCAGCAAAAGGTGAAATATGGTCTCTCTCCTTCAAATGGCCAGACAAGGATGATTTTTAAAGTATTGGACATTTGTTCAAATAGTACACCAAAAAGGAGTTATCTGAGGTCATAGTGATATCGAACTTTGGGTGAGTTTTCCATTAGTTCAAGTAAACATCCAAAAGGTCAAAATTCAAGTTGACTTATTGACAGAGGCACGTGTCCATCAGTTGTAATTCCAATAACTGAAGCCAGGAAATGGTCAGCATTTTGCTTGGATAACGTTCCATTGTTTTTAAAAGTTGCTGATCTGTCCATCATTTCAGCAAGCTGACTTCCTTTGACCTGCACATCTGTACAATCTTCTTAATTAGGTGTTGCACTCAATCAGTTTTCACTGATTTGTAACATTTCCTGCAATTACTTTGTGCAGTCTTGGTAGACGTGGCGGAGCAGGTGTGACAAAAAAAACCCCCACCTTTCACAGTATTTCACAAACTGTAAAAACTTGCTTATTCGACAGGTGTAGTCTCACTTAAAATGGCAGGTATGGTGCCATCTGGGATTGTGCTCAGTGACTGTAGTGTATTCACAAATTGTCAGAACACTTGAGCCTTCTTTACAAACCGGTTGATGACAAAACATTGTCCAGACAGAAGAGGAAATATACTCAGAGGAGTATTGTACAAGAAACAGTGTTTCAAAAATGGAACATTTTCACACCAGGCAGTCTACACCTTCTTTGAGGAAGACAAGAACCAACTGTCAGTTCAGTGAGTTTAACAGCTGATCTGTAGGAAGAGGCCTTCTTTTCCAAGAAAACTGAGCTACACTTTAGTTCTTTCTGTCTTTCTTTTTACATTAAGCCACTGAGCTGCCAATATATGAGGAAGCAAATGACTGGTGTATGTCACTTGACTTTTTCCTCGTCACCTGACACAAATACATCACTCTATATAGAAGGAGCCGAGGGATGATAGGGCATGTAGGGATGTCCTGTGCTTAAAGCTGTGATTGAGTCATGCCTCAGTGCTCAGGAAGATGCAGCACATCCGTCAGGTGCTTGTCAACTCTGTAGGCTGATGCCAAACAAGCATCAGAGGACAAGTATGTATCTTGGTATGCAGGGTGTGGCTTAACACATGCGAGTTTAAAGTCCTGTAAAATTACAAATCAGCCAATGAAAGTGCATATGTTCCCTCGGAGATTCGGAACAGTAGTGGGGCTCAGCGTAAGACTCACATAGCTTGAGTAATAACCATAAAAGGCTGTTACAAGTGTCACTAAGCCAAACAGATTTAGTTCTCAAGATTATCTGCCCCTGTAGTACAAAGAAAAGTGAATCCACTTTTACAATTAGAAGATAATTTTTTTTTGCCATGTACTGAAAATTACACCCTTCTGAACAAGAGAATAGACTTTGAATATTTCAGTAACACGGTAGCTTAAAATGGTATGCAAATACATTTTTTGGAATATCACTCGCACTAGTTGAAGCTGTCAGTGATACGATGTTTCTGCTTCAGAGAGTTAAAAGAGTGCTGCCAAATCATTTTAGCTCATGAGCCACATACTGTAGAGGCCAAACAGATTTTAAGTGGACTGGACTAGTAAAACTCCTGCATATATATATATATATATATATATATATATATATATATAAAAAAAAAAAAAAAAA
>JAVDPK010001242.1:2043687-2055579 GCA_034780415.1 Cichlasoma orientale | reverse complement strand
CTCTATTTGAGCACTCAAAGCGCTTCCTTACTGCAAGCCTCATTCACCCATTCACGCACTTCTTTTTCGATGCCTCAGCAGTTTGAACCTAACATTCACACCCTCACACTCCAACAGATGCCTTGGCGGCTACTCAGGATTCAGTATCTTTCCCACCTTTGACATGCAGACTAAATTTTATTCAAATTTGAATAAAAATAAAGCTTTCTAACCTTAATCAAATCACACTTTAACTGTTAGAAACAAAAAATACAATATGTTTTAATTTAATTAATTAATATATGTATGTATTTATTAGCAAAGGTCCTTCATTTATGCATGCCAGCGCTCACTAAACAATATCAGACGTTTAACTGTTTCCGAGCAAAATTGTGCACTGCACAAACGAGGAGAAAGAAATGGGCTGCTCAACAAAGTTGCAAACACAGAACTCACTCACTGTGAGGAGGTGGAAGTCCTACAAAAACGAGGGAACCTTTTCCTCTTAACAGGCTCAGTCAGTGCTCCTCTCTCTGTGGTGGATATTGTGGAGGCAGGCAGGATAAATGAAGAGGGAGACAGAGTGCCTGTGTTGTAGAGTTGAGGCTGGACAGCCTGGAGGCAGCAGCAGAGAGGAGACTGAGGTCTAAACTGCATCTTAAACAACACCTGGTAAGCTTATGCACCTACACAGCACCTCCAGCCTCCAGCTCAGCATATAAAGGTGTTATACAGAGCTCCGTTGGGGGCTCTGCAACCATTGTAGTAGTACTTTATTATAATGCTTGGCTTTCTTTCCAAGTTTGGACAGTGTTTGTGAACATTCTGCATGTAAAGAAATCCCAAGCTGTTCAAGATCATGCAGAAACAATAGAGAGATTGAGCTCTGCTTTGTTCTGGCTTTTTGCTCTAATCCTCTACACAAGCCTGTAAGACACAGGGATATTTACTATAGAATTTAAGTGTTTGGTTTGTTTTGTAACTAACATCAAAGAAAGACATTTCTATTATGCAGAGCCAAAATATATATATATTTCTTTCTGCACATCTCTGATCATATTTTAAAAATCTTGCTTCTTAAAACAAGAAAAAACGTTAAGTACCCAGTGAGGACAGTGCCTGCCCACTATATAGTCACATAGAATATATTTATACATGAAACAGAATAGATTGTTTATAAGCAAGCTTGGGAAGGGTAGCACTAATTTTATTAACAACAAAAATATATAAACAAATCTAAAATGATAACAATGATTAATTACGTTTGTATAGCTTCTTCTAACTGTTAATAAAGTGGGTTAGAGACTACGGATGTGTGCACATGATGAAAAACACAATATCTTCAAATCAAACAATTATATTAGCTAATTAACCACTTTTATAATAGGATTTGAGCATTTAGGTGATTTCTGTTGCACAGGATCTGTGATATTAAATCCTCTCTGTACAGTTGGCTCATATTCTGACTTTCAGAGTCAACCTAGACACATAAGATCAGTGAGCTCAACAAAGCAATAGTGTCAACCCCAGGAAAGGATATGCCCAAGGTGGTGTTGACTATCAGCTGATAACGATAGCCACTGAGTTCTTGATTCCTATTCTCCACCAGTAGCACTCGAGCCTCCTTAAGTTAAAAAATGGCGAGCACATCTGAGCATGACAAATATTATTAAGGGGATTAGAGGCAAGCAAACATGAAAAGAATCATATGTTTTGAATTTTCTCATGACCTAGATGCGTGTTTGCACAAAGGAAAAGATAAAGCGCAGTGTGCTTGTAGGTGTGCAACATGACCATAAAGTGAGAGAAAAGAGATGCTGGACGGAGCGTTTTTTATGTGCATGTCTTTGATTCGGCGTGCGGTAGAAATCAATTTACGAAAGATAATTGTTCATTTCCAAGGGGAGAGGAGGAGGCAATGAAAGGCAATGAAAGATTAAGCCTACATCACTGTACACAAATGGTACTAATGGGGACAATGATCATCTCCCAATGAATCCAATTACAGGGCTGTTACTCTCACACCTCCCAAGTCTTCACATCTTCATAAAAGAACAGTTAGTCAGCCAGGCGCATCTAATAAAAAAAGTTACTGAACACATCACACCTTGCTGATAAAGTCTCATTTGTTTGACAGTTAAATAGTCGCAGATGACAGCTGTCCTGGAAAGCTCGACAAGGGAGGTTGTGGCTGTAGTGAAGTCGATGGGATTACCTGAGGGATTAGCTACTGTAAGTACAATAACAAAATGGCTTGGCGAGGACACAATAACCCTGCCGCGTTTGAGGCAAGTTGATAAAGGCAAGAAATGAGTCGACGCCACTTCTAAAAATATGGTTTGACCAAAGATCAAATAGTTGTACTGATCAGCTTATTTTGCAAATCATCTATAGACTGTTTTGACCCAATTTTAGTAACATCATGGCATTCTGAATTGTAAATAATACTGTATACCAATTATTAACAAACATTAAAACAAAGTCCACAGGCATATAAGTTCAAAAAAAGAGTTAAGATTGATAATATCACCTTTTTTCCTTTTTTTTCTTTTTTTTTTTGCTTGAGTAAATAGCCTAGCAGTAAAGACTTAAAAAAATGTTGTGTCTGGGGATATTTTTCCAATTATACTTGAGTTCATCTATAAGAAAAAATGTTTTTCATAATTTTGTTAAAGCCAGGAGAGGAAAAAGAAATTCTGCATCAATGATGTGATGTGCAAACTGGCATCACAATAGGTCCGCTCCTAAGACCTCCAAAAATGTACATACAGTGATAATATATTCATCAGCACAGGAACCTAGCATCTTCATTAAAATCCCTCATGCTCTTCCTGATCTTGTATTTATACTTTTCGAGACCACACAATATCACTACTTATTCCTTCTGGCAGTGAAAAGTCCCATCAGTATTTGTAAAATTGAAATCCATCTGAAGAAACCTAAAAATACGTTTTCCTGGTATCTACTTAACCCAACATATTGAAAGTCTGCACACCATTTAGAGTGTAATCAGCCCTCTTCTGAAATAATATTAGATTTCAGACTCCCATCCAAGAGACTCTCATCAACCTAACATTAGGCTTGAAGCTAGCAAATTATGGAAGGCATTCGCTTAAGGACCGTCTCCTCTCTCCTGATGAAGCCTTTTGTGATGGTTTAGGAACACCACAAAGTCACATATAATTTTCATAGGATATGAGAAACAATAATCAGAATCCATGAGGATGAAAAATTCCCTCTCAAAGCCAGAGAAGCAATACTTATCTTTGGCGTCATATTGATGCACAGCCTAGAGCGCCATCATTGATAATGAATAGGAAACACACTTAGATGACTCATAAATGGTTTGTCCGAACTAGAGCCCGAGGAGCTTTACATTATTCTAGCAGTAAGATAATCAATCCTTGTGCTAAGAATAGAAATATCCTCTTTACTGCCACGATTACTTTTCCCATAATGTAGTCACTTCCTTTTCCTGTCAGGCCGTATATTAAACGTAGTGGACATTAAATATTTTTTTTTCCATGCTAACATTAATAACACAAAATGTTAGCAGGTCAAAGTCTTCTGAAAATATTAGGATTTTTATATTCTTTTAATATATATATTTACTGTAAAAGCCCTAAAACATGCTCCCGGCTGGTGCTTCGAGACACTGCAGAATTAATGCAGTGTTCCTGCCCACAAGCGATGGCCATCTTTTATGTACAGCCTATAGCTCTAACCTTGCACTCATGTCAACAGATGATAATATTATGCATTAAAGGTAGACCTAGAGTATCACTTTAAACATAAAAACATTTGTTGTATTCTTAACAAATGGTAGATGGTACTGTTCACCCTAACCATTGGGAAATGGACTATTTAAATTTATATATTTCCTATTTCACAAAGCAAATGAACAGAATGCCTCATTTCTGCTTGGATAACAGCGGAAATGGGGCATTCTTTTTGGAATTTGCTGTCAACGAGGTGTGGTAAGAGAGATGAGGTTGAATAAAAGCAGACAGATAGCTTAGCAAGAGGGGTTAGGGAAGAGAGAACAAAAACAAGGACTGAAAACAAAGGTTAGAGGAGAGACAAGCAACATGGGCGATGGGGAGAAATGAACAGATGAGAACAGTGAGTGCTGCCAGCTTGGTGTGAGTGCATGTGTGTGTGGGGCTGGAGGATAATATGGCCACAGTGGCGTAACACACATCTCACATCACACTCAACAGGTGGGTCAACAAGGGGCATCTCAAACAGGCAGGCAGGAGCTTATCTTAATTCTGAGGGAGAGAAAATCCAAGATCCCATCCACACAGACTCCCTGTAATCGATGCTGACAGGTAATTCAGAGTAGTGCATGGGAGAGCTCACAGCTTCCAGAAGTGGCAGGGCATTTGTGTGGCCTTGGTTGCAACATTTTAAGCAATCAAAGTGCTTGGCAGTTCTAATACATGTCCAGATAAACAGATATTTTATAAGAGTTAAAACCTAATTTGGCACGGCACTAATGATGATGAATGTGACCAAATGGTAAAACTTAAAATTCACAGTAGACATTTGTCCATCTCTCAGTGACTCCATGGCTACGCTCAAATTCAATTAAAATTCTATCAATATTAGTGAAGTTTAAAAAATAAAAGAAAAAGAAACTTTTAGTGGACTCGCATATCATTATGATCTTATTTCTCTTTTCCTACAGGCTTTCAGCACAGCTGTTTGTCATGGTTTTAAGGTTTGTGTTAGTCGTTTATGTTTTACTTTATGTTTCTGCTTTATGTTTAAATTGTTCACTATAATGCACCCTGGTTCATTGTAATTCTTCTCTTTGTTTTTTTTTTTCCCCCTCTAGTTTTGTGCACTACCTGAATCCAATCACTCAGCCAGCCTCCTCTCGATATATAACACCCCTGCTGTTCCTCATTCAGTAGCTGGATTGTCTTGTTAGTTGCTGCAGTCAAGCTTTACAGCCATTTCTGGGTTTGTTTTCTTTTTGTATGACCTTTGTGCTTATTTCCTGGATCTTTTGCTCTTGTGTGATCCTGTTTAATGAAGTAAGGTTCTACCTGTACTTTTGGCTTTCAAACTGTTTTTGGACTTTGACTTTTTCCTGCACCTTGTTTATTTTCTTTGCCTTGCTGACTGCCTGCAACTATATGACCTCGATATTGATATTAAAGTTTTGGATTCTGGATGTTTGCCAACCACGAGTGTCTGGAGTCTTTCTTCTGTGAACCATCACCAACAGTTCTTAGCCAGATATGCCATATATGGTATCTTTTTTTTTCCACAATAAAATGTGCTGAAAGGCCATGATTTTGCAATGTCAATACTCTACACAATACAAGTCTTTTGTAATTTAAAATCACGAATTGAGTTGTGAGTAGTGACTGAAAGAATGAGATCATGGATAAAAGCAGTGGAAATGAGCTTCCTCTGAAAAGGTGTTTGGGCTCTTTCTTAGAGGCGGGATGAGGAATCCTTCAGTAGGGTCTCAGAATAGAACCCCTGCTCCTCCACATCGAATGGTGCTGATTGGGGTGGCTGCAGAATCTGCCTAGGGTGCCCCCCGGGTACCTCCAAGGTAAGGTGCTTTGGGCATGTCCTGCCTGGAGGAGACCCTGAGGGAGACCTAGGACATACTGGAGAGATTATGTCTCACCTTAGTGTCCCCCCCAGAAGAGCTGCAGGAGGTGGCTGAGTATCTCTGTTAAGACCGCCTCACCTGAATAAGTAGCAGAGAATGAGTGCGTGAATGAATAAGTTTTATGGATGAGTTACCATTAGCCAATTGGCAAATAAAATAACATACACTAATGTGCAAAAGTCTTAAGCCAGCCTTCATTCCTTTATTTTGCTTCCAAGGAGCAGACTTGTAATTTTTTTTAAATGGTCTTGAGCAATAGTTCTCCAGGCTTTCTTTCAAAGTTTTTCTTTGAACTGTCCATTTTCAGTCCAGTCCTTGTATCTTATCATTTTCTTGTCCGAAAGAACCTATATAAAGGGATGAACCAGTGCTGTGTCTACACATAACATCCAACTTAGCAAAGAACCTATTTTAAATTGTGCCTTTTAGACATCTTGTTGTTTGCAGTCTATTGCAAAGACATAAAATTTCTTCCCATTTCTTTAGTAGAATCAATGAAACATACCAAAGATGACACAGTTTCACATTACTGAAGCAGTATGGGATCATCTTGACAGAGAATGAAACAAAAGACATCCCAAGAAGAGCTTTGGAATGCCCTTCAAGAAGCCTGGATAACTATTCCTGAAGACTGCTTAAAGAAAAAGCTTGCCTAAGCTGTGTTGTGTTCAGTTGTGTTGAAGAACAAAGCCGAAAGCCATACCGAAATATTAAAAGTGGCACCATTAAAATTCTTTTGTTTTCCAATGTGCAATCAACTATCAGTTGTTATCAACTTTTTCCCCCATGTGAGGAAATGGGTCTTTTGCAGTTTGCATAGTTTGATTAATTCATATTTATCTTTTTAAGTTTTCAAAGAGTCATTCATCATAAACCTATCTCGTGCAAGAAAAACAATAAAATTACAATAAAGGATCATATTTAAGGCATGTTAATTGAGTCATCCATCGATCCATTTTCTTAACTGCTTATCCAATTCAGTGTTGTGGGGGTGGGGGTAGGGACATACATTTTAGTTAACCTAACATGCATGCCTTTGGATTGTTGGAGGAAGCCAGACAATAACAAGGAAACTCAAGCAGGCACAGAAAAAACATGGAAAAGGGCCTTTCTGTGTGAAGTTTGGATGCCTACACGGGTTCCCTCTGGATACCAAAGCTTCCTCCCACAGTCCAAAGACATGCATGTTATAACTTAACATTGGTGATTCTAAATTAGCCTTAGGTGGGAATGGTTGTCTGTATTTTTGAGTTAGCAATGCAACAGATTGGCTGCCTGTCCTGGGTGTGCCCTCTCTCTTGCCCCATAACAGATGGGAATATCTGAAAGTAGCTTTCCTTTTCAAATTCACACTGATAAATATTTGGTCATTTCAATAGTTTTGATCCAGTCATCCCCTAATGAAGTTATTGCATTTGGGCTTTAATAGAAAGGCAACACTCGCTGTAATAGATTCAAATTTATACCCATGTAGTGTTTCCCTGTACAGAAACCCTTCTTTCTTAGCAAGTCTATGACATTTCACACTTTGACAACTGGTGGCAAATTCACATTATTCTACCACACCAGAGAATAAGAGAGGGAGAGAGAGAGAGAGAGACAATTAAAAAGACTGAGAGACCACGAGTGTTGGCTAGCTGATGAATGATGGAGATGGTCAGATAGTAATGCTGGAGATAACAATGGAGGTAACAATGTACTATTCATAAAGCCAGTGTAACACTTGATAGTGTGGTCAGTTATAGATGATTAATGCAGAAACTGTGGCTACATAACCTACAGAATTACAGAATGCAGTGTTTGGTTCAAATTTTGATGGTAACAAAATAAATGATCAAAGACTTTGTTCTGGTCTGACATCAGCAAAATGTTCATTTTCAATCCTTAACATCCTGCCCTATTTAGCAGTATATTACAAAATTACACTGTCACATTATTGATAAGCCTCTGAACAAAAAAACTGCCTAATACATAATGTGACACTTGTTTCCTCTCCATGTTTCTCACTCTGTGCTTTTCAACTGTCTGAGTCAATAAAAAAAACATACAAAGGTGAGCAATCCTCCCACTTGCCCATTTAAACTAATGTTGGTGTTTTGAAGAATGTCAGATACTGCAGGATATAGAGACCAAATCCAGAGGCCAAAAAACGGAGGAGGGTGTATGTAGGCTAGCAGGGGAAGTGTGATAGCACATGGCTTTGTATCCAGAGCACATTAAAAAGAGAAGAGAACTCATGTCTAACTAGTCCCTCAAAGCTGCCATTGGCATCTCTCCAGTTTTGCGAGAGGACTTGTTATATAATTGCACAAGAGCCTGTTTTCTCATCCATGTCTACTGCTAAAACCAACATGACTGGTGGCCACTGAAGTAGCAAAAAAAAAGATGAAAGAAAATGCGCAGACTTTAAAATATTTGTGAATGCATATTTGTTAAATCTTTGGTGTTTCCTTTAAAGCACTGAATTGCATTGTTTTGAATGTAGGTCACACGTATGGACAGTGACATTCAAACACTGAAACATTGATCTTAGATTCTGAGCCATGCATAAAATATGATGCATATACTGTATTTTACTGAGCATTAATTCCTTAAGTCTCATGAAAAAATAAAAAACATGTCAGACTAAAATGTGTACTTTATACAGAAATACAGAACACTGACATCTCTTTACAGCCAGACAAGTGCAATCCTTTTTTTCATTTTATATAAATATTATACAACATCCCCTGCTGTCTGTCTGTCTTACTATAAGTAGTTGAACTCATTCATATGTACAGTGGCAGTTGCAAAATTTAAATCTCCATCGTGACACAGAGTAATTACTGGATAGAGTGGGATTACCAGACACACTGGAGGCAAGTGATGCTTCTTACACATGCAGAGTCAAATTAGAAAGAAAGAGACCTAAATCACCATCATTATTTTTCTATGTTAAGTTAAATTCCTTGTTTAATTATTACGATGTATTGTTCTGCGTTTTCTTCCCTTTATTTGACAGGCCACTGTAGATGGTGACACATAGCAGTGAAAGGAAAAGAACAAACATGACATGTGACAAGGCCCCCTCAGCTAGATTGCAACTGCAGACATTGTGGTTACATGGTATGTGTCTTACAACACTAGGTCACCAGAAAGCCCCATGTGGTTAGTGCTTGCATGGTTTGTGATGCATATAAATGCAAATGAATCATGGCAGGGCAGTTCAGGTTACAGCAGAACCAGACAGCTGGCTTTATATAGAAAAAATAGAAGGCAAAAAATAGAGTTGTTTTTTTTTTTTTAAATGGAAGAGCTTAATTTAAATGATATGATTTGAAAAAAAGGATGAATCTAAAGATTCTTCTGAGACACAGAGATAGCAATAAAAGCAATACATTACTGAGCTTGTGGTGAGCTCATGCTCACTAAACAAATGACTGAATCTTGTCACAATTCCTTTAGAAAAGTTGTGCATTTAACATGTTAATAAAACCAAAGTGTTTTAAATTATGAAAACATTGTTTTGGCATCTCTATTACTGAATTAGTATTTGGGCATAAAACAATTCAATTCAGTTTTATTTATATAGTGACAAATCACAACAACGTGTGATTTGTCACTATATATTACATCATGTCAAGGCACTTGATATTGTAAGATAAACACCCTACAATGATGTAGCGTAAACCCAACAATCAGATGACCCCTATGAGCAAGCACTTGGTGACAGCGGGAAGGAAAAACTCCCTTTTAAGAGGAAGAAACCTCCAGCAGAATCAGGCTCAGGGAGGGGCAGCCAACTGCTGTGACTGGTTAGGGGTGAAGGGAGGGAGACAAGACAAAAGACATACTGTGGAAGAGAGACAGAGATTAATAATAACTAATGATTAATGTAACTAAGGGAGTGTTCACGGTCACCTGATCCAGCCCTAACTGTGAGCTTTATCAAAAAGGAAAGTTTTAAGCCTAATCTTAAAAGCAGAGAGAGTGTCTGTCTCCCGAATACAAACTGGGAGCTGGTCCACAGAAGAGGACCCTGAAAGCTCAGAGTTCTGCCTCCCATTCTACTTTAAAATGCTCTAGAAACCACAAGTAAGCCAGCAGTCTGAGAACAAAGTGCTCTTTAGGGGTGAAATGGTACTTTTCAGGGAAGTTTTTCAGCATCACTCTGAGACAGGATGTTTCTAATTTTAGAAATATTGAACAAATGGGGAAAAAAAGCAGCCCAACATATCTGTTTAAGATGTGCATAGAAGGACATATCCTGGTCAAAAATGACTCCAAGATTTTTCACAGTGTTACTGGAGGCCAAGGTAATGCCATCCAGAGTAAGTATACGATTAGAGACCATGTTTCTAAAAGTTTTAGGGCCAAGTACAATAACTTCAGTTTTATCTGAATTTAGAAGCAGGAAATTAGAGGTCATCCAGGCCTTTATGTCTATTCCTGCAGTTTAACTAACTGGTGCATGCAATCTGGCTTCATGGATAGATAAAGCTGGGCATCATCTGCATACCAATGAAAATGTATGCTACGCCTTCTAATAATACCACCTAAGGCAAGCATATATAATGTGAATAAAATTGGTCCTCGCAATAAAAGGAAGGTTGGACACTGACCTATAATTAGCTAAGACAGCTGGGTCAAGCGATGGCTTTTTAAGAAATGGTTTAATTAACAGAGTTAGATTGATCATATTTAAGATTGAAGTATTAATTAATGGTAGGACTTCAACGAGCAGTCTTTTAGGAATGGGGTCTAATAGACATGTTGATGGTTTGGAGGACGTAACTACTGAAGTTAACTCAGACAAAACAGATGTATTAAACGTATTCAAAATAAAAAGAATGGGGTATATCTTATTTGTGATTCACACTGTTTAACTTGAGGTAAGATATTCATGAAGCCCATGTGTTTTTGGACTCTTCTTCATCCAATTTATGATAGACTGCTGACAAAACTGCAAGTTTGTGCACCTTAGGAAAAGAAATAAAAAGTTGGGACAAGAGGTCAAAGTCACTTAGTATCAGGGAGTTGATTTTCACAGAAAACTCAGCATTTGATCAATAAAATAGAAAGTTCAAAATATGTCTCTTTTATGAGGGGTTCCTTCACTCTTTTGAGGTCCCGCCTCAGATGAAACGTTGGCTGCAGTCCGAGCTGCAGGGACGCCAGCCAGGATTGCCTGCGGAACCCAACTCCTGTTTCTTGGCCTCTAGTCATTGGTGCATTCAGGCACAAAAGCTTTTAAAGCTTTGATGTACACGCCGGCCACTTATATTTCATTTTTAACTATGGTTACAAGCCATGCTCTTTGTATAGAAGCTGCAGCATTCCTGCTTTGAACATTGTCCACATAAAAGATCTATGCATCACGACACTTTTTTTTATCACTTCCCTCAAGCAGATTTCACACGCGGAATGGTAATGTGGAAAGAGATAAGTATGCTGCAACGTAACCTGATCCACTATGGGGTGCACACATTGTATACAAGTCTCATTTTAGCACTGTTGCTTATGCAATATCTTAAGAAGGTATTAGAATTGTAATTAGGCAATTATGGTGTAAATTAAAGTGCTTATTTACATCTATCTGATAATTAAAAGCCAGTGTGAAGTGAGTGCTTCACCTGTTCTCTAGGTTGCAGTGCTCAGTGTCTCCAGCCAGAATCAGATGCAACGTGTATCTTTGTAATCAGATCAGCCAAATGGGAATACAGAAAATCCTTAAACAGCAAGAATTATGAAAAGTAAAAGACATACCATTTTTAATTAAAAGTACAGTGACACTGCTGTAGACATAAGCATTTAGCTGTGTAAATCAGATTAGACAGAAAAGGATATAGTTCATCAGCCTGAACCTTTAATAAGAAGGTATAGAGCTTGCTACAGTGTGCACTTTTTCCTCATGGACATATCTGCTTCCTCTGATGTGAGTTTATACGCTGGTCAAAATGGATTACACTTTTTTAATCAGGCTCATATCTTAAAAGACTATCAAGCCAAAATTAATTAAAATTTCAGCCTCTTTTATGCTCTGATTAATGTAATTATAATAAACTTAATTTTTGCATTACATGCTAGTTTGGGGGTTTTCTCACAGACATTATCAAGAATATGTTTATCACAAAATGAAGGATGTTATTACAAATAAGCATGAGTGATTTTGAAGTTGATTTTATTATTGATTTATATAAAGACCTCTGACTATTATTACAATTTGTCATGATCCTGGGCCGGTGGCCCAGTGTTTGTGTTTTGGTTATATTTTGTTTCACCGTTTGATTGTGATTTCC
>JAVDPK010001242.1:1999633-2032299 GCA_034780415.1 Cichlasoma orientale | reverse complement strand
TGTGTGTGTGTGTGTGTGTGTGTGTGTGTGTGTGTGTGTGTGTGTGTGTGTGTGTGTGTGTGTGTGTGTGTCTGTCTCACTGATTGCTTGGCTGAGCAGAGAAGACGATAATGTTGCTTGAGTTAAAGACTTAACTCAGTACTTACATTACTGTAAGTGCAATAAAAGCTTAATTGTTCTAAAATGACAGCGGAAAATGAATGTCGATTAGATTTGTCTTTTAGAGACTGGCTGACAAGGAAAAGCAACATTGTTCCCCAAAGTGCATATTATATCAGTCTGAGGCCTATCTGCCCCATGCTCTTATACCACACAGATTCATAATTAATAGTTTCCAATAGACTGTTAAGTCATGGCAGTTGCCACAGGTGGCTCAAATGAGTTGTTTTCTGTTTCCTTTATATTAACATGGAGACTTCCCCCTCTGGTGACCTCTTTTTTTTAAGAAAAGTGGTAAGAACAGCTATCCAAATAACTAGTAATAATTTTAGCAGGTCAGAAGTTCAGTCACAGTCCTTGAATTCCTATAACACAGTTTGATCCTGAACAAGATAACCTTGTTATCTGAGCCAGCTGGATGTTTGTGGGGGTTGCCCATCACTCATCAAGCACTCACAAGAATTGCAATATGTCCCCAGCATGGCTTTTACTGGGTTGGCTCAATGGGAAGCAATCGACTTGCTCAAATCATCCATCAGACATTTCTACAATGTGCTTGGCTGCAATGTGGAGGAAGAATACGGAATGACCTTCACACAGCATCAATGTGTAGATGAGTCCTGGACTGATCACCTGATTGCTCCTTGTCTTCTAGGCTTCACTTCAGATAATTGTTCACTTACAGGAATGTTTGTTCAGGTGGTCGAGGGCCAATTGGGGGTACAGAGTGAAAACAGCTGAACCATCAATGCTTTCAGTTAAGAAGTGGAGACATTATCTGACAACATTAAAAGCTGATTCTGAGCAGCACCAGTCCTTCAGTTTGTTTTTGAAATGTGAAGGACAGTTATGGCATAATTGTGTGAGTTATTTTTAATTTTGTTCTTTTTACATCAATGTTTTTGTTGGGTTTTTTTTGGAAGGTTTGAAATAGTTTGCATAACTTGTATGGAAAGCATCGTGGCCTCTTTGACCTACCTATATACAAAAGGCTCCTTTTAGGCCTGCACATTTGCATGCTGCCACCATTAAAAAAGAAAAGAAAACACACACAACACATTTAGAGTTTCATACTCGTAGAAGCATTGAACAGGTTAATTACCTCAAGTGCATCATTAGCGTACTACTGAAGCTGTTTACAAGCTCAGACCAGAGTTACTTAACATTCACCGAGAGGAGGGCCATGTTTTGATTATTATGATGTGACTTTTGGCACCTATTAAACTTTTAAGAATATTCTCACTTTTTGATGAACAGCATTTGCTTTCAGTGTAGCATGTGGGAGTGGCTTCATTCACTGAGCATCTGTCATCTTTAAAGGCGTGTTGGTTTAAATTTCATAATTGATAGGAAACTGCAAACTGCCTAATCATGCTGCATTACCAATCAGGAGATCTAATCAGAGACATCTCTGAGCACTATTTGCAACTGCACAGAAATCTAACTTAATTATCTAAACAGAAGTTGTATGGCTCGAAGCAGATCACAGGAAATCAAGTCTGCAGTAAAAAAAAATGACTTCAATTTGACTGACTGTTCACAATCTTAAATGTATTTTCTTATTTGGTGGTTTTAGAGGGCCTTAGATTTTATAGAGCTGCTTCTTGCCTTTTATATTTCTCCAAGGAAGCAATTAATGTGACTGGTGTCCTGACTTTTCAGTGACACAGAGTATGTTTGTGTGTGCATTGCACATGTTTGCCTGTGCCTGTACAAAGACCTTTTTTAGTTAGTCATTAAAATGATGGCCAGTGAGTAGTGGAGTACCGGTCATTTTTATGATTTTTAAGATGCTGTTAAGCTCTAATCCATCTTGTACTTTGAAACAGTATTTCCAGTGATTATGTTCAGCTTCATCCTATAAAGGAAAAATATGTCATTGTGTCACCATTGTTAATTCACACCTGTTGGCACATTCACACCCAGTCTGTTGAACTTCAGTATTTTATCCATATTAGCTTGCTTTGCTTGAGCAGGTAATAGCAGCACATGTTTAAACAAGAACATCTGTCTATATTTTAGGGGTTACTGTTTTGTGCAAAGAATTCAAATGAGAGGAAACAGCATCATGATTCATCCTTTCCATCATTAAGCTGCAGTATAAGATCCTTGTCCTGTTTTTTTATATTCACTAAACACTCCAACTAATTGTCACATCTACCTATTTATTTATCAGCTGTTTGTTAGAAAACAAAAGCCTTTTTTAAACAGTAACAAGATCATATTTTTTTCCATTTTTTCCTGGCATTTGGACAAATTGAATTATCACACCTGTAAAAAAACAAAAGCAAACTTGCTTTAATGGTTAATTATTTACCTTTCTGTTTATAAAGCACATATTATCGTGTTATGTCTTGTGACTTTCTTCCAAAAGAAAGAAAAAGTCTGTTTCATGAGGTAAAGTTATTTTTATGCCATGTACAATCTATTTGTTTGTCTTGTGTAGCACACAATGCACAGAGGAAATATGTAGCATACCTCACTGAGATACAGCAGCCACTCATATATAAAGATGGCTCTATGTCTGCATGCAATGTCTCTACAAATTCTACTTTGGTGGGAGTTTAAAAATGTCTCACCCTGTCCCCCTGCACTTCATCTACAATTAAAAGGTCACAGGGTGTTGCAAAAAGGATTAGTTGATGTGATCAGTGAGGTCCTCTGGCAAACGAAATCCTGCTTCTGAAGTGAGCTTTGACAGAAATGTTGTACCACTTTTAATGGGCTCTCATGTACACGATATTCATCAAGCAGTGCAGGTGCCTGCAGATACACTACCATGTTGTTTTGCATCCTAGGATCTAATTACTTTGCAGAGAAGATGGCAAGTAAGAGACACAGCAATGTTCAATTTGCCCCACTCTGCCATTTCATGATGCTTGTTTACTAAAGGGTTTTGTCTATCATAAGGCAGCCAGCAGGTGGTTGAGGAAACTGCACAGAAACATTTCTGGCATTCTCTGATGGATTAATTTTAGTGCGCTCCTAAATTAATTATAACTGATTCATACCCTCAAGTGAATCCCTATATCTTTGGGTTGATCCCCACAATCTATCAGTGGTACAATAACTCATTTCTACTTGCCTGTATGCAGCAGTTTTTTCATTTACATATAGAGCATATTCGTAGCACTGCGGGCTGATCAGTTTTTCAGGGAATATGTAAAAATCCCCGAAAATAGCAGTCCTCTCATTTCTTGCTAAACTGTAATCAGTACATAAGATAATAAAGGCTTGAAGAGATAGAAAAGATAATGGTTAAACCTGCCATGTTTTTTTTCCCTTGAAACATGCCTGGAATCCAAAGGGCCATTGCTGCCACTTTCAGTAATCTCCCCTGAGTAAACTCAAATACATTCTTTCCTGAGATGAGACTGGGCCACGGCTCTGCGAATGTGCAGTTAATGACTCATGAGGTGCTGATTCAAGGTGAAGTTTGCTAATGGTTTTGCATGACTTCTAGGAGATACTGTCTCTGCAAAGGTGCATCTTTGTTTTGCATTGGCTAAATAAAAGGTGCCCAAGGGCGGCTGCATTTTAGGGGGCAGCATTTTTTTGTTTTTTTGTGGGTTTTTGTATTTTCACCCTTATCTGCTTGTTACAGCCTTCGTTAGACATTGAAAAGCCCTCAACCAATTGCCTTCCTTTCCTGAATGCTAAACACTGTCAATACAAATTCTTTTTAATGTCTTTTGTCCTGAGGCATTACTCTGACAGTGTCATTTATAGTCTTGTCCTTCACCACAAAGAACCTTTCAAAGTCTTGCTACAAAAAAATTTAAATATATATATATATATAAAATTTTGAGAAATACAGATTCAAAGCAAAGTGTAATATTGCATGAAGTGCTGTAGGTTTTTACAGCTAACAAAAAAAGTTGTCATGTCATTTAAATCTCTAGCTAGATGCTACATCATCAAACAAAAAGTTCAGTCATTTTTAACATTTTGTTAACACCTGAAACACAAAACAGAACAACTTACATGATATTTAAATATACATGCAATAGTATAATAAAAAAAAATTGGTCAAGAACACACTGCATTTCCTGTAAACCGACTGCAGTAAAATTGTTATATGTCAGATAACACCAAAGTAAGTAATACTGGGTTACATGGCTGCATTGATTCCTGAGCGTGGATTCCTGAGTGTGATATGTAATGGAAATATGAATTCAACATATAAATGGCAAAATATTCCAATAACACTGAAAATGAAGGCTGTGTATAGAAATGTATTAGGATTTAATGTTAATATAAGAGAATATGACTGTACTGCTTCATGTGGGCTTTTACCTCTTCACTACTCTGAGCGCAGTTTTTGTCTTCCTTTCATTTGTTTTCCCTCTGTGACTAATTTCATGCTCCTACCATTCTCCACCATAGAGGGAAACCAGCCCATTCTTCCTTTTATAAAACAGCTGAGTGTCACATGGGATACTTGAAATTGAGGTGGTGCAACAGCTCTTGTAAAAATGGCAAACACTACTCACAGCACAGGAAGTTTCAGCTTGAACCTAACGGTTGTGGAGATCCGTGGAACTGAAATGTGCCATGCTGCTGAACCATATGTTTCACAGCTTTGTCTACAAACCCTGCCTGGCCCCTTTGATTACACTTTACACATTGTTAACCATACAACCAGAGCATCGCTGCTTGAACATGCAGTTGGCAAAGCCTCGGTAACTTTTTCAGAACGTGACGTAAGTGTGGAAAAAAGGGGGGAAAAAAGAAACTGGATATGAAATGTTTTTGCAGTTTTTTCTCTTTCTTTGTCTCTGAAAATTGCACCTTTTGGATTTAAAGCTGAGACATATAGACAAGAGACAGACACGTCGTCAGTTTAATACAGTGACTATCAGCAGGATCAGCAATAAAGGATAGAGAAAAATAACATTTTATGTCCTTTTATGCCCTAGTTTGCCATAGAAAATATCAGAAGACACAAGAACCCATAGCCGCCAATGATATATTGTAAAAGTCTCCAACTAGATAAGTATTTTCTGAGACTGCAGCAGTAAAAAATAATGATTTCTTTTTTTCAGTCCTCCTTCTTGTACAGTCCTCTCTAAAGGTACTACATGTATTTACAGAGGGGGACCAATTATAGGAAAAAAAAGTATTTTTGTAAGGTATTGTGTCATCAAGCAAAACAAAAACGGTTTCTGTGCACCTCAGCACTGACGCTCCAAGAACTCTGCTGGTGGGAGCAAAGACCAAAAAACATTCCCTCATTTGGTCTTTTAATAATGGTGGCAAGAGCACTGTCTGACGTGTCGGTCCGAAATCTCCCGTGGGTGTTCAGATTGGACTAAATTCATGAATGTGAAGACCATAACATATGATTCATTATTTATACTCATCAAGCCACTCAGTAACCCCTTGACTCCTGTGAATGGGGATATAAAAGAAATGTTTCATATTACCATGCTGGCAAAATGCCCCCTACAGTATAATAAAGGCACAGAATCCCCTTATTGCAGAGGTCAAGGGTTCAGAGTTTTCCTCTAATTTGTCACCCATCCATATGTGGGAACCCAGAGTACATAACTAGTTGGTGTCACGGTTTTTCTCAAATCAAAGAAATTGTTTTGCATCAGGATAACTTGGTTACAAAGACTTTTGGATGCTTCAACTCACATCGTCTACAGTACAGAGCTGTGGAAAACTAATACACACTGCCATTTCCATTTAGAAAGGTTGGTCACATTTCCAAAACTACTGTCCCCCTAGGATATCTGTCTCTCTCAAACAGCAATTTATTGAACAGGGCAGCCTCGTCTTTTCTACTCCTCATCGCCATGAGAAGCTGTAATTCTCTTTCAGTATCCTCAGCACGATCTCTCTCTTTCTCTCTCCTCCACAAAGAACCAAGCTAAGGCAACTTGCATACAAAATAGCTGACTCAATCATACAGCTGCATAATCAAGATAAGGGAGACGGGGACAGGAAAAGAGAGATATGAAGGCTAATGTGTGAGATAGCTTTAGCAACAGCAGCAAAACTAAGATGTTTTGAAAGACTTGTAACTCCTGGCATAAAAAGCTTTAAGAAATAAGACAGTTCTTCACACTGGTGGTAAAAGGTTAAGCTGGATCTGATTGTCTTAATGAAATTATTGGAACACGGGTGAACATCAACAATCAATACATTGCCTGCAGTTTTGGTGGCATTGGAGAGATTGTTTAAGCTTAAAATCTCACATACTTTCCAGGTTTTAAATGCCACTTGGACTGTAGCACCTTATTTAACCAGCAGAGGAATGATACAGCATTCCTACACCTACGTCCACAGTGGAAAGCCACAGAAATATATCTATAGGCTTCTAATTTCTTTGGTTGTTGTGTTACTGCAGGCATAGTTTATATTAAATCTGGCACTGGTTCAGCCTTTTTGAACCCCTATTCTGCAGACTACAGATGCTTATTTGTGCAAAAGACTTCAGAGCTGGCTGAATTTATTTGAAAATTAGGTCTTTGCTGAATTAAAAAAAAAAAGAGAGAGCGAAATCAATCCCGATGAAGCCTTGGGCAATGCAAATAAATAAACACGTCTAGAATGCAGTATATAGATTGCATTTCCCAGACAGATGGCAGAGACGTAGCAAAATCCTCAGCTAATCTGTGTGAGACTGCACAGGGCTACACTAAGTACAAGACTGTGTAATAACAACATAGTACTGTGTGTTCAGGTCATGCAATGCACTAATCATTTAAGATTGGTCTTTTAAGTTGCCTTAACCATGTCGTGACCTCCCTTAATAGTGGCTTGTGAAATGTATGTGCAGATGAGTGAAAGTAGTGAAACTAGATGTCATTTTGTCACTGTTGTGTAGGCTGAGATGGCCTAGAGGTGCAGGGAGTAGAAGAGATGCAGGGGATGCGGACCGTGTGTGTGCGTGTGCGTGTGTGTGTTTGTGTGTGTGTAAGGAATACATAATGTTAGCTTTAATGTGTTAATTTCACAAAGCAACAGCTAGCCCTCTCAACAGCAATATGTTCCCAGTTAATGTCAAGTCATAACAGTATCTTTGTGTGAAATAAAGTAGTTGTGTAAAGTGATCGAGGAGCTGTCCGTGGTGCTGAAGCGACATCTCCAGCGGACAGTATTACTGGTGGTTTACAGTTGCAAAGTATCCACTTTACTTTGACTCAAGCTGCACCAGACTGAGTGCTTGTAGAGCAAATGCGCGTGTGCGTCGCGTGCTAAAACACATACTTTTTAGATGACGAAGAAAATAACTGACAAAAGAGGAGAAGAAGAAAAAAGAAGAAAGAGAAAGAAGGAATAGAATGCAGCTGTCATTATTTGCAACATGAATCGCAGTCCAGACGAAAAAGTGCCCTCATGTCCCGTTCTCGGTGCCTGTCAGTGTGCAAAGATCTCACAAAATGCATCGACTTTAGCGTGCTGGTTTACAAGTTAAGCTGTGCATTTTGAAAGCATTCACTTAGCAATATGAGTTATGGTATCTTTGTGATATATGCACAACAGCAGAACAAAACTCAAATACTAAAACCGCTGCTCTTTAAATCAGAAAATACAAGTGACAAGTGCAATGTAAGCTCGGTAAAGTCTACGAAATTAAAGTGTAAAATCCGGCAACAGTGTAACAGCTTACCTGCTTAACGATCGCAGAGCAAGAGCCTCTTTCCGATACAAAGCTGGCAGCTTACTGTATCTCACCACGAACACAAGACATTTTCAAAGAGACGGGAGATGTTTCTAGTAGATAGTACAAAATGAAAATAATAAAAGAAAAATCCAGATTTCTGTTTCGGTTTGAAGACGCGCAAAGCAGCAGCTGCCTGCGTCTAGGGTGAGTCTCAAAGATCCATTTAGCGGAGAGTGATTTAATTCAAGGCTCAGCTCCTCTCATTGCTCGCCTTTATGTATGCTGAAGAGACCCGGAGCCCTGCTGTTTTTTTGTGTTTTTTCTCTCTCGCTCTCTCTCTCTCTCTCTCTCTCTCTCTATTACACCGAGAGCTGACACCAGCGTTTAACCACAATCAAAGGAGCCGTGTAGGTAGGTAGGGTAGGTACTGTTATCAGTTGGGAAACTGCGGAGAATAACTGCGAGAGGAGCGCATGTTGATCCTCCAATCTAGCCGAGCCAAAGTTTAAATCTCATAATAAGATTGCTTTTCACCGCGAGGCTATAAATGATGGCTGGTTCAACACGGATGCCGAGAGGGTTTTACGGCAACTCCCGCGGCTGAAGTGGAAACGCACGACAGCCCGTGTCTTTAAAAACTGAATCGGTTCGACTTAATGAAGACAGTCGGAGGGAAAAGTGTCAGTTACGTCACCTGGGCTTCAGAGCTTGGGCAGTCCTATCTATGAGCAAACTTTTTCTCATTTTTCCTCCGAGTATGGGCTGCACCAACATGCTGGAGATGATTTTGAATTGCTCAATTTCACAGTATGGTTAGGGGTATGTTTAATTTGGTACTGCTTGAAAGGAGATAATTCTCTTCCTCACATAAAGGTCCACTGGTCCAGACAGCAGGTGTGGGGACTTAATAATCAAAATAAGTTCTTAATATGACCATTTGATAATACTTGGTGAATATAATTTTTATAAATGTATTCAGGGAGTACAGATATGTGTAACAAAACAACAGAACAATATTCACCTTTGTCTAT
Source organism: Cichlasoma orientale (assembly GCA_034780415.1). Taxonomy (NCBI): domain Eukaryota; kingdom Metazoa; phylum Chordata; class Actinopteri; order Cichliformes; family Cichlidae; genus Cichlasoma; species Cichlasoma orientale. The sequence goes on along the minus strand of JAVDPK010001242.1, from coordinate 2,023,494 downwards.
CTTTTGTTTTTTGGGAGGGGGGGGGGGTGGTCCCTATGTCCCCTGACATTCATGGGATTACAGGCATGGCCCATGTCAATACACAGGCACACTAATCCAAATGAAAACCATTAAGGAGCTCCCTTAGACAAATGAAGCACGCCCTATTGAGATGGCAGAAGGTCTGATTTTCAGGAATTATAATGAGAAGCAGAAGAAGGAGGAGTTGGGAAATCTAATGAAGTAGCCCGTGCTTCACTGAAGAAGTCAAGTCTTGGCCCCTGTGATGGTAAATCAATGCAAATCATTGATAGATTATTGAATACAGGAACCTTCAGAACACAGACAAACCCTTATGGATATGTGTCCACTCAGTGTGACACAGGGTAGTATTTACAAGAAATGAGAAATCTGTACAAAGTGCAAAAAGAGCTGTAAGCATAACATTTTTGTGTTAAGAAAGCTGTGGCAACATGTGATCTGTGCATCAAGGGTTAAACCCAGATTGTCTGTCCCTGTGTAAATGCAGTCCCAGATTTAATTTATGGAGAGTGCAGCCTGATGTCCTCTGTAATGACGTAGTCTGGGGGATGACCCGAGCAAGTCGGGAAGTGGCAGCCAGGATGCAGATGCTCTTCTCTGAGAGGGAGCAAGTGGTTGTGTTAGGACTTGGCACAGACGCTGCAATTCCTTGTCTCATTGCAGCAGTCACATTGGAGCTGTGAAATGTGGAGACGGACAGCCTGGCCCAGGAAGTCAGAGCACTGCAGCTGCAGCTCTGAGAATGACAGGCACACTGTATCACGCTCCCTAATATCTTCACAACCCTGAGGAGAGTCTGATATGTGACCCCACACAGACGCTGTAGCCTTTGAGCCTGTGCTGCCACTGCACACCACGCTAAATTGAAAAATAAAGGTTTAAAGATATCAGGAACGGCAGCTGGCAGAATAAAGAAGAGCAGGTTGAAGCCAAAGGTCTTATTCTCCTTTTGAGGAGGTAACATGAATGCTGCCAAATGCTAATGTTTCTGCTTCAGTTCTGAAGCGTAACATGCAAAGAAATTCTTAGGCTACATCAGAGAAGCCTCCGTCAGTGGATTTTATATGAAGTCTTTATATATTTTCTTTTTGTTTTGTTTATTTCAGTGACAACATGAGGACTCTGCAGTTTTCAGAGTGCAGCAGACAGTGTGGGCTTGATGGGATGTCATAATGAACCGTCCCCATTGAATCTATCTTGAGGGCACAAATGCTTTCATGTCATCCGTGTATAAGCTTCGATTCCCAGTGGACAAAGTTGTCTTTGTTCATCACACATTAATGATTTACAGTGGATTGTAAGTATATATCAGGTAGGCTGTTTCTCATTTAAAAGCCAAATGGCAACATGTCAACCCAGCATTGAATTTATTGACATTAAAAGCTGCTTGAGTTTGAATTTATTCATTTTTTTATAGGGTTTAGTAGAATGCATGTAACATACTTTGTATATAATCAAAGCTGGCAATGGGTTTATTGACAATATTGAGCTCTTTTTGCTGTATTACTTATGGCTTAACTGCATTTTCAGTTTCACAGGATTTAAGCTTGAAGCTGCACATTATGTTCAGGTTGACTGGCTTTTCAAAACAAGGAAGCACAACAATGCTCTCTATAACAGTCTATATATCCTCTAAGCTACATTTTATTACACTCTTTTATTGCTGGCACTTATTCTGTTTCTACCAGTGTCCGGCTAAACAAACTGAACCTTGCATTACGCATGCACTGGCCACTTTATTAGATACACCCATTCAACTGGTCGCTAAATCAAATGTCTAATTAGCCAATCAAATGGCAGCATCTCAATGGGTTTAGGCATGTGAACATGGTCATGATGAAGATCAAGCTGAACGTCAGAATGGTGAAGACAGGTGATTTAAGTGACTTTGAATGTAACATGATTGCAGCATGATTGACAAGTACTTCAGAAACTGCTGATTACCTGGGATTTTCCCACACATCCATCTCAAGGGTTTACAGAGAATAATCTGAAAAAGTTCTCTGGGCAAAAATGCCTTGTTGACGTCAGAGGTCAGAGGAGAATGGTCAGACTGCTTTGAGCTTATAGAAAGGCAACAGTAACCACTTGTTACAAACAAGGGATGCAGAAGAGCATCTCTGAACACACAGCAGAAGACCACGCTGGGTGCCACTCCCAGCAGATAAGAACAGGAAAACTGAGGCTACAGTTGGCATGGGTTCATCAAAAATAGTGTGGGGGATATATGTTGTGGGCATTTCCACCATATTGTTGAATCTATGGAACAGGGAGTTAAGGCAGCTCTGAAGGCAAAAACGGGGTGCGACCCAGTATTAGTAAAGTTTACCCGATAAAGGGCCCAGTGAGTGTATATGCCAAACAATACTTTTTTGACTTCAGCATACATATTTTTATATATAAAGGAAATATCTGAACTATTTTAAAACATAAATTTTCATCCATCCACTTATCCTATTTAGGGTCGTGGGGGGCGCTGGAGCCTATCCCAGCTGACATAGGGCGCAAGGCAGGGTACACCCTGTACAGGACGCCAGCCTGTCGTAGGGCTAACACAGAGAGACAGACAACAATTCACACTCACACCTATGGGCAATTTAGATTAGCTAATTAACCTAACCCCAGTAAGTGCATGTCTTTGGACTGTGGGAGGAGACCGGAGTACCTGGGGAAAACCCACACAGACACGGGGAGAACATGCAAACTCCACACAGAGAGAGAGAGAGAGGCCCGGGCCAAGGTGGAATCGAACCCACGTTCCAGATGGTATTCTAACTGTGAGGCAGCAATGCTAACCACCGCGCCAGCGTGCTGCCCATAATTATTATTATTATTTTTATTTTTTTTATTATTATAAATTTTCACATAAATTTATAATATGTAAGTGTTACAATACACAGCTGCTACTGGATTTTTCAAAAACTACAACTACACCTGAAATTCCAGCATTTCAGGACATACAATGACATCATTCTTGCCAAATTTCTCGACACTAGTGTTATAAGTGAGCAAAGGTGGCTAACAGCACCTATCCTTTGATTATTAGGTAAAGCTAAAAGCGTGTAGTGTAATTTAGATTAAATTAAATCAATGACACTTTCACAATCAGGCAGTTGGACTTGTTCTGCGTTGAACTAGGCAGGCAATGCGTTGCGTATCTAAAAAAAACTGCCGCAAATGAAAAGATTATATTCCGACTAAATGAAGTCCAGGCAGTGAGAGTGGAGAAAAAAAAAAAGGTGAACTGTATTATTCAAATCCTTCATTTACTGGCTAAGCCAATTTGGTGCTGAGGCAAGTGACAGGGCTGGTAATAATTCAGAGGAAGAGACGGTGACTGCTGGTTGATATAATGGAATATCTCCTGTCAGTGAAGTGCGGGAGATCTATCTTACTGGCTAAGCCATGGGACTGACATCTACAGCTACTTCACCAATGATAAGGTTATATGGGAGGTATGGGAAAGTGCACTCAGAGATGTTTGCCGCCTTTTAAAAGCTCTACTTACATACACTTTTACTGTCCCCCCAGCAACATACAAACAGATGGACTGCTGAATCTTTGAAAGGCATCAATATGTGTGCTATTTTTGCAGTTTTCACTGCTGTCACCTGTGTTTGCAGCTAACAGTTACAGAAAGAAAGAGACAATGGGGGGAAATTAGATCATTAGTCATCAAATAACAAGTATCTTAAATAAGTTAGCTGATCATGGTCAGTTGGCAAAATGTTTATTTCTATTAATCATATAAATGGTGTGAGCTTGATGTAAATATTTAAATAATTGCTGCACTGTATCATAATGTTATCTATATGACAATGCCATAATTTTAAAGAAAACAATCCCAGGCTGCATCAGCAGAGTTATTTCATGTCCAATGTTCAGCCTATGCACCAATTTTCATGAAATTCTGCCTGGTAAATTTCATAGAGTCTTGCTGAGGGTCACGGTCAGTGGAGGACACTGACCCTGTGGAGTATAGATGGAGCTAGGACCCAAAAGCAGACGCGTGGAGGCCGGTGGAGGGAAACTAAAAATGATCCATTTATTTGGCTGATGGCAAAAGTACAGAAACAGAACATGAACAAAATACGCAACCAAAAACTATTACAGTAACTTACTGAAAACTAAAACTAAAAAAATACACCAGGGCTAGGAAACACTGGAGCTGGGGAACACTCGGGGGGAAGGTGAACAGATACTGACAAAGGACTGACACACACAGATACTGGATATACACACACACACACACAGAAGGGAATAATCTAGACAACTGGGGGGAATTAAGTAAATCACAGCAGACGAGACAAAGGAAGAAAAACTAAAAGCAAAACACAAGGAACACTGACTCTCAAAGTAAAACAGGAAATGTGATAACTGCACGGGGAAAACACTGACACACGGATTACACCATTAAAACAGGAGACCTGACACAAGAGGAAGAAACACTGAGGTGTAGGAGTACCATTTGCATTTTTTTAAAACATTTAGTTCGCAGGGACAAAGCGAGATAGTTCATCTCAAACAACTGACTGTACTGTGCGATTTCAAAAAGTTATACATTGTGGATTTGAAAATGGGCTCGCTGAGCAAAGGGTTTATTTTCATTTCATCCATCTCCACAGGTTTGAGTTCAGCTCATTAGAAACATCTTTTGTTCTGATAAAATATCAATCACTCGTCGACAAGGAGACCAGTTTGAGATTTTATCTTTTTTATCAGCAGCTCTGCTGGGATAGTGAAATATTGCTTTAGCCAAGTTATTCCCCTCGAGGATGTCGCTCTGCTTTGCTTGTGTCTGCACTCATCATCCAGCAGTCAAGATGTCAATCTTACCTCCTAATTTCCAGATGAGCTAGGAAAAAAAAATGAGTGAGGGTCATGCTTGGTCTGTAATTTTAGTGAGAATTATGACTCCTCTTGGCACCCCTCCTTTTCTTTGTTTCCTGTGAAGATAGTTGACAACTTGGGTAATGGGAGAGACATACAGCGCCCAGTGGAGAGCAGAGCGTGGGCAAACTCAGCCAACACTCAGAGAGGAGGGCTGAGGCCCCATGGAGGCTGCCTCAGCGTGACCGGTGGGATAAACACTACACCTACACTAAAAGCCTTACAAAAGAGACACGGCTATTCCAACAGCTGTGACATGCAGCCTGTACCCTGTGACTCTGAAATGAACAAGGTTTTATTTATGGTTTAGATGGAAGAAAGGCTGAAAATACCTGATGGGGGTACTTTCAGCTCTCAGAGCTGAGCTACTCTGGTTTGGGTCTAGGATTGGCTGCCCTCCTTCCAACTAAAGGAATGGAACTCCAGATCTGTAAATAGTGACCAGCATATATATTCTTACAAGAAAAGCACAGTGGGGTTATTTTGACAGGGATGCAAAACATATATAATTAAAAATGTCAAAGTGCCTGTGTGCCTACTCTGGTCTTTTTTTTTTTTTTTTTACCTACTACTCCTTCTCCATCCATTAGCTTAGAGGCAAAAAGTGAAGTAGGGCCATACCAATATTTCACACATCATACCTTAGGGAATTGTACTACATGCATGATTCAGGGGCTTGCTAAGCCTTGGAGGCTCAATTTCTCAGACGTCAGTAAGTACATTGACTTGAAATTTGAAGTTCTGTGACAGATTGATTTAACCTCAGTGTCATGATGACGTGACAAAGCTGGTTTGAGAATAATTTTTACCTTCAATTCCAATGGCTTCACGAAGAACTGGACAATAAAAATGTTTTCATTAGAAGGTACCATATATAATATTTATAGTGGTTTTATATATAAGAACAGCAAGGATGTACATAAACTTTATAATACCTCTGTATTTGAATTATTCAAATTTTAAACTTTAAATTCAGTACAATAGCCTACTAGGCCCTTTTATTAACAAGCTTGGCTGCATGCCTGTGAAACCACGAGATCCTCTGACTCAGTGCCATCGTTTATACAGTCAGCAATCCTCTCACCTGTCTGCACACAGACTGGCAGCAGCTTCATGCCCTGGAGGGGTAAAAAATAACTAGTTAATTATTCATCTTGTGGAACTGATGCCTTCTTTAATCATATAAAATGTCTTTAGAAACATCTCAACTACATATTACAGACATGTAATATAATAGTAGGGATGTAGCTTAAGGGAAACCTCTCAGCTGTGAAGTATGGGCTGCCCATTCAGGTTCTTTGCAATACTGCTTAGCAGTAATTGCATGAGTTAATATAATATAAACATAACCCTGCTAATACACACATACATACATAAAACTTTTGTTTTAAGTTTGTTTAATGCTAATGTTTGCATTTAAAAATGTTGAGATATTTCAGAAGTTGACAGCTACAACAGGAAAAACACATGTTGTCAGGTCTTGTCTTAATAAACAACTTGTTGATAGTTTGTTTAAGAATTCGCTTGACTTTTGACAAATACTGCATGTTTGCTCGCTTACCCGCTGGGAAGACTGATAGTCATGACTGTATGATAAATATAAAGCTACAGGGAGCAGCCAGTTAGATTATAGCTTTTCATAAAAACTGAAAAGAGGGGGACTTAGACAGCCAAACATTTTCTTTTTTCTTAACCCAAAATCATTTTTAAATCTGCCAAAATGGTTCTATGACTGCTGCCGCCTATCTGATTGTTTGCTTGTTTGTTAGGGGTCTTACTCAAAAAATTGTTTACAAATTTTCAAGAAAATTTCACCAGAAGCGAGGCTTAGCCCAACTTAAAAGTGATTAATTTTTTTTGTGGTTGATCCAAATCCGAATCTGGATCCGGGAATTTTTGGATGGATTATTTACTATTTGGATACTGGACATTTGGCATCATATCTTGACAAATACATACTGTCTAACTGAAATCAGAAATTGGCATCCTCATTAAAAATGTCACAAACTCTCCATGATGATCCAGGGATTCTGTTTATGCCTGGCAAGGAGGGGACTTTCCGCCTTGGTGGAGGTACATGTGGCTGAATGATACAAGAGGAAGCAACAGGCACGGCAAGGAACATTTATGGCAATAATATAATAATATATGCATACATCCTGATGAAACATTCATCCTACACAGTCTTTTTTTTTTCATTCACAACATCTGAGTCGTTTTAAAGGATGTAAACAGACTGATGGTGGGTCAGAGGCCAGGGAAGTGGACTCAGGCGCACATGTACATTATACCCACATCACTCTTGCAGCGATTTCCAACTGAGTGTTGGTACACTGTAGCCTGTGTTGGTGCATCTGTCTGCAGGCAGTTAGCAAGAAGGCGCCCACCAGTCTGCATCTGTCTGACTGCAGCTAGGGAGCCTGTGTTTTCCAGTGCCCTATCCATAAGAGAGCTGAGCCCAGCAGGCAGCCCACACAGATGCTGTGCATACTGACAAAAGGACATCCGCCTACACTGTGTTGTCTAAATGATTCCCCAGCTCACGTAACAATGAAAAAAGCAGAGCAGATTGTGAAGTGTATGATCGGCAGAGGTTGGAAAGTGTTTAGAGGAAATACTTGTTTCAGTTCCTTTAAAACTTTTCATTACTAGGCTGCCATGCTTAAATAAAAACCCCAAGGTTAAAGGTTGTGAGCTGACCCATGATTTCTGACAGATGGTGCAGAGAAAGGGATTGTTTTGATAAACTCAAGCTAAAAGCACTTCATTCTTTTGAACACCATTGCTTCTGTTAAGGTGAGAAGAGGGCAAGTGAAGTGCACTCACACGCAGCAGGAACATGCTCAGCTATTATTGCAGGTGGTGTTATTGTAGCTATAAAGCAATAAAAGCATGACTCACACACACGAGCATGCATGAGCATTGGCACAACTGCACTCTCACATTTCTGTTAAGTTGACAGTCATGCACTGCTTCAGTCTCAGCAGAGATTTCCAAGGTTTTGATGAACCACAAAATCCCTCATAAGCTTATTAGCTTGACATATTAATTACCAATCATTAGAACGAGAATTATTCATGAACTCATATTAAACTGTACATTATTTGTACTGATTTTGCTTGTTTTATTATTGCATGTCAATTTTAATACAGGGAGGCTGTTAAACTATCTCGCATGGCCAGAAGATTGCTTATAATTTATATTCAAATGTGGATAATTTCATCACAAGTAAATCGTCAGCATCCTCAGGACAAACTGTAATAAAAAACTAGCCCCACAGCAGCAGGCTAAACTTCAGCCTTGTGCCATGCCGATGTATAACTTTTAAACTTGACCCCACAAATTTTTTACAAATATTGAAAACGGGCTTTTGCTGCTTCCCTGTGGGTTGCCAAGCTTCTAAACTAGAGGGATTTTGGAAAAATGGATTTTCATTATTCTGTGTGTACCCTCTTTTTCTTTTTTTTTCTTTTTTTTTTTTTTGGAAAAAAACACTCTTTGCTTTAATTTGAAGAAATCAGATGGCTTCGGGCCTGTGGTGCTTCTTAATTAAAATGCAACGCAGAACTCACAAAACTTCTTTTAGAAATCAACACTGTATTATTCAGTAAAATGATTATACTGAGCTTTTTCTGCACCAGAACTCCAGTTATGCCTTTTTTTTCTCACTGTCCTGAGCAAATACGATATGACTGCTTACAATGAAATACAATTATGAACAAAGTGAAGCCATGCATGAGCCTTATGCAGTTCAGACTGTTTGGATAGTTCCAGTCACTGATTTGTGACATCAGTGTGAATGATTTTTTTTTCCCAGTTATAATGAATACGGTGTTTATTTATAATAATCTATTCCACTGTTCTGGAATATAAACCTATTTTTTTCCTTGGGTCAATTTATAAAGTTGACTAGTCTTTAAATTTAGTTTTTAATTACAATAAACACAAAGTTTTCTTTCAAAAGTTTCCTTTGAAACAGAAGTTAGTGTCCGTTTGACCACACAATAGCTCCTGACCACCTGTTTAATTCTAGATTATTTTTATCTGCCTAATAGCTCTACCATGGATACTATGTTGGTGTCTCTCAAGCCCTGCAAAGATGCACTGAGTTGTGTAAAAACACTGCAGCATGTGTTGGACAAATACCCCTGTGTTGCCACTAAAAGTCTCAGCACTCCCAAGCCTCATACTGTAACCCCCAATAAAATTTTAAAGGTTTTTCTTCACTTTTCGCAAATCACATCATTTGTGTATGGCAGAATGGGAGTACCACCTGATTCTTGCCGACTGAAACAGCTGTGCATCTCCCATAATGCTGACGCCATGGCGCATCTGAACTTTATTTTGATTAGAATTGTGACTAGCGGAGATAATCACACATCAGCTTCTAAAAGAGCTGCTCTGAGAGGAAAACACGTTGAATCAAGTGAGCACATCACCGGGGGGGTCCCTGAAATGAGAAAGGAGAAATAAATCATGAAATCTCTTCTGCATGCAAAAGCGGCATTTTAATTAATACTGTACATTTTTTTTTTTTTTAAAAATGCTCAAATTCTACACTATTCAGTGTGCCAGGAAGAGTTATGAATACTTCCACATGCAGTGCTTATAAGGTGTCAAATACGCACAAATCAGCAAGTATAAGAGCAGCAGCTGGTGTTGCTATTATGATCTAATGAATAATCTGCTGTCAGCAAAAAAGATTGTTACATCACGGTCAAATGGTTACATATTTGTCACAGCCCACTGCTAAAAGGAAGACTTGGAATAAAAAAGTTTTTTTATTTATTTATTTTTTCTTATACTTAACAGCAAGTTAGGATGAATTAATATAGGTTAAAGTGAGATAAAGTAGCTTAAGTAAATTTGGGATTTTTTGTGAAACAGAGAAAGGATTTTAATGCTGTATGAGTTTGGTCTCACACATGCAAACCCAAAAGCCCCAGAGACAAAGACAGCATGTTGTAAGGACCACTGAGAACAGCTTCTGCCTTGTTTCCGGCCTGCAGCTCTTATGTGTGAGAGATGCAGCATATGGAGTCATTCATCCAAAAAGGCCCACTGGCTCTTTCAGCAAAGACAACATAAAACTGTTTTTTTCTCTGCATGTATGTAAGCACCTCTCTGAATTAATCCTGATAACTAAAGCAAGTCAGAATATATGAAAACACGCTCATATGCTTTCTTGAGTCGGATGAGAAGATTGCCACCTCTCTCAAATCTGTAGTTTACATATGAAGTGACAACCGGCAGCTAGTTAGCTTTGCTAATGCAAAGATTGGAAACAGCCTTAATTTGGGATAACTTTATCTACAGTCGTGTATAATACAATATATACATGATATACAGTCATGAAAATAAAGTTTTCCCAGGACTCTATGTAGTCCTGTGAGCAACTAAGTACACCCTTACTGCTTCCATAGGAATTTAGAGGGTAAGTAGCGCTAATCAAATGTACTTGATTAACTGATCATCAGCAAGTGTGACCACCTCTATAAAAGCTGGAGCATTCAGGTGTGTGTTATCACAATGTCACTTCACCCCAAGGTCAGACTGTGCAATACTCAGGGAAATTGCAAAACACCCAAAAGTCACAGCTCAGACTAGCAAAATGTTAAAGTTCATGACAGTACAATTAGGACAAGGCTGAACAAGTATGGCTGGTTTGGAAGTACTGCCAGGAGAAAGCCTCTAAAAAAAGAACATGGCACCACAGCTTAGGTTTGTAAAGTTGCATCTGACGCATTTGAGGGAAGATATTATTTCAAGTCACTGTGTGCCTTGAAACATCAAAATGATCTGAGCATAAATGGAGGGAACAATAACATATAAAAGACAATCCTACTGGTGTATCCATCACCAGGGTTTATCGCATACAAAGAGATGAAAAAGGCAAAACCATATAATTTATGCATCATTTATAGCGGTATACTCGGTCGTTAAAGTGGGACTGAACAATGTGAAAAGGCATTTTTGGTGCAGATATCCATAAGCTGAGGTTGCAGTACTTCAGCCACCAGCTACTGTAGTGCTACAGAGGAGGAATGAGTGTAAATGGAGTAATGTGTTGTGGCACATAATTTCAAAAGCAACATTTCAAACAGCTCAAAACATATCAATAAACACACAAACTTTCCATGCAGATTGTTGCACAGTATGTGTTCTGAGGAAAGGTACAGCTGCTGCATTTCCCAGGGAGAGAAAAGAATGAGCAAACTTCACTCAGAGATGGAGAAAGATGTAAGAAAGCTGTGACAGGAGAGGAAGAAGGGAGGTTATATTTTTAAAGGTAAGGACTGCTCAGTGGTATTTGATAAGCTGGAAATTTAAAGCTTACATGTAATGTCCTCATATTTTAATCATATATTGGATGTGTATATAATGTGAATCTATTTTTTTTTTCATTTTGTGAAAAATCCTGTAAATCAAACTGAGGTATACTAACTTTGTATTATTCAAAGGTTACATGAAAATACTCAGCAGTTTAGAGCAGGATAAACAGGCTAGCTTGTCCTACTGTGGTGACTTTACAGTAAATCAGTAACATGTTGGACTGGTATAGCAGCTGTGGTGTTCATGGTCAGTGTTAGGTTACATCAAGGGCAGCAGAGATCAGTTTGAGGTTGATGATGCTAAGATTCATTCACTGAATTCCACTTTCTATAGTATAGTATAAAGACAGTATGGAAATCAGCCAAGACAGTTTGTGAAACAGTTTGTGAAACATGTGTCAATTCAGTTGTGTAAATCCACAAGAGCAGTAAACCTCAGAGCACCAGCAGTGCAGGTCAGCTGATCACAGTTTGTACACAAAGAAAATCTACTGGAGCTCACAATAGAAATTATTGTGAGTTGTGATTCTTGTCCCACTACAAGCCACTACAACCAATCTTAGGGTTCCTCCTCCTGCTGAATCCCACTTTAACCCCTGACTATACTCAATTTTAATTCATTATTATCAGGCTGTCCTAAAAGCTCCCTGAAAAGTCTTCAGCTGATCCAAAATGCTGCAGCTAGAGTTCTGAAAGGGACTAGCAAGAAACGGCAGCAGCGTGGTGGTTAGCACTACTGCCTCACAGCTAGAATAATGTCTACACCTGGGTTCGATTCCACCTCTATGTGTGGAGTTTGCATGTTCTCCCTGTGTCTGCGTGAGTTTCCTCCCACAGTCCAAAGACATGTAGTTGGGGTTAGGTTAATTGGTCACTCGAAATTGCCCATAGGTGTGAATGGTTATCTGTCTCTCTATGTTGGCCCTGCAACAGGCTGGCAACCTGTACAGGGTGTACCCTGCCTCTTGCCCTATGTCAGCCGGGATAGGCTCCTGCGACCCTGAACAGGATAAGTGGAAGAGAACTAGAAAGAGAGAGCATATTTCTCCCATACTGGCTCTCTGTTAAATCCAGAATAGAATTTAAAGTTTTTCTTCTCACATACAAGGTATTGAATAATCATGCCCCATCTTAAAGACCTCATAGTACCATATCACCCCCAATAGAGCACTTCACTCTCAGACTGCTGACTTACTTGTGGTTCCTAGTATATTTAAGAGAAGAATGGGAGGCAGATCCTTCAGCTTTCATGCCCCTCTTCTGTGGAACCAGAATGCACCATGATGCAGTGTTTCTTTTGATTCACCTCTTTTTACTCTGTTCATACCCCACTCTGCATTCAATCATTAGTTATTATTAATCTCTGGCTCTCTTCCGCAGCATGTCTTTTGTCCTGTCTCTCTCCCCTCCTCCCCAATCGCTCGCGGCAGATGGCTGCCCCTCCCTGAGCCTGGTTCTGCGGGAGGATTCTTCTTGTTAAAGGGGAGTTTTTCCTTCCCACTGTTGCCATGTGCTTGCTCATACAGTAGGGGTTCATTTTGACTGTTGGGTTTACTCTGTAATTATTGTAGGGCCTTTACCTACAATATAAAGCGCCTTGAGGCAACTATTTGTTGTGATTTGGCGTTCCATAAATAAAATTGAATTGAATTGAATTGAATTTTTTTGTCTAAGTGTGGTGGCACAATCACCCTCTAAAATGTAAGCAACAGAAAATAGACCTGTTATTTATTTTTTTTAATTCTCTTTTTTTCTTTGCTCGTGTTCTACATACAGTAAATGTTCAAGCTGAGTACATTCATTAGAAATAGATTTTGGATTTAAATAAAGTTTGTATTCCCATGTACAAACTTTATTATTTTTATTTCAATAAGGAGAGATCATTGGGAAAAGTTGAACATTATTTAATGATATACAGAACTCGATCTATTTGGCGGTTAGACTTCGATGGCCCATCGAAGCAGAATGGAATCCCAGCGATGATAGGAATTAGGGCAGGGCCCCCCTGGAGTCTAGATGCTGGTGGTGGTGAAGATAAAGATGGAGGCTTGGATGGCGCATAGTGATTTGGATGAAGTGGAGATGGGGAGGAGGTGGGTTGCACAAATGAGTCTGCAAGGAAGAATGACAGGCAAGCAGTGAGATTTAAAGTATGTAAAATGGAGACTGATTGGCTTGAAGTACGCGGGCAGAAAGATGATTGGACTAGAGAAATGATGTCAGCTTTGAGTTTGATGGCATTGAAAAGCAGAAGTGTTGTGAAGAATAAACTAGCAGCCAAATACCCAGGAAAGCAGAGGAGTGAATACAGATCTTCCTTAGCGAACTAACGCCTAAGCTTCATATATAGCACAAGGACCTCAAAAGGCATAAAAAAAATAGCTGGTAGAAATGTCCTACAAAGAGCTACTTTTTACTGTCTTGCTTTGAGTACATTTCAGAGCCTGCACTTTTTCACTTTTACTTGAGTAAAGAAGTTGAATCAGTACTTCAACTTTTACCAGAGTATTTTTTTTAATGTAATATCTGTACTTTTACTTGAGTAAAGAATGCACCTCTGGCACCTCTGGAAGAGTGATAATTTGAGCTTGTTTTCCAGCCACGGGACCTGGGCACTTTGCAGTCATAGAGTCGACCACAAACTCATTTGTGTACTAGAGTCAAATGTGAGACCATCAGTCCAACAGCTAAAGCTTGGTTCAAATTGGGTAACGCAACAGGAAAGTGAGCCCAAGGGCACCAGCAAATCTAAAGAGTATGGCTGAAAAAGAAAGTAGAAAGTTATTGCAATAGCCAAGTTGAAGTCCAGACCTCAAGCTGATTGAAATGCTGTGGCGGGACCTTAGGAGAGCTGTGCCTGAAAACCTCAATGAACTCGAGCAACATTGTAAATGAGTGTGACAAAATTCCTCCACAAAGATGTGCGAGGCTGATAAAGTTATACAGAAAACACAAAATTTTTCTTTCTGACACGACCGTATGTAACTTGTGATTAAACTGAGATATTAAACTGGCATGTATTTTTCTATTTGAATTATCATGGGGGACAAAAAAAAAATCCAAAATGGTTTGAGTTCTGTTTTTGTAGGTTTTCCAGTTACAGACACATGTGATGCTGTGATGCCCCCACACAGGCAGGTATAAGTGGAACAGATGCAGTCACAGTAATCCCTCCTTATACGTCTGAGGCTCACCTTAATCAAACCATTAAAATGATGCAGGCGTCAGGCAGCTTGGAGAGGGTCAGAGCGGAGCAATGACAACTCCAATGACTGCTGGAGATGAAGATGTCTGTTTGTTGCTCATCCAAAGCTAGCACCTGCATTTGCTCGGCATCAGTGTGAGCGTGTATGTGTGTGTGTGTGTGTGTGTGTAGCTCTCTATTGAATATTTCATTCAGGTCAAGGGCAAAAAGCACTTGTTCGCCAACACAATGAATAACAGACTGCTAATGGCAGGCATATGGGCAGGGAAAGCAAGTTTTTTAATTGATAAATTAGATAACTGGGTTTTATTCAGCTATTCAGCGTTTAGGTTCATTTTCAATTTATTGTTTCCGCTGGTAGGATATCATTTCAGTTGTCCCCTGAGCAGAGAAAACTGACTGAGTATACAAATAAGTCCATTTTATTTCTAAATAAATGGTAGCTGATGGGTTGTGGTGGCCATTTGTGCTCGTCCCCATTAACAGATGATGCTCCCACATTTTACAGCTGCATCACTTGATGACACTCCAGGGGAACAGATGTGTTCAAATGAATTTACAGAGAACTCTGACGTGACAGAGATGGTGTTCCATTATTTTTCTGTCATTTTGCTCAGCTCAAAGTCGTCGGCTGTACAACAAGAGGTTCAAAGCCCAGGAACAAACAATTTCAAAGTCTTAGTGTAGTTAAACAGTATGTATGGGACTACAAAATAACACATGCGTATTCATTATTATGCAAATTACTACGGTCTGTTCAGGAGCTCTATGATTTCATTTTCAATTATACAGTCTCCTCTGTCACCTTACAAGTTTTGTTTCCTCTTTCATTGTTTTTGAACATCAAATCCATAACAGCTTGGGCATTAAATTAAAGTCCAAATGGAAGCCTTGGAGAATTTGGTTACATTTTGTTACACTAAATGCAAAATTCTTATTAACGGATTTATAAAGTCTGAGTGCGAATGAGCAAGTTTCCGGCTGCTTCACTTGGGTATCTGTCACTAGACTTTCAATAAAGTGTCAACTGTTAAATTCTTCCAGTGGAAAATTAATATTTTCCATTGTTTAACAGCAGAAATATATGAGCATTAAAACTGCCAGTCCAACTGTCTGAATTTAAAAAAGAAAGAAAAGAATTTAATAAGCAGCACAAAGATTATTTATACCCTCTCACAGGTTGATTGGTCCCATGTCTTCAGGTCTTCAGAGAGGCAACAAGCAAACCTGACTTTCACTACCACTGACATTATCTGTGAGTACGGCCTGATATGAGGTAAATACTGCCATTTAGTTAAATGACCATACAAAAAGCGCCAAGACAATTATTCCAAACAGACTGTTGGCTGCATCCCCTGGCAAATGTGTTTGCAGCTTGCATTAGTATTTATGACGTTGCTGTGTGTCAAACTACTGGGGCATGTGGGATGGATTAACTTTTCCAAAAAGAGAAAAAATATATAAAGCTGTGACTTTACTGCTTATAGCAGAATTTCCTAGGGTTGTAATATATCAAAACTAACATCAGCATCATGCAGCTGAGCACAGTATTAATTAAGCATGATGATCACTTGCACTGCAAAAGACATTCTTCTTGTAGTTATGTAGATAAAAGTCAATTTTTCAAAATTCATTAGCAAGTAATGAGGCAGCATTCACTGCAGCCATTGTGGATATCAGTGCATTAAGACTGGACTGAGTTTGGGGTCACCTTGAATTCAATACTCAGTATTCAGTACATGTAAATAGAATTTGAATAGCCCAAGCAGGAGACAATATGCAGTTCTAGTCAAGTTGCCTTCATGTGTTGATGCAAATTCTCATTAATGGGATGTAAATGCAGCACTCTCTGGCACATTGTATTCACCATCTCTCCTTCACTTATATCATCAACCATCTTATATGCAGCTGTGATAAGAACACAATGACGCAAATATAGATGCTGTGTTCCAGCCTGTGACTCAATATATAAGATGATGTCATATTGACAGTATGCTCATTTCTGTAATGGACTTGTCGCTTAGAGATGTTGTACTGTAAATGCTATGCAATTGTGAATTTTTGATGCATTGTTGATGCACAGATAGCGCATCAGCAATGATTTAAAATGAAGTGTCTTCATGAAGTGTATTCACTTTAGCAGTATGTAGGAAATACTGAAGAACAAGCTACATACTATATATTGTAACAGCGACATCGCAAGCTGTGAACTTTCAGTGTCACATCTTTCAAACTACATAATTGCATGGAATCACTTAGCAATATATCTTGTGCCGTGAAAGAAAATGACCCATAAATGCTCTAAGTGGTGTCTTGGAAATATATTTGATACCACAACATAACTCAGTGGGAGTGCTATGGTTTCTGTGCTTATGTGTATGTATAGTGGAAAGTGTCAGAGGTGTTTTGTACATGTTGGGGAGGCTCATATGTTAATTCGCATGTGGAACTGAGTTTCCAAATCTCCACTGTTTGAGCTTTTCTTTACCTAATAATATACGTTTTGCCACTAAGGGCATGTATCACGAATGCCAGTCTGTCAGTTGGTCAGTCATCTTCTTCCACTTTGTATTTAACACTAATCAGAATCTGCTGAACTATGATGGTGAACATAATTAATAAAGCACAGTATTTCTTCATAACATCCCTCTGAGAAATCTTACTGGGAGCTTGTTAGGATGCTGACATTAGCATTTAGCTGCAATCATTAAATCACAGAGATGTTAACATGAGTGCAGGCTCTTGGTGTTGTTAGACCTATCATGACTTCTGACTTTCTTGTTTCCTTGTGTGTGCTTTCTATTTTATTAATACAGTGCTCATCCTACTCAGTGGCTGCCGCTCAGTTTCTTATGCTGACTGCTAAAAAATCCTTTTGTTTAATACCCAGCAATAACTGTAATCTGACTACATGTTCCAGCCTTTCTCCAGACTGTGCAAATAAAATACCTATTAACCTTTTATATTGCTCAGTGCATATGCAAGGGTTGGAGTCCCAGAAATCATTAATAAGTCACACTCAAGTGGCAGATCTAAGACCCTCCAGTTATGCATGTGCAAAAAAGAAAAAAAAAACTGACTTATTCAGATTCCCTCATCTGCATACAATCAAACTGTGCAGTGAGCCATTAAGGGGGATGAAGATGAGCAGGAAGACTTATGAAGGGGTCTCTGTGTTGTCTTAACCAACAAAGGCAGGAAATAAATCAGTAAGTCTTAAGCAGTGAATGAGCTGTCTGCTGGTGGTGAAAGCCTCTCTCCCTCTCTCTCCTTTCTAGCTGCTGGCTATGATGGGCAAGTTCAGGCCAGATCTGAAAACCTCAGGGTGTAGTGGTGTAGTCAGGGCAAACTGCATCAGTGGAAATACACAGAAACTGAAGCCAAGCTTTCAGTGTCTAAAGAAGATAGATAATTTTCTCATAAAAGAAAAACAGACTCATTATTTTGATGAGAAACAGCTGGTGAGCTGCCAATTAGACACAGAATTTACATTATTAGTGAAATTTGCTGTTGGCAGTGATGTTTTTTTCCCCTTTCTTTCTTTCTTTCTTTCTTTCTTTCTTTCTTTCTTTCTTTCTTTCTTTCTTTCTTTCTTTCTTTCTTTCTTTCTTGTATGGGCTCTCGACAGATGAGTTTTCTTGTCCACACTGTGCTAAAGCTGGATATTACTTTGGCAAAAGTTTGGAATTGCAAATGTGTGTATGTTTCAAGAAAAAAGAAAAAGCCAATGTATAAAAGCTGGCAAATCAACATAGCAGATGGAGTGGAAAATATGGGATGTGACTGTGCTCTTCAAAGGCTCAGGTCTGTTTTATATCCTTTTTTTTTTTTTTTTAAATCAATACATCATGAAAGTTTGATTGCACAGATGGCATTTTCATTCCACTCAAAACAGATCATAAATTTCAATGAATATTTAAAGTGACACCCGGAAATTCAACATCATCAAAAGCATGTCGAGGCTGTAGTGGGCCGGACTGAACGTAAGTTTGGTAACGATAACAGTCAGTGAAAGTCTCAAAGGCTGAATGAAAGAGACCCTCTGACCTTTTCACAACACGCATCTTTATATTGCAGATTTAAAATTCACAGGACATTTTAACTTTATGGGAGAGGTCTTAAAGGTGAGAGGGCTGCTGAATAGAGGGACATTTGAAATGATAATTTTATCTTGCCAAAAAATATTGTTGTCATTTGACTTAATCATTTAGATAAACTGCTCAATTAACATTCTCCCTGTGTTACAGAGCGATAAGCATATTTTTCAATATGTTTCATGTGTCAGGATGAGATAGATGTCACTATTCATTGTGCAGATTTCTTATCGGATGTTCAGTGAGGGGGGGAAAAAAATGTTAGTCTTTGGGATGTTTGTGCATGACCTTTTGAAGCCGAATTGGGAAACAGAGAACTATGTTAATGAAAAGCTCTTTTTGTAAACAAATGATACGGTGATGAGGACTTTCAATGGTCTTATAGATTATTTTTTTTATGTTATTCAGTGTCTTTGTCCTTCTGGAAATGCTTTTATCAGTTTCTATCAACTAGCATAAAACAACCTCACAGAAACGCATTTCCTTATTTTTCTACTTGTCTCTTGCTGGATTTGGCTCTTTCCTGTTTTCCCGCTCAGGGGCAGGCACATTCTGTCCAGCAAGTCCTCCAGTCTTGAACATTTACTTGTGCGAGGTCATTTGTTGGGAGCACTTATCTAAGGTTTTCAGTGCATGGGAGAATAGAGAAGAATGAGCCTTAACCACTCGTTTTTTTGTGTGTGTGTGGCTAAATAACTATAAAACTAACATAAATGCCAAATAGTGGCATGAAGCTAGAAATGGGTGTTATAGGAACAGGGGATATTTGGTTTCCTCTTGTGATAAGCAACAGTGGGCATATTTTAAAACGTGTGTTTTTGTGGTGGTTTTTCCTCTTGTCTTCACTACCTACACATGTCCGTGGCCATTGCAGGTTATTTGTGACTTTATTCAAATTAGATTGCCTTACAGCTCTCGCTTGCTCTACAGCACCCAATTACCCAAATATTTACCTGTGTAAATTACAATTGGTGACATTAAGGATGCCACTTTGTGCTATTGAGGGAGATAAATACATATTTTGCGGCCAATAAACAGCAAAAAATCCTACAAACAGCACAAGGAGGGGCCCATTACCTTTAGTGAGAAAGCTTTTGAAAGGTTTTGTTAGATATTGAGCAGTGGAGTCCTTGTTGTGAGAGTTTCATTCTTCCTTTCTGGTTTCAGTTTCATTCCAAATCATTGCCTCCATAAAATTGGAGGTCTCTGTGTGAACAGTTGTTTAGAATTGGTTGAAAAAAATTGCTTCATTGGATATCAATTGATCTTTTGATTAACCAGGACCTTTTTTTTTTTTCCAAACTGGATGCTGAAGCTTCCTACTAGGCTGTCCTACCTAGACTCCACTGAGCTGCCTCTTACAGTGTTTACTCAAGTAAACGGTTTAAACAGCCCAAGTTTTAATGCAAAATAATAATCTGATCTCTTGATGGAAGGTGTGAATTAAGGACATATGATATATCCCTGTGTTTCTTAGAGAGAAAAAGTTGTGTTTTCTTTTTTTTAGCATCCAGTATTCCAGTGTATAAATACCAGTAGTAGTATTTATACTGTATTTCATCTGCATACTGACCCCGGGAAGACCTCGCCCACACTCTGCAACACTGGCACTGGTTCCCAGTTCAACAGCGCAGATAAGATAAGATTCTCAGGTCATCTTCAGATCTAACGATTCACTGACCTCATCCAGCCTCACGCACTTCACTCCTACCACATGCTCCGCTCACCTTGATGGACTGTTCTCCGATATGGTCATAAGGTCTTTAGGATTTTAGACCCCAAGCTGTTGAATTTGGCTCCTGGCCATTTAAACCCCTCGTTTTAAGATTCCATTCTGCTTATCTTTTTAAACTTTTAAACTGCTTCCTGCCTGGCAGCTCCTTTGAAGGTTTTTCTTTCATTCTTTAGCAAAAGATAAAAATTCTGTTCACAAGGTCACTTTACTGAATTGTTTGCTGATTTGAGACCCCTATGGACAAGAGGGTGTAATTTATTTACACCTTGAAATGCATTTCGTATAACAGTGTCCGACAGCTTCTTTGGTTATTCCACAGGCAGTAGACATTTTGCTTTTAGTTTCAGATGTTTAGACAGTCAAATCATAGTCGTAGAATAAACATAAACAGCAATCACATATAATCTGTAGTCAAGGAACAAGATTTTTGGCAGTCAAGGCTTTCTGGTTTCGGCTTCTGATCTGCTTGTCTAAGTTACATTGACCGATCATCTCTGAGCAGGGTTTGTTGGCAGGCAAGTAAACACTGTGTGTTGAGAGCAAAAGATGGATTGAATTATATTAAATACAATATTGAAACTATGACCTATCGTCTGATGGAAATTCAGCTTTTCGTGAAATTTTTCAAATGCATGATGTTTTTAAGAATGCTCTGCAGATGGAACAGGAAGCCATGGCCTGGATGCCTGCTGGCCAAACTAGAATACCTGAAATTAGACTAAGCTTGCAGACTAGATGGATTCCAGGACTGAGACTCAAGTAATACTCTCAGATAATATCTTTAAGTAAGGTCTCTAATGTTGCTTCTTGATTTGAACTTCTGGTATCAACCAGAATATAATGCTTCTGTTCTATCAGAGCATCATAAAGTATGGGAGAGCATCATGGTATGGCAATTTCTCTGTGCAGGCAAAATCTAAGCTGTTGCATCTGGAGCAGTCTGCCATGAAGGTAATTGGGGGGACCGAAGACCGCTGCTTTCAGTCCATTTATGAGTGGACTCCATTCAGTCAGGCACAGAGGGTTCTATCAGGCCTGTCTGTCTAGTTTTGATTACAGATAGTCTCTTGTTCTCTATCTTATTATTTATTTCTCCTTTCTTTTAATGCTTGACTCTTTGCGAAGGCATCTTCTATGATAGCACTTGAGTCCACAACAAATTTCCCTAAGGGAACAATAAAGTATATTGTATCGCATTGTATCATATTGTACAGTACCGTCAGGGGCAGTGGAGTGGTGCAGTGGTTACCTCTGTCAAATCACAACAAGAAGGGCCTGTGTTTGAAATCCACTGGGTTTCCACAGAGTCTTTCTGTGTGGAGTTTGCATGTTTTCCTTGTGTCTATGTGGGTTCTCTACAGGCACTCCAGCTTCCTAACACTGTTCAAAGACGTGCACGTTAGGTTAATTGGTGATTCTAAATTAGCCATTGGTGTGAATGCAATCGTGAACAGTTGTCTGTCTCTCTGTGTCAGCCTTGCAATAGACTGATGACCTGTCCAGGGTACTTTCCCTCTGTGACAGCTGGGATAGGCTCCAGCCCCCCCACCCCACCCCACCCCCATCGGATGGATGGATGATAACCTTAACTGCTCTACAGAAACATGTACCCTATTTGTTTTTTTTAAGAAATAACAGGTCTGCTGTTTCAGTGAGCAAATGTGTTTGGTTACTATTAGATTTCTTCACCTCCAGTTTATTTGAATGTTAATTTTGCCATCAGGGAATACCATTTAATATGCAATGTTATACTTAGGAAAACTTGTGGCATGTCTACATTTTGATCTTTGTATAGCTCGAGATAAACACACAAATTTCACATTTGGTGTGAAAAATTTATCATGGCTGCCAAAGAGCTGCTGAAGAGCTGTATAGCTGAAATAAATGGAACAAATTAGGGTAGAAAAATGCAAAA
The DNA here is from genome assembly GCA_034780415.1 of Cichlasoma orientale. NCBI lineage: Eukaryota > Metazoa > Chordata > Actinopteri > Cichliformes > Cichlidae > Cichlasoma > Cichlasoma orientale. Next base: position 2,001,302 of record JAVDPK010001242.1, on the reverse strand, counting down.
ATGCTTTTTTTTCATGTGACAGAAGTTGGCCCCAGACTAAATATTTAACTAAATGTTAAATTTCCAAAATGAATATTTAATGAAATCATACAGAGTGTTCCCTAAGTTAAATATTTAACTAAATCCCAAATTAAGGTTTTGCTAAACTAAATATTTAACTAAAGTTAAATGCTGAATTTACCAAACTAAATATTTCACCAACCGTTAAATGCAGACATTTCTCTCTCGCATGCTTTCTTTCTGCATTCTGGTGTTTTCTCCCAGGTTTCGGGAACTTCAGATGCAGTCAGTCAAGGTTTTACTTTCCATGAAAAGTAAAAAAGCTTGTATTAAAAAGGTGAAAACTATGAAGTAAATGGAGCGGGCCAGAGTAAAGACGTAAAGACAGCAGTTCACAAAAACAAAAACAAAAAATATAAACTCACATTGACATCCTTGACTCAGTACAGACATCAGAGAACATTTTTCCTTACATTTTCCCTTACACAACATAAAGAATTTACACCCGTTTTTCAGGTCTTTGATTTTGATAGGAACCTTTGCAGAGAATTACATTTTGACCTGAAAATAATCTACCCTTGTTCTCAACATCCTGCTGCTTTGAGATTAGAGGCTGGCTTGAGCATTTCTAAGCAATGGACTTTAATTAAAAGCACTTTATGTGCAGTTTTTTGTACTGATGCTTTCATTCAATGCAGTTGACATAAATAAGCTTGGGTAACCACATTAGAAATATTCAGTGATGAATGCATGTACAAGATCCTATATACATATTAATCTATATGTCTATAAAGTAAGCTGAAACATTGTTTATAATGAAAACATGACAGAAATCAAGTTGTGTCTTTGCTAACACTACATAATATTAGCTGATATTTATTCTGTTGAAAATTTGGGAGAGTGATGATTTGTGTTTCTTGTTGTGTTCATCTGTTTGCCCTCAGTCTCACTGGTAATAATGCACCTCTGTAAATCCCTGCCCTGTCTTTTTTGCATTATGTAAATCACACTTTTAAAACATCTAGAATTTGAATCATTGTGCACTCTTAAAATGCCATGGTGTTTATGCAGCTGAAAGGCAGTATTGTAATTCTACAAGTGTATGGTGTTAAAGCTTTTGTTTTGTAAAATCATGGTGCTGTTTCTAATGTGGCAGCACAGATGGTGCCACCGAGTTTGAATATTTATGCTCAGGCAGTGTCCATCAGCTCAGGCCATAAATTCAGAGAGTACTCCAGGTCAGGCTGGGCTTTCCCAATGCAAAACAAAGAAAATCCTAAAGCAAGCAAATCCAGCACGCCTACATAACACTTACTGTTTTTTAACTAAACCCCAAAAATTCTGTCTATATGTTAGAATTAAGCTGCTGAAAAGGGAAAGAGCTCAGTGTTCTGTCAAATATGACAGCACCATTTTATCGTAGCTATTACACAATCCTCAGCACAGAGCTCAGGTACAGTGATTTGTGCACTGAAAAGAGTAAAGGCCACTTTTTTTGTTATTTAGTTATAGCTGTACCATAGCTCTTTGTAACAAGGGGTCTATCAGAAGAAGGAAAAAAGTGTACTACTTGGTTGCAAAAAACAGAAACTGAAACTGGATGGATGGATGGATGGATGGATGGATGGATGGATGGATGGATGGATGGATGGATGGATGGATGGATGGA
>JAVDPK010001242.1:1959855-1997790 GCA_034780415.1 Cichlasoma orientale | reverse complement strand
AAAAAAATATTCTCTTTATAAATGCGCTCAAATGAAATCAAGAGGATGCTGCTATTATGCTGTTATGCATGTCTGTGCATCAGCCCACACAGTGGACGGGTCTTTTTTTAATCGGAAAGAGAAACAGAATAAAGCAACACGCAGTGGTCTGGCAGTCATTTAGCTGTACTGTTGTACATTAGTTAATTTAAAATATGCATGTGGCAAATTGACAAAGACCACATGTGAGGGATGTATTTCTCTTCAGCAGCACAATGTTTCTTCAGGTTTTCATTGATGGAATGGGTATCTTGACATCTTGAAGTGCCTCCAGTAATTCTCCTAAATTGTCCTTTTGGAATACAGCCCAAGATTGAAGCCTAGTAATACCCAAACTACATTAAAACTGGGCTTTAACCCTGGCACAGTTATGCAATAGCTAATCATTGTGAGTGCTTAAGAGTTTATTAGGATGCTTTCATGCTTAAAATAACATCGCAAGGCCCTAGAGATGTGCACAGCTGGTTTACCAGCAGTTCATTGATTTTATACGGTACTGTTGTTAGTCTCCAATGCCTCCGCTAAGGAAAACTGTCAACTGGAAGATGGTTACAACCTCCACAACATCACCCATTGGTTTGTGAAGTCCCATTGCAGCCCTTTGGTTATCGCCATCTTGTTAAAAAAAAAACAGATCTCAGCATTTAGAGGTGGATCTAACTGAAAAACCAAGATTGTAGGAACTTGTAGAGCAGCTAAGCCGTGAGGCATGTCCTGGTTAATCTTCAGTTTTACTCCAAAAGGGTCTACAATTTACAAAATGTGCATCAGTTCAATTCAGGGCAGCACAGTGGCGCCTCTGCCTCACAGAATAACATCTGAAAGGCCTGGGTTCGATTCCACTTTGGCCCCTCTCTCTCTCTCTCTCTCTCTCTCTCTCGCTCTGTGTGGAGTTCACAGGTTCTCCCTGTGTCTGCGTGGGTTTCCTCCGGGTACTCCAGTTTTCTCCCAAAGACAGGCACTTACTGGGGTTAGGTTAAGTGGCTACTCTAAATTGCCCATAGGTGTGGATGGTTGTCTGTGTTGGCCCTGTGACAGGCTGGTGACCTGTACAGGGTGTACCCTGCCTCACACCCTATCTCAGCTGGGATAGGCCCGGACATCGTGTTGTATTAAATAGGACTTTCCAACAATTGAAAATGCTGAGGCAAAGACATATATCATGTGCAATGGGTTAATTTTCTCAAAGAAAATGGCCATTAGAAATATGGTAGGATTAAGGACCTACCAGGCCTTCTTTAAGACCCTGAAGCTTTGTCTATCCTTTATGTTCAATTTACGTTGATGACACAACCAGAATGCCAGAATGTTTACATACAACATCAAAATAGTACTAATGTGAGTGAAATCCTGTTACTGGGGATCACTTGGTGATTTAAAAAAGCTGTATTCAAAGAGAGGTGTCAGATTCTAACTGGGTTTTAGAACAACTGACATTTCATAGCCTGAATAACTGACATCTCATACAAATATGTGAAGCGATGACATTGGACAGTGAATGGAGGGGAAAATCAGTCTAATTTAGACCCTGACAAGATACTATCTCACTTTAAAGAAAAGCAGCAGGATGCAGGGAAGAGAGGAATGAAGAACAAGTACAATCACATATGCTGGCAGCAGCAAATCAATTAGAGTTAGATGGAAACTACAGTGTTGTGCTGCCATGTAACCACCACTTTCATATTTGCAGACATATATGTTTATGTTTCTATATAGTAGCATTCCACTCACATTTTTCTATATGTAGTTCATGAACATCTACTATTACTATTCATTTGGCTAAATCATTGAACAGCCTGTTTTACTGTTTACTACTCTTTTCACTTATATTGAGAGATTTTGACTCTGCATTGCTGAATTTGGTGAGAAGGCAATGGTTTCCAGATACCTGTGGGGGTTTCTTTGTCAGGTACTGCCTCTTAAAAATGTTATTTGCTGGCACACAGAATGTTGAGGCAGAGAGGGCAAACAATTTGTGACTGAGCTGGATCACTTTTTGCACTGATGGGACTTTTTTGTACACATGCTGTACAGTATATCAGCCAGTATGTTCAACCCACTGGGATGCCTGTCTGAAGAAGAAAACAAGGGAAGTAGAACTCATTGTGTGGTGGGGTTTTTTTTTTTTTGAATATGTGTGTCTACTGGAGCTTTGCTTTTGCATGCCAGAGCTTAACTATGGGGGTTGTTTTGCTCTCTTCACAGGTGATAGTGTCTGCAGGATATGATAAGATATTTTTCTCTGCAATGATATGCTCTCAGAATTTAAAAACTATACAAAAAGATGACATTGTTAGTATTTTGTGGATAGTTGGTGTTGTATTTTTTTTTTAATTCTGCAATGACACAGCTCTTAATCTCATTCAGCTGTTATTTTGCTTGAGACAGATATTGTTAAATAATTACAGCTTTGAATTTATGTGTCAGGTTTTTGCCACATAGAAAACAAAGATGCAAGAAATGATGTGATTGTGTGCTTTTGCGCAGCTGTTTACACAACAAAAATATTTCTGTCAGCATAGAAATATTTTTTCTCTGTTACTTCACTGCTAATGTAGAGTAGATGCGGAGCTGAAGTAAAATTTAATGAGTTTTGGCTATTGGCTATTGAAAAGTTAATGATTGCCCTGGATGACATAGTTATATTATGAACATTTAATGAGAGGCAATGTAGGTTTCTAAAACAGGTTCCTTCTGCTGGAAGGCAGAAACCTGCTGGTCCTTTTACGGATGCTAACTTGTGGTTCTTTTAACTTTACCATTTTCCTTTTTGTGTTTCTCCTTTCAAAAAAAAAAAAAAAAAAAAAGCACTTTAAGCTCAACTCTCTGTTTGAAATTTTTCATAATTATTTTTATTTCCAAATCTCTTGTAGAAATAGTAATAATTTTATATTTTTTTTCCATGTTGCTGTATCTTTAAAGAAGATTTTGACTCATTTTCGCAGTTTTATTACTGCAAACACTGTTCTGATTTATCCATCCATCATTGTATCTGAGATCAAATGCTGCACAGAAAAATGTGACTTGAGCTTGGAGGTCGGATGGATGACAACTGCACAGACTTTGCCCACGCAAGTCTGATATCTTGAAACATAAAGAGTACTTTCAAATCCAACACCATAGCAACACTTCTGCTTCTGCTTACCTGTTCTACCCACACATGACTCAGTGCTTCTAATCCACAACAGTAATCCTTCCTGTGATGTTAATAGAAAAAAAAAAACTCAGCGATGCTATAAAATTGCTAAACAACTCTCAATGTGAAAAATGGAATGGGTAATAATAAGAAACTGTTGGTTTATTTAATGCCTGACTTGAGCCTTAATCTCTATGCAAACAGATTTTATCAGATGGTAGATAGCAAAGGATAATATGTAATGGGAGGAAAAAGTAAATTAAATAGGAATGATACTTACAATAAGCCTGCTTGTGGATCTCCCTTAAGGCTATGCTAACTCCTGGGGTTTGGGACATGATTATTCATAACTATGGTTCCATCATTAGAAATCTCTAATTAATTGCTAAAGTGCTTCAGGGCCTGAAGTCACTTCCAGCAGGAGCAAAGTTAACATTTTTCTACAGCTTCCTGAGGATGAAATGTTGTAAAAATGAGTCACAGAAATTATTGACATTTGCCTTTGGTGATTTTAAAACCATTCTGTTGGAGGTATTCAGAGGAGACTTTTAATAGGTAATACTCAGTTTAACAGTAATGCTGAACACTGTTTTGGTTGTAAACCTTGCTGAACAGAACATTGATGGACACTGTCATGTAAAGCCCTGTCTCACAGTCAATTCAGGTGCATCTTTTTTGTTATTCCTTAATTTTGTTAAATAGCAATAACAGCCCATTTTAGGTTAATAAAAATCTAATCTAATCTAACATGCTATCACATGTTAGAAAAAAAAAGGATCAAGAGATTGAGAACTCTAGTTTCCAGCCTCATACACTACCACAGTTATACTCCAGTAAATACCTGTACTTACCATTACATTACATCAAAAACATGTGTTGATTTTGGGGAGCATACCATGTGAGTTCTGGGTAGCACCCTCAATATGCATTTAAAAACATTAGTCACGTCGGCCTTCCTATGTGATATTTGTTCTCAAAATACACTTTTGTTCTCAAAAAGTGGCATGGCGCAGTGGGTAGGCGCTCGCTTTGCAGCCGGTGGGCTGCCGGTTCGAGCCCCTGTCCCTGCGCTGCGTTGTGACGGTAGCACCGGTCACTGGCTGCATGACCGCAGATGCTCGTCTCTGGATGAGTGATCTGGAACGTTCATTTCGTTGTGTGCCTTGTGTGCACAATGACAGTGAGTTGAATCTAAAGACCACCATTCAATGAAAATATAACATTTGTCAATGATAAAACATGCACAGTGTTTTAATAAATGTTAATGATAAAGCAGAAACCACTGGCACTGGTAAAGCCAGCAAGTAAAGAAAACACCTGCAAGGACTCACTCTTTAGCATAACACCCACCTACACTATTACTTAGCAGCAAAGCCAGAGATGAGCTGATAGCGGGCGTACAACAGTATGACAGCAGTTCAGAATGGGCTGTTATGAAAGCCTGATTATAAAATATCTTGATCATCTATTACTGACACAGTAGTTACAGGCTAAGAAAGGGTATCAGATGACAAATCCAAAAATTCACCTTTTCAAAAGGCCTCCATTTCAAAGGGACCAATGAAGTTCAGAGTTTTAGATACAATTTGTAGGGGTATGTGTCTTGTGGGCAACCAAACCTTTTGTCCAGGCATGTAGCTCGGAGCTGGGGTTCAACAACATCTGCCAGATGTTTATTATGGTTCTTAACAGGGCAGCTTGAGATGCTTTCTATAGCTGGCGACAGTGATGAAGATAGTGCTGCACAGATGGAACAGAGCTCTCATCTTAACTGTGGGGAACAATGTGGTTGATAGCCCAGGGATGCCTCAAATGGGGAGAGACCAGTGGAGGTGGTCATGGTGTTATGGGCATACTCAGTCCAGTTAAGTTATATGCCCCAGATGGATTAGTTGGCAGAAGCTACACAGTGGAGAAATGCCTCCAACTCCTGATTGGTCCTCTCAGCTTGCCCATTAGTCTGGGGATGGAAAACTGATGATAAACCAACCCAGATGCCAAGCATGGAGCAGTATTCTCTCCAGACACAGGACTTGAATTCAGAAACTTGGTTGGAAATGACAGCTTGAGGAATCCATGAAGGCAGACGAAGTGGTCAATGAGCAACTGGGCTGTCTCTAGGGCAAAAGGGAGTTTGAGAGCAACAAAGATGATGGTGGCAAACCGGTCACGAAATCCACGTCAACATGGAACAAGGGACATCCAGGAGTCGGGAGTGGTCAGACCAGGCCAGCTGGAGGGGTGCTGGAAGATTTCTTTTGAGCACACAGTGCAAGCAGACACAATCGCTAACATCCTTGTTTTTTTTTTGCCACCAAAACATGTGTTGGAGGAAGATGATGCAATTCTTAACATGGCAGGTCAACTTGGAAGTGTGTGCCCAGTGGATGACTTGAGAACAGACACTGGAAGGAAAAAGAAGGCGTTTAGGTGGTCTGTTACCTGGGTCGGATCTTTCTTGATGAAAGAATGACCCACGTGAGAGCCAATGATGCAGGATGGTGGTGTTCTTAGAGAGATGACGTCAGAGGTGGAGAATTGGCATGATACAGTATCTAGTTTGACATTACGGGAGCCAGGCGTGTAAGTGACTGTGAGGTTTACACACAAACAAATGGCCCATCTGGCTTGATGAGTGCTGAATCTTTTGACTACTATCAGGTAGGCAAGGCTTATGTGGTCTGTTCATGCCACAAACATGCGCTCAGCTCCCTCCAGCCAATGACCCCATTCTTCAAGGGCCAGCTTGACTGCTAACAGCTCATGGTCCCCTATGTCATAGTTACACTCTGCAGGGAAGAGACTTTTAGAGAAGAGGAACAGGGATGCAGTTTAACTTCCTTTTGTTGAAACAGCACAGCTTCAATGCCTGAATCTGAGACATCCACTTTGATGATAAACTGCTTTGAGGTAACAGACTGGATCAGAACAGGTGCAGAGACAAACATTTCTTTTAAAGTGTTGAAAGCTTTCTGGGCAGAGTCATTCCAGTGAAAGGGGACCTTAGATGTGAGAGTTGTTAGTGCTAAAGCAATCTTGTTGTAATTCCGGATGAAGGGGCAATCCAAGGAATCACTGGAGGAGTTTCTGAGTTGCAGGAATGGCCCAGTTCACCACAGCTTGGACCTTTGCTGGGTCTGCTTAGATTTTTTTTCTGATATAACTAAGGAATAAAACAGTCAACATGAAATTTACACTTCTCACCTTTGACATAGAGTTTGTTTTTCCAACAGGCATTTCAGAACTTGACCACTGGTGCTTAGAGAGGTTGCGAGTATGTTGTCTTTGTTTATCTTGAACAATTGTTTCAGGTAATCATGGAAATTATTAACTAAGGCCTGGAAAACTGCAGGGGCACTGGTGAGACTGAATGGCATTACTAGGTATTCGAAATGCCAAGATGGGTGTTGAAGGCCATTTTCCATTCGTCTCCCTTGTTAATTCAGACCAGCTGGTAGGAATTCTGTATGTCGAGTTTGGAAAAGATGGTGGCTCCCTGCAAAAGTTCAAAGGCAGATGGCAGAAAAGGTAATGGATACTTTTTTAATAGTGATATCATTCAAACCTCAGTAGTTGATGCATGGAGGAAAGGTCTTGCCTTTCTTTTCTAAGAAGAAAAATGCTTCTCCAAGAGGGGAGGATGATAGCCAAATTATTCCTGCTGCAAGGGAGTCTGATGCATTTTCCATGGATTCTTGTTCCAGCTTGGTTAGGCTATATAATCTGCTAGTGGGGACACGAGCACCAGGAACCAGGTCAATAGTGTAGTCAAAAGGAATGCTGAGGAGGGCGTGAGAGAACTAAGTCCTTTCTAAATGCTTACAGATCATGATAAACCTGGGGAACAGATGACAAGTCAGGTGGTTTTGGATGGCAGATGGTGAAAGAGGAGGTGAAGTCAACTGTGTCCAACTCAGAGCACATGCCTGCAAGAACTCAACCTGAAAAGCAATCTCAGCACTGTCAGAAGCATATGTTTGGCTCTGTTGTCTCCTCCAGTTTTATCTAACTCAACAAATAACACTACAGGTGTGGGGAGAGCGCTCCACGAAGATTCGGGAGGCGAAGGTGGCGACAGCGAAGCCACAGGCTGGGGCTGGGAAACGACAGGTGAAGGGTTAGAAGACTGAGGAGGCTGAAAGGGAGAGGAAGTAAACATACCATCGAGTTAAGTGATCTTCTGAAACATCACATCCTGTTGCCCTGAGATGTTTTCATGTCTGTCTAGCTAGGCTTCTTGGAGGGCTAAGGAGCAAACAGGATCAGTCTGTTGAGTCCATTATTTGGCCTGATCGTTCTGTCATAGTCTATGGATCAGATGGCACCCAGAAGCAGACTCGGAATCAAAGTTAACGGGTTTATTTACAAAGACAAGATTTTGACAGCTTCCAGTTAGCAAATCCAAGGCTCCAATACAACAGATCCACAGTTAAATCTCTCCATGGGGAAAACTCTCAGTAACTCAGAGAGTGCTGAATTCCTGCGCAGAGGAGAACAAACAGGTGAGGCGAAGGCACAGAGTAGTAGCAAGTAAACATTCTGGTAGAAGGAACCAACTTCACTGTTTCCAGATTAATGATCAGGCATTGACTGAAGGTCTTCCTGCCCAGCACACAGCAAACAGGCACTTACTATCAGGGGAGTTTATTAATCGCAGGTGTGCAGGACTGCAAGGAGGGAGCAGAGGTAGGGCCCGCCCCTGAAACACAAGGTGTGGTTAACTCAAACACCCCCACTCACACACACATAGACAGAGGGAGGGGAGAGAGAGAAATTAAAGACAAGAGAGAAAGAAAGAATGGGTGAGCCAGAGCAGGAGGACTGGAGGACCATGAACTACACATAGATTAATAATTTATGTTCACAGTCACATTTGCACTGTAACTCAAGAAGTTCAGTTATTTTTCAACATTTCCTGTGTGCTTAACTGCTAAAACTATAAACTATTTTGGACCATCCTTTTTATTTTTTATTTTTAACATTGCTTGTAAGCTGTGATTAAAATCTCCTTTTGCCAGTCAAACATAAAATACAGACAAGACGAGCCTATAGAGAATTTATAGAGCTCATCTGGGAAAAGCACATTTGTTTGGTACAACAGTGCATTCAGATCATGACTCTGATTGCAAAAGCTGCGAGACGAGACAAGCTTATAAAAAAAAATAAATACAGATTTGTTTACACCAAAAATACAACATTCTTCATCATTTTGTCCTTGTGAAAAGCCCCAGTGGAGTTTTTTGTCAGCTTTCTCACCATACCTTACTGAAACTAAACTCAAATATAGTAGATTCAGTCGCTGCTTTTATTAGTATTTATTACTGATGTTTATTAACACATTTTCAGGTGAGGTGGTGTAAGAGATTTTTGAAGCTAACTAAGCAACCTTGCTTGGTGCCATACCCTCTCCTTGGCTGGAATGTCTTGTCTGCCTGCTTGCTTGTTTTCTTGGTTTTGCTTTGTAACTCAACTGAGTGGCATGTTTTTAATGGTCTTCATGTATTGTATTTTTATTATTTTCTCACAAAATAGTTTGAACTAGTTTTTCCATGTGGTTTTTTGCTGACCAAATTAAATTTCTCCCCTGTGTAGTTTTGCTGTTGTTTAAACCCAGCGTGAAGTGCCAAAAAAGTTGTCTTTTTTTTTTTTCACTTTCTTTCTTTTTTTTTTTTTTTGGCTTTTTCTGTCTTTTTGCATGCCACAGATGTTGCAATGGTCTGTCAAATTCCTGCTTTGTTGTTGTGCTTTTATGTTTTTGGCTCTCTCTACACCATTGGACTTCACAAGCTCTAAATGACAGCACCAGGTACAAACCCAACAAGACGAACATGATGTGATGGTCTTTCATGTAATTTTCCACTAAGGATTGAAATTAACATCGCTGGTCCAGCCAAGCATCAGGCATTTTTAGTGACCCTAATATGGCTTGGATCATTCTAGTCCTCCAAATGATTCAGCTGACAACATCCAAGTTAGGGGTGTCAGAATAACAGATTTTCACAAAACAATTATCGTGGTCAAAGAACTTCTCAATAATGATGTCATCTTGACATCTATAGAATTTTTAAAATATAATAGCATAAGCACTAACAGTGAGATTTATCTCTAAATTTGTTTACGTGTATTTTTTTGGCAAATTAAATCACAATACAAGTGCAAGGATGTAGCAACAGAGTCTGTAACAATAACTGCACAAAAACATGCAAAAAGAGTAATTACAGTCATTTATGAAATCAGATGACTATCACATTTATTGTCAACACATGGTTAATCCACCCCTAATGCAAGTAAGACTCCATTTAAAATATCTTCTTGTAGTGTCAAAGTTTAAGCTGATTTAAGCTTGAAAGATTACATTTGGAAATTCAACTTGAATTCATGTGTTCTACGAAGCTCTGAAATAGTCACAGGAAAAATGCAAAAGAGAAAAATATTGTCATGTCTTTCACTTCAGTGAACACACAACTGAAAAAGAGGGGGCTGTACAGTAGACTATGTCTCCCACGTGTTCTTTGTCAGGGTCAAATTGAAAAAGGTGAATTTTTTTCTTACAGTAAACTTAATCCATGTAGAACGCCCTTTTGATTCCACCTGAATTTGTACCTGGAACAAAGACAATACACAAAAACAGTCTAAAATTATGTGTGAATCACATTAAATTATCACAGCATTATACTTTATACTTATTATAGCTGACAGTGACACTCAGAGGGGAACGTTCTTCATGGAGGGTTTTGATTTATCAGTTCTTGTTGTGTGGTATCCACATGCGGAGTAGGTCTTATTGCTTTTCCCCTCCTACATGGTTTGAGGGTTATTGGTTTAAATGATTCTCTTTTTGGAAAATGGCAAGCAGCCATTATTGCCTAAAGTGGAATCTTAGCCCATTCTCTTTAAGTTTATTTCATATACTGTGGCAGTCTTCATTTGAATAATTTAATAACAAAAATGCCTTTCAGTGGAAAGTAAATTAGAATGTGAGTAGGATACTACCAAGGGGCAGATAAGAACAGCCGCAGTCAAACACAATGTTCCTGTTCAGTGAGCACATTAAACTGGCAGATTTTTGCTGTATGCCTGACGAGCCCTGGACACTGGATACACTCGGAAAAACACAGCCTTGAACATTTGAGCCTGTGCTGTGAGTCTTTTCCAAACAGATTGTAAACTGAAGCAAATACCACAGAGACTCACGCACCTCCCTAACCTCATCAGCCACTACCCCCTCACCCCTTTCGCTCAAACACACGTGTCAGCATCGATTCTCGGATGCACTTTTAATTGATGATAAGCAGTGTACTCACTCGAAACAGCTCAGGATATGTTGCTGGTTTTGTGTAGCGCTAAACGAAAACAAAATCAGGCTGTTGGAAAGCTTGATTTTTCAGAAAACACACTTGTTTGTGTTTAAGAACAAAGGGAAATGTGTCAGAGTAGTTTCATGTAATTGTGCAGTATTTTAATAACTTCAGTAGCATTCAGTAATTAAGCTTCAGTCATACAGGCCTAGGCCAGTTGGTGAGTGGTTACTGGAGGTTGCTGGGTGTTGTTGGGTGAAAACCTCCTTGTGATTGCTTTGGTCAGTAGCTGATTGGAATGGTCACCTGTAGCTTGCACTGAAGACACCAACTTGTCTACAAATACTGGCTGAGCAGTAGTGAAATTTGAAAAAGTTCAGCGCAAACCACAAATAGAAAATGTTAGCCTGCAAAGTGTTTGCAGACAGGTAGTCATCTTCCATGCAAACTACCGGCAAATGCAGCAATCTGCCAGCCACCAAAGCAACTGCAAAGAAGATTTATTTGTGACATGTTATACTGTTTTGTGACAGTTTCACCAAGGGGGTCGCTGGCAATTTCACTGCCAGCAACTTCCATCAGCCATTCACCAACCGGTCAGGAAATATACATTTTTCTCTGACTGGAGGTTGCTAAAAGGTCTCTGATCTGTGTGACTGGGACCTCACTGAGACTTGGAGTGAAGATAGGGAATGCATGGTGTGCAGTAAATATAGTTCATTAACATGATAGGGAACACTTACTGAACCTTTTTTCTTTTTTTTTGAGGTGGTCCTCATCATCATCAGTGATGAAGTCTAAACCACATAAAATATGTTAGGATTATGAGGGTTTTCTTGGTAGGGTTTCTCCCCTGTCAGAGGCCCCAGTTCCTAGAAAGTTTCAGAACACCTACTCTAGACAACTAAAGTAGTAAGAAAACCTTTTTCAAAATCACACCCCCACCTACTGAGACACAGCACCTCAAATCTAACAGCCCTTATTAACAGAATTTTGTGTGGTTAAATCCATTTTTTCCCCCTTATTTTAGAGTTGAACAAATGAATTAAAGAGAGCATTAGGGAATATAATGGACCCTGACAAAACCTGACACGTGTACTTACAAGGATGTGACCATGCTCCTTAATGGTGCATTTTAAAGAGGTTGTTTGAACTTCACAGACCCAAATAACAGCAACAGGTGCAAGTTTAAAAAGCTGAATATGATGTGGTCGCTTTTCATGTCATTTTCTACAAAAGGAGTGAAAATCACTTAGCTCTCCCAACACAACAGCACATGCAGTATCAGACGACCCACATGTTTTTGGGTTTTTTTTTGTTTTGTTTTTTTGCTGTTTTTTTACAAAATATAATGCAATCCCTAAATTAATAAATATCCATCTTTCCGGGCCTCCAAATGATCCAGTGGGCAAGTGTTTTTAAGTAATGCTCAAAATACAACCCCAATTCCAAAAGAGTTGAGATGCTCTGTAGAATGTAAATAAAAATAGAATACAACGATTTGTAAATCTCATAAATCCATATTTTAATCACAACACAGAAAACATATCAAATGTTTAAAGTGGGGATATGTCTTAAGAAAAATATTAGCTCATTTTGACAGGGCCATGTTGAGTAGCACCTCTTCTTTTAACAACAGTCTGTAGGATTCTAGCTACTCAACAGTTCTGGGTCATCTTTGTCATATTTATCATGTCATGACGCGCCAAATGTTTTCAGTTAGTGAAAGATCTGGACATCAGGCAGGCGGGTCCAGCACCCGGACTCCTCTACTATGATGCCATGCTTTAGTAGATACAGTGTGCACTTTAGCATTGTCTTGCTGAAATATACAAAGCCTCCCCGGAAAAAGACATTGTCTGTTGCTCTAAAACCGTACGTACCTTTCATCACTGACGGTGCTTTGTGCACTGATGCATACACAAGGCTTTTAAACTTGAATTTCATCTAACCACAGAACAGTGGTCTGTGGTCTGCCTCAGTCCATTTTAAATGAGCCATGGCCCAGACAAGACAGGGGCCTTTCTGGATCACGTTCACATGTGGCTTCTTCTTTGCATGATTGAGCTTTAACCTGCATTTGTGGACGGAACGTGTTCACAGACAGTGATTTCTGGAAGTGTTCCTGAGTCCATGCAGCGATTTCCATGACAGAATCATGTCTGGTTTTAATGCAGTGCCGCCTGAGGGCCCAGAGATCACGAGCATCCAGTATTGATTTTCAGCCTTGTCCCTCGTGCAGATGAATTTCTGCAGATTGACTGAAACTTTTGATGATATTATGTAGTGTAGATAATGAGATATTGAAAGTCTTTGCAATTTTACTTTGAGGAACATTATTCTGAAATTGTTCCACAATTTGTAGAAACAGCTTTTTGCAGATTGATGAACCTCTGCCCAACTTTACTTCTGAAAAACTCTTCCTCTCTGAGATATTCTTTTTATACCAATCTTCTTACTGACCTGTTGCCAATTAACTAGTTGCAAAATGTTCCTCCAGCTGTTTCTTTTTTTCTTTAGTTGCTCCATCCCAACTTCTTTTGAGATGTGTTTCTGCCATCAAATTCAAAAGGAGCAGATATTTTTCTTCAAATGCTGCATTTTCTCAGTTCAAACGTTTGTTATGTTTTCTATGTTGTATTGTGAATAAAATGTGGAAAACAGCTGACAGTTCGTACCATAAAGCTTATTTCTAGACAACACAGAACCTTAATGCTTTTATAGAAAGAAAATATATTGTTATAGATTACAGCAGTAATCTAGATTAGAGCACTGTAGACAAAACAGTTTGCTAGCAAATCTAGTTGCCAGTATTTTAATTTTGCAAAGAAACTGTTACAGCGGAATAGAGCCCAATTTGACTTAAAATAGTGAAACTAGAATCCAAGAACATGTCACGATTTCATCTCTCTACGCAGACAAGACAGATGCAAATTTGCAATTTTGAGACAGAGTAGCAATATTATGTAAATGGCGAGACAATGAGCAGGTCAGCTGAAGCAAAAACAGTGCTCTACAATATACATATTTTGCATAAATGCAAATGTCTTTGATTACAGTGTTTTTCCATTGTGTTAAATGTGAGAGATGTTCAGTAATGCTGAAATTCAAATCATTTGTACTACCACAGCCTTTCGTGAACTTCATGCATTTATCTGATCTGTCATAAGGATACATTGTTTTACCGAAAGTATTGAAATCATTGAATTCAGGTGTTCCAATCACTTCCATGGCCACAGGTGTATAAAGTCAAGCACCTAGGCATTCAGACTGGGATGGCCTCTTCCTGTTCCAACATGACTTTGCACCAGTGCACAAAGCAAGGTCCATAAAGACATGGATGAAAATTCTAGTAGAATGGTGAAAAATTCCCATAAGTACACAGCTGCAAACAGTGGGTCAACATCATGTTAAACTCTATGGATTAATATGGGATGTCACTGAAGTTCATATGTGTGTGAAGGCAGATGAGCGAATCCTTTTGGCAGTATAATGTATCACATCCTCATTCACAGACCAGATGTGCGACTGTTAGTCAGAAACCTCAGAAATGAATGGAAAAAAAATTATCTGTTGCAACTGCAATTTCTTGTGAATCATTTATTTTAACACTTTTTCATCACTTATTTCAAAGCAAAAATAAACACAGAAATAACTGCACAACTTTTCTCGAAAACAGAAAAACAGCCTCAGAGTTTCTGGAGTAAATTCAACTCACTAGAATCGCCTCATATTCATGAATTAAATGTCACACTTCAAGCCACCGTTATCAGTATAACCACACTTTGGTTTTAGGTAATTATGCAGTCGAGAGTTAAACATTGCAAACATTCTAAATAATTTCATTTCCCTTTTCCCCCCTTTTTCACCTGACAAAGTCAAACAAACAAGAAAACAGATTGTGTCGACTGGAGGGAAGCACCTAGACTAGATTAACTTGTTCTTGTCCTAAGTCAGAGCCAGTAGTTCACACTGGCCCTCCAGCATGCCAAACTGGGTAACATATTGTGGTAAGAAAAAGCAGTAATGGGCTGGAGAGGCAATTTGCTGCTGTTCTCCATTTTTCTCTGTGACCTTTTCTTACGTGCGCGCAGTGTCTCTTTGAGCCTTCTGCTGTTCTAAATAATGCCAGTCGGAATCACAGACTAGACACCATTCCTGCACTCAGTCTTCACCAAATGCCAACCAGTCGTCAAACATAAGGACCCAGATTGATGAATGAATTTAGGGTGGCCCGCCTACAAAGACATTGCCATGTCATTGTAAAATATTGTGCACATTATGTCTAAATGAAAAACAATAGCCAGTGGTCTCATGGATTCATCAACAAACTGAATACCAGCCAAATGTGAGATTAATATTGCTACTGAAATCAGAAATGTTGGGGAGGCTGAGGTTCTTTCACATTTCAAACACAGATGCCATATACTGAAGAAGAAATAGGACTATTTTTTATTCTTTTTTTTAAAAAAAGATTTTTTTAATTTAATTTTGTTTTTTAGCTTTGTTTCAATCAGCTCCTCCAGATGCCATTATCATTCTCATCAAAGTGGAAATAAATCATAAAAAATGACAGACAGCAGCGCTGAAACACACAACCCCAAAAAAACAAAAATGCAAAGCAGCTCTCAAAAGAAGGTCTGTCCTGAGATGAAGAATGCTAGTTGAGACTGTTTGTAGATTACAGATTTAATTTCCCTGGCTCAGCCTAAAATCTCTTCTCAGTGTTTTCCCCCTTTAGGAATATTAGATAAAGACCTCCAGCAACCCACATATTAAGAACCTGCTGCTCTGGCTGTCTTTTGGGGCCCTATCTGTGATTAAAAGGTTTCTTTGTCTGCTGACAAAACCTTTCTCAGTTGCTCTGCCATCATAAACACAAGGACAGGCGACAGACAACAGAGCTCTGTTTGACAGGCTTCCTCCCAGGCAGCAATACTGATAGGCTACTGAAAAATTCAGTGCTGCTCAGAGACTGATCTGAGCAAGAAAATTAAAAGCACCCATTCTCACAGTCGCCACAAGTGCTGTTTTATTCATTTATTGTTTTGAGGTTCATCGCATGCTAGCTGCACCTCTGGGATGAAAATGTATGTGTACTCGCAAATGGGATCACTTTGTCACATCAAGTATTATTAGGACGCGAATCCCGTCTTAACAGCAGCGCATGGGTGACAACTCTCGGCTCTGTAAAATATGCACATCTTGTATGTTTCGATTGAACGTGAAATACAACCCTTTCTACCATTTGGATGTGGGAGATCTTACAAGCAGCATTATCTTGTATAATGCAAATCATTAACTTACATTGTTTGTGGGGAGATGCGTAAATTAATCACGGCAAATTGTCCTTTCAGAGTTTCGCTCCTCAGCACATTTTCAAGCTCCTACCTCTTTAGTGGAAATGTCGCAGCATGTTCAGTAAGGACCAAGTCATTAAATATGTAGTCGCCTTCGTATTGCTCCAGATTAAATGAGCTGCTTTGGATTTGCCTGGTGTTTAGGTGTACACAAATCAAAGCTGTACCGCTTTAATTGTCCAGGTTCTAAAGAATATTTGCAAAAAAGAACAAGAAATAATAACAATTTATACAGAGACTTTGGGTATTTTGAGCCTTAGAAAGCAGAGACTAATAAGAACAGTCTCAACCAAGTGAAGGACATGGAAGCAGTTTAAATATGAGGCTACATTATGAATATAAAATGACACTGAGGTTATAAAAAGTTGTATTGACTGCTTCATCATTCAAATGTGTGGAAAGTGCAAATCACCTTAACTGAAAGTTAGAAAATTGTGATGAGTTTCAAGGATGTTTTCTTCCTACTGGCTACTGGTTTCTAACACAGTATAACGCACGCTATAATAACATTAATTAAATAATAATAGCTTTAACATAAAAAAGTCACGATTGTGAAACTAAGTAGGTACATCAACTGTAATTAAAATTAATTTGAAGGGCCCATAATTAGGTATTTCCTCAACTCTACTATTTTTTACTGTTCAATCAAAAGTACCACTTACACAACTAATCATGGAAGATTAGCGTGTGAAAGTGTAAAAACATCAGAATTTCAAAGCAGTGAGCAGTGAGCTCCCACAAATCCATTTTATCCACTATGTTCTACAATATTTCTAGCGCAGGCACATGTTTTCTACACACGACTGACGACCGCTTTGATGTGAACTTATGGAGAATCTGAATCACATTCTTGTAAACAGTTTGTTTTTCTAACTGCAGATGTGAGTTGGAAGATGTACTCCATAGGGGTGCGTGTGTTTTCCAGGTGGCCTTGAGTTTGCTGGCTTCAATGGAGTTTGAAGGTGTGGGGTTATTTCTCCATGGACCACAAAGCAACACTTGCAGAAAACTAATGGATGCCACTGAGTCCAGCTCCTGAGGCATCGAGGAAAAAATAACTCTTTCTCATTACCACTTGTTTAAAAATAATAATAATTAATTTAAAAATAAATAACACAGGATGTACTTTTTATAATTTCTCCTCTGCAGTTTTTCCATTGTCCTTCAGAAAAAGTAAAGTGCACTTAAGCACTTCAGCTGTGATGACTGAAGCACTAAATTATATCTTGAATTTTTCTTCTCATCTTCATCGTTTTACTCGAGAAGTGACTTGAAGTGTGTTTCGGTATATATTTAATAACTCTACATTTAATTATGTTGTCTTACATCATACCTCTGAATATCAATATTAATTGTTTAGAATATTTAATTCCTTAGCTGGGGTGCTACGAATGCCTTCTGGCTATTCTGATCTAATGAGGTGCTACATCACAGACCGGGCAGACAATCAGTGGCAAAAATTAACAAAGTTATTTGAATTAATCAGGTGATGTATTTGCGTGAAATTTTAAACAACACTAAAGGGCATGCTGCTTTTTTGTTTCATTTCAGTGTTCGTGGCAAGAGCCAGTTGAAACTGATTACCGTTAATGAATTCATCAACCAAATATGCTCAACTATTTAGAAGGCCTTGCTGAAACCCATCAATATCCCTGACTTTAGTGACATTAATTCCATCTTGTATTAACTATTATATATACATAATTGGCCAAGTCTGCTCTCAGCCGGCACAGCAAACATGCATGGACTTAGATAGAATAAGTTAAATACTAATGAAGGTCATTAGTGATGATTAATGTTCACAAATACAAGACTGAAGACCATAATACAGCACCTTAATGTGTGAGAACAAAGAAAATGTGAAGCACTTAATATGTTAAGCACCCCTGAGATGAGAGCAATTTGTTAAAAGTGAGCCTTCCTTGCTGCTAATTATTCAAATTTTCTTGCTCGCGAGGTGAAGGGTCTTTCCAAAAAGACACATTTGCAAAATAATGCAGGAAGACTTGAGAGTGTGTTTGTGAGTGTAATCTAACAAGGACAAGCAGAGAATGCATGCACTGTTGCACACTGAATACTGAGGAACCCGAAGGTGCTGAACGGTTACCAGTTATGCAACCTCTTGTGACTTTCAACCAAAGGATGATGTTTCACTTTCAACCTGATGGAAATATTAATATTGCACAAAGTTCCCACCTTCACTCGGGTCTGATTTATGCTGCCCTTCTTTTCCGTATGGCTATTTCATGAAATGATTCACACGAACACTTTTTGAAAAAGAAAAGGATCATTCAATATATATCAGTTTATATCATTTGATATATCATTGATTTAGAAATTGATTTGTTTTTTATTTGTTAAAACAGACTTTTTTTCCAGCACAAAGCTATTCTATAAACATAAAAGGGAAATTTGACATTAAAAATAACATACTGTGAATGTGAGATAAAGCATGCCTCATTCCAAATCTTTTATGTTATGGATTTTTTATATTAAATGTTAGCAGTAGCTTTATCACAACATGATTAATTGAGCTTTTTAAGGTTATTTTCCTGACTTAATTCTTTTATTAAAGCATTAATAATAGATTATTCTTAGTATGTTATGTGGTATATTTTGTGAAAATACTTCTTAAAATGCATATAATCAGCTAAAACTACTAAAAACCTCAATATAAAGTATTATATAATTAGGCACTGATTGTACTTTAAAAACCATTTAGCTACACAGCAGGAAGTGTGAGGTTTGTCTTTTTAATTTATCTATTTTTATAAATCATATAGTTAAACAACCATTAAAAGACAAGCACCTTATAAGTTTTAAATAGTGATATATTATATTTATCTGATTGTAAATTGCAAAGTTGGCAGCTGTGTACTTAAAGCATGAGAGTGAAATAGTAGCATTGATGGCTGAGGAATACAAGATATTTGTTAATTTAAAGTTTAATTAGAATAATTAAAGCAAACCTAAGGGTGCAAATATGACATATTTGAGTGTGAAAATTTCCCTTAAATTTTATGCTATCAGACAGATACCCTAGTCAGACCACAGGTTGATTACACAATTTCCTTAGCATGCTGAGGTTGAATTACCCCCCAAAGTATCAATGGTGAGTGTATATCAGCCTTGGGGGAGGCTTTTATGGGCTATTGATCTAAATCTTTATAGGCACAGTACTACTGCTCTCTGTCTCTGCCAATCACAAAGAAGTGGAGAAGAAGAGAAGGAGCTTGTATTTGCTTCAAATTTCTGACATGAACAGCTTCAACCAAGAACTTGTGTACTTCAGATGAACATCAGCACTTCAAAGACACTTGAATCAGTCCTTATGCAGTAAAGGTTATTATGGATTTGTTAGAAATCTTCCTAAGAAAATTTCCAATGTATTGTTTCCTTTTCTATGATATGATTTCAGGAATAGGGAACGATTTAACCAAATATGTTTACAGACTGACAGACATTGCGATCATAATTGAATGTGTGCACTTCTGGAGTGCAGAAAGAAGTTCAGTGAGACAGAGTGGGACATGTCTTTAATGAACCTCTGATTTATTTCCTTTGGAAAATATTTGAATCCCGTATCTTTCATTTAAAAAACTATAAAAACTACTATACATGGTGCCTTTGACTAGGATGTGTGGAACAAATCAGTAACCTCTTTCATAAGCCAAAAAAAGCCAAAAAAAAAGCCAAAAAAAACCAAAACAAAACAGAAAAACAAAAAAGATTTTGTCAAACGCTTTATGACCTTAATAGATAAATGTCTTGCATTGGTGAACAGTTGCTTGGTGTATTGGCTGCTGTTATTGAGAAGTTAAATATAAATGGGAATGGATGGGACTCTGGTCAAGCATGGGACTGCAGGCAGAGATTTTTATTTTATTTTATTTTATTTTATTAAGAGGGCTTTGATTTGAGAGTGATCTTTCAAATCCAGAAACTGTGGCTGGTGAATTAATCCTTAATTATTAATGAGCAGTTCCTATCCTCCCAGATTATAGTCATCCTCTGCTGCTTTTACAAAGCTTTCAAACTACCAGTTTCATGCTGATATCTTGGTTTTATTAAATAAACCACGAAGAAATCATTTAATCAATTACAGTAACTGGGTGGTCCTAACACACATGAGGTAAATCACAGGCTGTCTGACATTTTCCCAGAACATATGTTTGGTTTTTTGTTTTGTTTGTTTGTTTGTTTGCTTTTTTCTCACTGTGATATGTCTTTGCCTTTGCTTTAAAAACACTTAATGGATAATGAATAGCAGGCCCGGCGGTCAATCCCACATGGCAGTGGTGCAACTTTAAAATGTCATGGTAAAGACGCTTTTGAGCCCTATCTGTAATACAGCACAGCACTCTAGTGGCCACCAGGGTAATAATTGTATGTGTGTGTGTGTGTTTGTGTGTGCATGGGTGTGTGTGTGCATGTATACTTTTACAGCTAGCATTCTGAGTTTGACTGAGTTTTAGAGTGAGGAGAGTTTTGAACATTTAGGCTGGTACCACTTTGGGACAGACCTTTAAAGGCCTGTTTGCGGTTAATGACTTGTTATTTTGTTTAGTTATTAGGGAATGCATTATGTTAATTAGTGTCTCTGGCTATATAGATGTACAAACATACAGTATGTGTGTATTTGTGACTCACACTGAGGCACAAAGGGTTCACGATTTGCTGCTCATCTTTTCAGATTTTACAAAGCATGACTGAGGAAAATGTTTGCCTGGCAGTACTGACGGATAAATATTACGGTAGTTATTATTCAAAAACTGTGCAAAGTGGGGGAACATATTAGTGTGTATATGCATTCGGTCTGTATTGGAGAGATTTGTTGAGACACACATGCAACAGTTTAAATGTGAAGATGAAATGCAGGATGGTGATGGACAGCCACTGCTTCATTCAGCAAATAAGATATTTTTTATGTGGGGTGACATTTTGACACAGAGCGTCTGTGTGTGATACAGAAAAAAAACGCTTGACTAGTCATACAGACAGAAGGATGGGATGTGTTTGTAAAACTGAGAACACTTAAGCACCAGTAACTCTTTCAGAGATCTACCACGGTCAAACTTCCCTTTTCTCTCTGTTATGCCAAATCTCAACTTGTTTACCCAGTGATTTTGAGCTTTTGGAACTTTTTATTTTTTTCTTTATTTAAAAGTGATTCTCGGTTTTCTTGGGGTTGATATTCTTTCTTGTACTCGTTTTTGTTGCTGTATCATTTCTGTTCTTGGTCTCTAGTTTTGAGTATTAATTTTCCCCCCAGTGTTCCGTCCTCTTGTGCTAAGTCTCTGTCAGTGATGTTTCCCGTGTTTGGTTATTTCCTTTTTTGTTTTGATAACCTGTATCTTGTGTGTTTGGTATTTAGTTTACTTCCCTTGCCGGGTCTTTTGTAATTGGTTTCAGCTGTGTTCCCCTCCTGTTTCCTCTTCCCTTCTTACCTCTTGTATTTATTGTCATAGTCTCCCCTTGCCCTTTGGTGAGTTGTCTGATATAGCTGCGCCATTCCTAGTGGTTTTCTCAGTGATCCCTGGTGACTTTTGGATTTTGTTACCTGTTTCAGGACTGTAGGTTACTTGGTCATTTCATGCAAATTAATGCTCAAATTTCCGTTCCACGTTCCTCTATTGCATTCTGCATTTAGATCCTCAATCTACCACCGCACCTTGCATAGCTAAATCTGACAAATTTCAGCTCCAGTTGGTGTTGTGCTTTTATTGTCCAAAAAGAGATCATGAAATAACACTTCTTGAGTACAACTAAAAGGACATCTTATTCCTAACTGTAGCCATCTGAAAACGTGAGAGCAAATTCATTTACACAGCTAGCAACTAAAAAAAAAAAATACCCACACTTATGTGATTTAGAATCAAAAGCCTTGCTTTCAAGGACCTGCAGAGGATGTTCACTTAGTGCAGGTGCAAGGCTACTTTTAGTGACATCTTTGTCAAAAGGGGGCAAGTATAAAAATGAATGAAGAGAAGAATACAAAACAGAAAAATACACTGATAAGGCATAACATTATGACCCCAGACTGGTGAAGTGGATAACACTGATTATCTCTTCATCATGGCACCTGTTAGTGGGTGGGATATTAAGGAGCAAGTAAACATTTTGTCCTCAAAGTTGATGTGTTAGAAGCAGGAAAAATGGAGCAATTGAGCAAGTTTGACAAGGGCCGAATTGTGATGGCTAAACGACTGGGTCAGAGCATCTCCAAAACTGCATCTCTTGTGGGATGTTCCTGGTCTGCAGTGGTCAGTATCTATCAAAATTGGTCCAAGGAATGAACAGTGGTGAACCAGCAACAGGGTCATGGGCGGCCAAGGCTCACTGATGCATGTGTGGAGCGAAGACTGGCCCGTGTTGTCCGATTCAACAGACAAGCTACTGTAGCTCAAATTGACAAAAAAGTTAATCCTGGTTCTGATAGAAATACATCGCAGTTTGCTGTGTATGGAGCTGCATAGCCACAGACCAGTCAGGGTGTCTATGCTGACCCCTGTGCATCACTGAAAGCACCAACAGTGGCACACAAACATTAGAACTGGACCACGGAGCAATGGAAGAAGGTGGCCTGTTCTTTTTTCTACGTCACGAGGATGCCCAGTGCATATGCATGGGTTACCTGGGGAACACTTGGCTCCAGGATGGATTTTGGGAAGAAAGCAAGCCGGCGGAGGCAGTGTTAAGCTTTGGGCAATGTTCTGCTGGGAAACGTAGGTTCCTGCCAGCCATGTGGATGTTACTTTGACATATACTGCCTACCTAAGCATTGATACAGACCATGTACACCTTTTCATGGAAATAGTATTCCCTGATGACTGTGACCTCTTTCAGCAGGATAATGCCCCCTGCAACAAAGCAAAAATGAGGAGCACAGCAACAAGTTTGAGGTGCTGACTTGGCCTCCAAATTCCCCAGATCTCAATCCAATCGAGCATCTTTGGGAAGTGCTGGACAAACAAGTCTTATCCATGGAGACCCTACCTCACAGCTTACAGGACTTAAAGGATCTGTTGCTAACATCTTGGTGCAGATACCACAGCACACCTTCAGGGGTCTAGTGGAGTCCATGCCTCGACGGGTCAGGGCTGTTTTGGCAGCAAAAGTGGGACCAACACAATATTAGGCAGGTGGTCATAATATTATGCGGTGTATGTATAATGAGTGCTATCTTCACATGAATTTTATTGAACATGAATGAATAAAACAGTTCCTCATTTTATCTGGAGCCCTTAAACCCCTGGAAAAACCACTGTAGATATTAGTGTGTCTAAAAGTCATTATTCAAAGCAATGGCTTTAGTAATTCACAATTTAATATTACATGGACTGAGCAACTTGAGACCAGAACTCATTTCAAAGTCTTAGTGGCATTTTCTATCATTTAAAAGCCTCATCCCGAAATGCTAGAAACCTGTTGAGAGCTTCCTTTTTTTTTCTTAATTTCTCTGGGCATTTACATTTGAAAATTTGGAGATGTGAAGTTAAAATCAATGATGTGGAAAAAACACAGTAGGCAAGATTTCAGAAACAGCTTGGCAACACATGCCCCTGTTTTTATGTCATAACTGTTGGTAATTAAAATAACAAGGACCCTGAGGACATATTTGAACTGATTAAAGACTGAAGAAACATCGCTGATGTGGCTCAGTTCAAGACAAAAATAGACCAAACTAAAGCAAGAAAAAATATAATCATTTGGATGCTAAAACAGAGACATTTATGAGAATCTTCAGTGACGGCACCATGTAGCTGGTGCAAAATTGTTTTTTTTTTTTGTGTGTTGCTGTTGAATGTATAAAGAACTTCCATTATGAAAGAGCAGATTTCTCCAAGCCAGTGGACATATTAATGTCTAACAAGTAATGTAAAAGTAATGGAATCTGCTGGTTTCTATGTAAACATATTCATTTATCTTGCTCTTGTTGTTTTTTAATCTGGAATCTCCACTTTGAAACACAACCTTATAGAGTCTGACCTTTAGAAAAGAGAACATTAAAGGACTTCTCACAGATGTGTTATCTTACTGCATTAGTCATGACAAATGCAAACATATTGTTTCTGAGCTTCAGGAAAGGTATCCTCTCAGGATATCATAAAGCTGAAAGCTGTATTTTGAAGCAGCCTTATTAGCACATGAGGGTGAGCTTTAACATTCATCTTTTTAAGTCACGTATGAAAGTAGCACTATCAGTTTTCAACAAGGGCACGTTCCTCTATTCCAGCATGAATGTTCAAAATTTTCAAAAACCTACACACGGCCATTTGACACTCGCTGTACTTGATGGCTCACGAACTGCCTTCTATTCATGCTGTGGAAACACAGCAGGTGATTTAACTCAGGCTCAGCTGATTCATGTAGAATTTCGATGTATTGATATTTGCATTACATTTTTGTTTAGATCAGAATGATCAGTCAAGGACACAGATGGTCAGTCAGGGAGTATAGGGAGCGGTCCAACCAATTTCATACCTAATGCTGCCTACTCAGAGTGCATAGCAATTCTGCTGAGCCCGTTCTATTTGACATTGTGAATGTGTCATGTTCATAGGGATGGCTCCTTTCGAATCAGCCTGATGCAGCACTCGCAAACTTCAGTCGAGCCTCACATCCACTTGAAAAAAAAAAGTCATGCAAGCATTTTTGCCAACAGTGAAAATTCCTCATCTGCCTGTATCTCCTTTAGCTGTATTAGCAAATCTGACTGCAGTGGTTGGCCAATCTGTAGTCTAAATGTAAAGGGCCAACTTAACTGTACTTGCATGGCCTACACACAAGAACTAGAATACTTGTTAAATGTCAAGGCAATACATTTGCAGGTGGTTTTCATCCTGTGTATGGTAGCTATTTACAAAGAAAATTATGAAGCGCTAATACCGCTTCTTATATTCTACTGTGCAGCCCCATCTATTGTTTTCATCTCCATTTTATAGTGCCATGGATATCCTCCTCATCAAACAAAGGGATTATTCACTGAACTACAGTGTAAAGTACCACTTTTTAATGAAACCCACTGCAAAGATAAATAAATAAATAAAATGAAAAATGAAAAGCACAACTTTATCTGCTTCTTTAAAGCTCCATTGACAGCTAATTAAAAACATCGTGCTTCTGTGGTTTCTTGCTTTTGAAAAGCTGTTTCTGTTGGCTAATATTGATTGAAATGTGCCAGGCCAGGGGATCCGATTTAATTTAAACTCAAACATATTCCCTTTTGATAATACTTTAAGAAAGTTCGGCTACATCATCCTGACTTCATCACAGTCATTTCTGCGAAAATGACTCCCCAGATTAAGTATAATCATGCGAAGTGAACGGTGCCTGAACCTTGAATTGTAATTTATGACAAAAACAAAACTCAAAGACCTCTTTATGCATTAAGTGTTTTAATCCTCAAGTCTGTGGGAAGCTAAACTTCACTTGTCCACAAAATGTTTGAGGGAAATTTCCAAGTAAATATTTTGTGAGAATAGTGCCAAGGACATGAAAAGGTAGCCTGCACATCTCTCTTAGAGTACACTGTTCTTCTAAACCAAATCAGACACAACATTCCTAGATGATAGCTTTTATTATGAGACATGTATTTGCTGTAGCTATACATTTTAGTTAAACACATATTTTTTGCAGGACTTTCAAAACTATTCATCATATTGATGGTAACAACTTTGAGCTTGGACAGCCAATAAATGGGGAAAGCATGTCTATTAAGAATTTTATTCATCATCATAACGTTAGACATAGTCACAGCAGGTACAAAGTTATAAAACTTTTATTAGCGCCTATTCCTAATATTCAGCCAGTGTGTGAATGCCACGTTTTACTTATTAACAATTATTTAAAACTAGCGACTTACTTCACAACGACAAATAGTCTGAACCACAAAATGAATTAGAATCAAGTCTCTGCCAACTAACAGTGTCTTCCACCCAACTGGACTACGAGCGTTTCCTCTATGCTGATTTGTTGCTTTTGCGTCCTAGGAGGGCCAGAATATAAACCGGTTTATATTCTGTCCTAAGAGGTAGCGGCGATGAACGTGACGTCAAATACGTCATCACGCAGAACGCTCGCCTTCAAGAAAACGAGGCACGTTCGTTTCGTTTTGTTTTCATGGTGGAGGCTAAATGACAAAGCGCAGCTGAAGTTGAGTTAAAAGTGTGGGCATTCTGTGAAGAATAAAGATTAAACCGTGGACAGCCGAAGACACAGGGTGAAGCCTTTTTTTTTTCTTCAGGCGCGGAAAAGGTGTTTATTGCTATGTTGATACACAGTCTGAGCTCACAGCAGCTCTGCAGCTAACGTTAGCTTCTAAGCATGGAGCATCCTTTCTGGGGTGTTTATCTAGCACAACTCGGTGGGGAAATAATAGATATAGTCGATGTTAAAATCTCGATTTAAATGGTAGGATGTGGATTTTAGTGAGGGCATAATTCTTAAATTTGTCTGGCGTTTCCTGGCTGTACTTAGCAGCTAGCAGGGTGCTCCAGAGTATCCGAAAACTCCAATAGCTTATTACTTTGAAAACGTGATTTACTTATGAATGTGTATGGATGTACAGTTTAAAAACGAGCATGCACACAAAAAGCAGCAGGGATTGTGCAACACAGTACAAACCCTTTTAATACTAAAGAAAAAATAAAGCTGACTGGAGAGGTTTACACTTCCACAAAACTTGCAGAACTCCGCAATCCACACTAAATAAATATGTGACTCTACATATGGTATATGAATCAATGACTTGATTAACAACATTAATAGGTACTCATAATACTTGAATAATGATATGACTTTCAGAGAAAAAGTCCAGTTTAATTATATTATGTGATTGTAAACTGTAGGATTAATAGAAAATGCAATTCTAAGTCATAATCTTAGGCTCATGGAAATTGTCATACTTGGATGGTGTGTAAACTTTCAGGTCAGTAACTTGGCTGTGGGAAAATAAACTTATTGTGGACAAGTGAAGTTTATTGTTTGGCAGATAATCAGTCATTTGTAACTGCTAAATGCTGCAATTAAAATTTTCAAGACTCTGAGACAGCAAATACACCTGTATTGTGTCATTCTGTAATCTGTTTTTGTCTTCTTATTTTTTTTTGTACAGGATTACGAAAATGTCTGAGCCTGTCATCAAAACGAAACAAGCTCAGAGAGAAGTCAATGGAATTCCAACAGAAGTCATCTGTACAGTGTTCAGTAATTACATATTTGTAGTTCTCACTCAGTATGGCAAAATTGGGACATTGATCTCTGTCACACCCGACTCCAGATCTAATGATATCAGCACCCCAACATTCTCCACTAAAGTACTGCTGGGCAGAGATGAGGTACGCTGGCTGAAACTGTTCAGATAAATATTGTCAGTGTGATACAGACTTGTTCACGGGACATCAGGCAGACTTGTTGCAACACGGGGTATCTCATTTCATGCTGTTAAAGGGCAAATGAGATTGATTCTGGACTGCTCAGGCGGATTGTGGCGAAATTAGATGTGTGCAGGCCTGGCGCTCAGTGGTCTGTTAAGATTTACACAAGGAAACCTATTTCATCTCTGCATGAGCATGTCATTTTCTAGCAGTCATACACTGCAGGAGATGTGTCATCAGTACCTGAATGGATTAATACAAAGTTTGTTTGCTTCTGAATACTTTTTCATTATTTTTGTTCCTCTGGTCATTTAAAAAGGCAATACTTGGAATACTTGTTTCTTGTAAAGTTAATAACTGTTTTAGTGAGGGAGGGAGGCAGTATAGAGAGGTCATTGTGCAGGCTTTCTCTGTGTTTTGAATTTTACAGTCATTAAAAAAAGCATGTTGTGTGATCTCTCTAAAAAGGAACCTCAAAACAATATATTTGTTTTAGTCATAATATGTGTGGTTAGAGTGAGCTGAATGAATAATGCTTCACAGCAGAAATGGCAGATCCAGTTGTTTACCACACACTGAATTGCAGCAGCACAAAATCTAATTGGAAAAGTCTTTTTTTTTTCTGACCACAATTGAAAGGTAATATAATTCTTGTTTAAAATGTTAATGTTGAAAACGCTACTAAAATGATTTGTTATAAGCTTTAAGCACTTCAGTGATGTGCAGTAAGATTTCAGTGCACAGGAAGAAAACAAGTTGCTTGTTTATTACATTTATTCAAATGTAGACATGTTACAGCATTTTTTGTGATAATCTAATGCTTAATTTGTTTTCTCTTTCCAGCCTCTGACACATGTCTGTGCCAAAAACCTGGCAATGTTCGTGTCACAGGAATCTGGCAACCGGCCTGTCTTACTGGGACTGGCACTGAAAGATTCCACCATAGATGCAATCAAACAAATTAAAGAGATCATCAAATGCTGTCAAGTCTGGTAGGAAGTAATTAAAAGGGACATGAAGCCTGTAGGCGGGGTAAAATATCGTTCGTCTGGATGCTCTCAGTGTCACGTTTTTATCTTTGCATCTTTTTAAAAATCAAATTCCTCCAAAAATTAATCTGGTTTAAAAAAAATTATGGCTTCAAGACAGAAATTTATTAATCCAAATTAATCTCCACTAATCTTTTTTTTTATTTCGTCAGCACAGAATGTCTTCCACAAAACAAAATTCATGAGACGTGTAATTTACTGTTTGTAAAGAAATGGTTTCTGCATGCCACTTTGTGCTGACTAAGTGATGGTTTGCAAAATGATGGCCAATGATGTCACCACAGTGTATTTTGGTAATATTTTATTCTGTGGTGTATTTTTTTTTTTATTTTACAATACAAATATTGAAGCTTGTTTCATGAGGAGCATCTAGCAGAACAATATATTTCTTAAAGAGCACCTCGAACCAGTCACTCCTGAAACAAACGCTGAATTATTTCAGCCCGACTGAGGCGAGATATTGCTTTACATGTTATCATCAGAACTTTGTACTTTCGTAAAAGAAAAGCATTTATAGAGCATATTTGGATTTTTTTGAACTGAATTGAAAGATGTATATGAGCCTTGGTTATGATAAAAGCCATAGTGTTGTCAAGTACATTTTGTTACTCATTTGTTTCTATAACGTCTCGCTACTGGAGCTGTTATACTTATTAAATCTAATAAATATGGTTGTTAGTTTGATTGGTCAATTATTTGGTTTAGATGTCAGAGAGCAGTGAGAAAAGTCACATGAGTGCTGCCTTCAGATTTCTTATCCTGGAGCTGCGGACCAAACCCCTGAAATATTATTTTAATATAGAGCAACAACATCATAACCAGCAGAGTAGTGCTCGTGTTTTACCTGTGGGTTAAACAACTTGATGCAAGTTTATATATATATATATATATATATATATATATATATTCACCTATGAGCAAGTTATGGAAGATGGAAAATGTAGCAGTAATTTGCATATTTACTGGTATTTTTTTTTTACATGTTTTATTGTCTTCATGGCCAAGTAACATAAAGGACCAGCTGTCTTACTTTCTTGAACATCTCCCAGGATCTGCCTTGCAGAAGGGACAAGAGGTAATTGTTAATCAACTGTTTTTGTCATAATAAAGCAAAAAAATTTAAAGAAATAAATCAAGAATTAACTAGATATGGAACCTAATAAAGCACATGCTGCATTCCTCTGATTTCCCGTTCTTTTATGTATTTTTGCATGTGCAGATTTCCAGGATTTTTATTAAATGTGGTTTCACAGGAGGGTCCAAGAACATCACTTTAATGTTGCAGCTGGAGATAATTTAATGACTTGCATACTGCTGGGTAGCATTATCACATTAATAAAATATATTAGGCTTATATTTTTAAAATAAAAATCTCTATGGTAAATATTATTGTTGTATTATATTTGCATCCAAAATATAGCACAACAGAAGCACAAAGCAGCATGCCACTCCATGCCCCTCTCTGCACACACCCCAGCTGATGTTCTTGATGATTATGATAGTGGGTCAGCCCTACACCCTCACAAATTTGTGGGAACTACCTTAAAGTTTGGACGTGGACACTGGGGTTTGGGCTTTAGATACTCCACAGTGAGAAACGCAAGCATGTTAGCAGAGCTCTGTTTACAACTGCCACATCCCTGCTGTGAGTACATCAGGCCAAGTAAAAGATCAAACCCATGAAGTGCACCTTGAACCTTCAGCATTTGTTTAAATGCCTCTAAGATTGATATGACTTTACGAGGAGAAAACTGGCTAGTAATGTCAAGCAAAGCAGAAAGCATAGCCCATAGAAATGCAAAATTATTAACCAAACTAGAAAGTGACGTGACAACGTGGGGAATTAGATGGTCTTCTTCATCTCAGCATACAACAGCAACCCCAAGGCGCCACCCACCCCTCTGAGTGCGTCGGTCCAAGCTCCCTCGAAGAAAACCCTTCACCCTCATCCCGTGCGATCTTGCGTCAGCAGTCAATACTCCCGCTGTACATAATGTCAGCTCCTTTGCATCATCATACGTCTGTGAAAAGTATCGAAGGGTATGAGACCAGGCCAGCAATCGCTGTCACAGTCTGTACAATCATCCAGCTCATCAGTATGTGGGTGTTCTCGGGGTCTGGAACCACACCCTTAGCTGTGTCATAGATGCCAAAATACGCATCTCTGTAGATAATGACGCACTGCAAAGACATATTGAAGGCCTCTCACACCATTAGACTTCAGTCACCCACACCCGTGAACTCTCCCACATCAGCATTATGCCCTTTTACTGCCTGTCTGCTGTGATCTGCTTGCTGTCATGCTGGACCTGAAGGAGGCGCTTCAACCTCTCGATTGGGGTGACAGCTGTTTTAGAGATGGCAGCGGAGATACCACCAGCCAAAATATCTTTGGCGAGTGAAATCATTTGTTCACTCACAGTATGATGTTCCTTCTAAGTAACCTGAGAACCCTATGCAGCTCTCAGCCCATGTCAGTGTGTGCGCACTTTGCGGATGTGCCGCACTTTCTATCATTGAAGCAACGTGATGACGACTTGCGTGGAAGCCAGGTCACGTGTACCATCCACCTGTGCCCAACCTGTTTATTTGTGTCGTTTCTCAGTGTCGCCACCCGAGGATATATTCAAATCTTTCCTGTTTATAGTAAAAGTTTGATTTTTTTTCTAGTGGCATCGCGCAGTAAGTTCCAGGGTCTACTGCAATATTTGTGTATTTTCTTGAAGCAAGATTTACTTTTTATTCCCCGACTGTGTGGACTTCGACCTCTGTGAGACACCTACCTCAAACAAGGAAGTCCAGCCTGTTGAATGCGTTGCGGATGAAGTCGACGAGCAGTTTGTAAATGGGACTAAATTGCTATATTTAGCTTTTCTGAAAATATAATTCCACGTTTAAGCTCGTCATATAACTTTGGCTTGTGAACGGTGACTTCTAAACGCAATAAAGCTACTTCCGCTCCCTCCGGGACAAGGAGAGCTCTTTGTTGACAGTAAAGAAGGTACGAGACGACAAGATCAATTGAACATTTGTATCTTTTTCTTTACAAATAGCACTTCTTGTACAGTGTCAGCTAAACAAAAAAACTATTGCCTATTTTGTTTTGTGCGCAACGGGCAGCATAAAATCACTCAGACAACCCCCTGGGGAAAGTGTGCCCATAACTATCTGTATAAACTGTACCGATGTCTTTCCTTTTTTTTTTGTTTCTGTTTAAGATGAACATTTCTTCGAGAGACATGGCTTCATCAACCGAAAATAACTCAGTTGTTCACCTGGATGCACCAATTCTCCCAGACAAGTCAGACATCTCCAATATGACTATTATTAGAACAGGAAACGGATCAATCATAGAGGATGGGATGTTTTTAAACACAATGATTGCCCAGGTCCTTTCAGGGATATTCGTCTGGTCTGCCTTGCTCATAACATGTCACCAGGTGAGTTTGCACCACTTCACAAAAGGCTTTGATGTAAATCATCGTAAATACCAATGTGAGAAGAGCTAAAATCGCTGCATCACAAAGCACCGCATTCTTGCAAATGCGTAATAAGAGAAGTCCAGCTCACTAGCCAACATTGTAATGTAACATTTGCAACAGACAGGTTGGACTTCCCTGGCTGGAGGATAGAAACAGATTATTCTATTCCTAAAGGCTTATTAGTGCAGTGAGTTCAGTGTCTCTGCTTACAGTGTTAATTTGTTTTTATTCTCACACTGGCATTTTCTCATCTAATTTTAAAGTATTGTTTTATTCCCAGGCAAATACTAAGGCCCCTAACTTGCTTGCACTCCCTCACTTCTTTGTGTGAATGTTTACTTTTTAGTTGTTGGTGACTATTAGATTAAAACTGACAAAAATCCTCTAGCTTATTACAGGACAGAGAATGTGTAGTGAGCCCTCTCTGTGTGGGGGAAGGACATGGCCAAGATGCATAAATGGCTCACCGCAGATTACCTTTACCCAGGAACCATTTTATCACTGTTGTAAATAAGTGCTTCCACATGTGTGGTTGATGCACCCACTGTGCTGAGATGATAGCTAATCATTATGTTTTTTTCCATTTACAGTGAATGTCAAAGGCTGCTGTGTACTATCAGCAGGGAAATCAATTGATTTTTTGATAACATTTACAGCATTATAAAGGAACAGGGTTGTTCCTGTTCACTGTAGCTACAATAGTCCCTCATATGACGATTTTATAGCTTAAGTAATGATTATCCCTCCATCCGGACTCCTTGGACTGTAATTTATACCGTATAATATTTAAATTAGATAGTGTAATTAATTAAAGACTTGTTATTTACATAGATAAATACGTTTCTGACATAGAGAGCAGTAAAAAATGTTCCATCCAGTGATCCAAAAACAATCTGTGTTTAGGGATTTGTGACTCAGTATCGAGCCACTTGGTCTTCTATCTTTTTAATATAGTACATGTTTGGTCAAACACTTGCCAGCAAGACATCTTAATTGAACAAATAAACAACAAGTGTTCCGCAGGGAGGATGCTGGCTTGTAACAGACATCCTCTGTGTCGCACAGGAGGGAATAAAACGGTCTGCAGGAGTTGTGTTGCAATGCTGGTGGTGTTTCGTCTGACTCGGCACCAGAGGATTACTATAGACTCTTAAACTCACATTCTGAATACTAAACACACAACGACAGTGACCTTAGATCCTCTGCTATAATGTGTCCAGTGCATTTTGGAGTAGCAATCTGTGGAGAATGGCTCGCTTTCTTTCTTTTTTTTTTTTTGTAGTGGGCTTATTGGTCACTTTGCAGCTTGAAGCTTTTGGGATTACGAACATCAGACTGAATTTATCTCGTGCTTTACGACTGTATTATGTGTTGCAAGCTACAATATATCCTTTGGATTCAGTCCTGTTTTACGTTATTTGTGTATTCCTTTTACCCTTACATATTCTGTGGCCTGAAGCCATTTTTCATCATTCAGCTATTATTTATTTGCAGAATCAGAAAGGAAATGGGTTTTTCTGTGTTTGAAAGCAAATTTAGAGCATCACTTCACTACAAAAGATGGCCACCACCCTCACAGTAATCAGGCTTCAATGTGTAGCCTCTAATGGGCATGTGTTGAGTAAAGTGCTAGAAGTGAGAGTTTTAAACATTCAGACCAATTCATGCTGTGTTTCGCATTGATATGCCAAGAATTTTAAATGAGTGACAATTTGCTCAGTTTCTCACAGCACTGCAAAATGCCTTTAAACACACCCATTACAATGATGAAAAATTAGTGCTGTCAATAGAGCACTCATCTCTTGACTTTGCATAAATTTGTGATAAAATTGCCAAAAGTATTCTTGGTCATGTTTTTGCAAAGGGTTATGGCTAATTGAAAGTAGAGAAAGAAGCTGTCTCTTGAGCGAGTTATTAGGCTAAACTGACTCGAGCTTGGTGTGATTAGCTGGATTGCCTCTCATACACCGTTAGTTGTCATCAGTGTCTGGGCTGACCAAAGAAATATAAGTTGCTATTCCTTTAAATAGTCTTTTTTATGAAGAATTAATCTTGAATTGTTACTAGAAAATGATCTTGGTCTTTGTTCTTTAATAGGCAGTGCATTTTAAGAGCTCTTTCAGCAATAGTACGGCGATACTGGGGAGATAATTTGACTGATTTTTCAATTAAATGTGACAATTGTTTAGCTGACGAGACCCTTTGAGGATGAGCTGATCTCTTCCATATTTCCCAACAGCTTTGCTGTAGATTTCTTAATGCTGACAGTATTAAGCCACTACAGTTAAATTGTAGCATTTCATTACCCAAGAGCCCTGAAAGGAAGAACTTTCTTCACACTTTTCTATACTTATCTAACAGATCTGTGCTTTATTTGCTTGAGTGGATACTGAAAAAGCCAATCCCTTTCTTAACCTCATTATCAATAGTAATCAGTCAATGTGATTCACAGTTTGAATGTGACTTGTCGCTGGTCACTAATAAGAATGATAATTAAATTATCTGAGATATGGTGAATAGGTGGTTTACATGTTGTCAGCTGCATTTATAGAGTGTGTGTGCACGTGCAAGTATTGGTTAAGACTTTGAAACAAAGTCCAGTTACTGATCATATTAAGTGTAGATTGTAAGGTGTGGTTAGTAATTTGGAAGCAGGAATGTTCTGGGAGGTTGAGTGGGGTTGGCTAATCTCTCTTTATTCTAGATAACATGCTTCTGTACTTGTGTATTTCATTGTGGCAGACAGAACAGTCAGGGCAAGATAAAATGTGGCAAGAAATAATACTACCCAGATTAAAAGGAAAAAGATGATATGGTTGCACGTTTCTGTAGTCACTCTTTCCGATTTGTCATTTCTGTACTGTAGGAACACAGCTTAGTTGTTATCACTATAAGAGTGTCTGATAGACTGAAAGAGTTGGCACTTACACATCAACCACTCACTTTTTTTAAAAAGCAAGTTGCAGTTTTATTTGTTATCAGTATACATGACAAGATAAAGTATGTGAGCTCTATGGAATTACCTGGATTTCTGTAATAACTGGGCATAAAATGCGTAAGATCTTCATCTATGTCACAAATATAGTACATTAGCGCTTAACATTTAGTTGTACTTTTGTAACTCGGCACTCACTTCTAGGTACCCACAGTACTAAATGGTCTCCATCTTGATCAGTAAATCTTAACTTTGTCCATGTTTATGCAAATGCAGTCTATGACCATAAGTCAAGTGACTAACCTGATAAAGAAATATCAGCAGATGCTGTTTATTATAGCAAATTGGCTTCTTTGTCTCTCTCTCTCTCTTTTTTTTAGTTAGAGTAGCTCTAATCCACACCTGCAATCTTGTTTTGTTGATTGGACTCCAAGTTTGCAATCTCCTCACTCCAATATGCTTATGTGGCTGTCATTAGCCCAGCTATTCGCACACTATTTAAGTGTACCGTCTGAATGTTTAAATGAGACATTTAAACAAGAGGAGCTTTTGTTTTGTTTTGCTCCAAATTGCTGCTCATAGTTGATTAATTACAATAATTTTAACTTAAAATGGCAATACGGATTTTCAGATTTAAAAAACAAAACAAAAAACAATTAACGTGCAAACGGTCAAATTAAAAGCTGAAATGATTTGCTGAAAATATTTTGTGAAAAGTAACAAATTAAAATGCCAGATATTGTATTTTTTGTTCTAGACTTGCAACATAGATAATTTTCTTTTTTATATTTGCTTGAAATGAACGTTAACTGAATGTCTTTGTTTTTGACTCTTGTCTGTGTAGTAGGTAATTTTGAATATGGCACCACAGGTGCTTTCTAGTTATAATACACTGAGAAAATGATCTGTGTGTTAATCAAAAGTTAAGTGTCTTGTTGTTGCAGCCTTACTAGTCCTAACAGCCATTGTTTAGCTACACATTAAAGGCAGTGTAGCTGTGAACTAAGCTTTCCATGTAGACTAAAGAAGATAATTTTAATCTCATATCATGAGTGTAAATGCTGGGATTTGTTCGGTTGATTTGCTCCTATGAGTTCAATAAGAACGTATTAATTTGAAGTGCAGCGATACAAATTGTTGTAATATATTTCCACCATATTTCCCAACTGCTTTATGTTGCAGCAGCTCTGCTGTGGATTTCTTAATCTTGATGGTATGAGACAATACTTGCGTGGTAGCATTACATTACCTTAGAGTCCTAAAGGGAACAATTTCCTCACACATTTATGAACATAGATCCTATTTACATATAGGTCATACTGCACTTTGTTTTCTTGACAGTAGAATAAAAAAGCCGATCACTTTCTTAACCTTGTTGCCAATACTACATTATAGTAGTACGGTAATTCATAAAAGTGATTCACTGTTTTAACACGGCTCATTGGTGTGAAACTGTCCTGTCGGATGATGTTCTTATATAAAGTCTGAAAACGTCATCTGAATTGTCTGCCATGTGATGTGTGTGTTGACCTGCATGTTGGCAGTTGCTCTATGTCACATTTGTTTATGTGTATGTGTGTTAAAACTACAGGACTTTAAACAAAGTCCAGTTACTGATCATATTGTTAAGGGCTGCACAATGTAAGGTGTGGTCAGTAACACTGAAGCAGGGATATTTTGGGAGGTCGTTAAAATGGGAGTTGGGTAATCTCTCTTTATCCCAGACAGCATGCTTCTCGTATTTCACCGTGGCAGACGGAACAGTCAGGGCAAGATAAAATGTGGCAAGAAATAATACCATCCAGATTAAAAAGAAAATGATGATATGGTTGCACTCAGGAGGCTGACATTTCAGTGTTTACACTCTTGTGGTTTATATTGTTTCTCTTCTGTAGAAAAACAAATTAGTTATCACCACTGTTTTCCCGTTCTGTACCAAGGGTATCTGATAACCTGAAAAAGTTGACACTTAAACTTAAAGTAATAACTTCAAAACCCAAAGACATTCAAAAATGTTGAGTTACAGATTTATTGTTTTATTATTGTTTATTAGCAGTAAACAGTGATTAAAGTATATAAGCTCTATAGAATTACCTGGATTCCTGCAATGATCTTCAGCTATGTCACCAGTATACACACAAACAATGAATTTAAGCTAGTAACACACAGACATTTAGCATTCAAAACTTAGTTGTGTTTTTGAATCTTGGCACCCACTTCTAGGGAAAGTAACCACGATACCAAATCATCTCCACTTAAAGATGACCTATTATGAAGAATGCAGTTCACAATCACGAGTCAGACTGTTCTTATCAAGAAATATCAACAGATGTTGTTTGCAATTAGCAAATGTTTTGTTTCCCTCTCTTTCTTTTTTGAAGTCAGAGCTCTGATTCATATCTCCAGTCTTGATTCATTGATTGGACTCTGGCTTTGCTCCTCTCTCCCTTTGCGGTTGTCATTAGCCTAGTTGTTCAAGTGTAGTATGTGAGTGTTTAAATGATGCGTTCAGTATTCAGTATTTTTTTTTTCCTCAGTGTCTTTGCTCATTATTTTCAACCTGGATTCATTTTTAACTTAAAGTCAATTTTCAGCTCCTTTAAAGTATGAAGATGTAAACTGAAAACCTGAAACAGTTTGTTAAAGAATTTATCAATCTGTGAGAACTTTACTGTGCAACTATCTCACAACTGTGAGATAGTTGCACAGTAAAGACGGGCTGCTTGAACACATTTTCGCATGTAGGCCCGCATCACTTGTAAAAGTGTATTGCCAAAAAAGTTATTGAATTCATAACCTTATTGTGAAGTTCTGTAACATTGCTCACCAGGAAAGGGTCATTTGTTTCCTAATGATTCTCACATGCTTTGTCTGTGTTTTCATTGTAGATCTATACACACCTTCGATCCTACACCGTTCCGAATGAGCAGCGCTACATCATCCGCATCCTGTTTATTGTGCCAGTCTATGCCTTTGATTCTTGGCTTAGCCTTCTTTTTATCAGCAACGACCAGTACTACGTCTACTTTGATTCTGTTCGGGACTGCTATGAAGGTATGTATAACAACTACTAATACTCTGGCTGAGGATGTCCTTAATAGAGAGCCTTTGTTGTCTCCCTACCCTCATAAGGCTGAGAGGACTAGAAACACAAGGAAGTGGCCACACTAGTTTTTCACAGCAGTCATTGTTCTTATGCGGGTGGACCTCATTATTTCAGGTGTTACATTTCCAGGATGAGTAGGAGTATCCTATATA
>JAVDPK010001242.1:1942555-1959755 GCA_034780415.1 Cichlasoma orientale | reverse complement strand
TACACACACACACACACCTTGGTTTGCAGCGTTTGTATTTTTTAGGCAGGTTAATTTATTTTAGTGTGATGTTGAAAATCCTGCAGCAACTTCCAATATGCAAATATAATGTAAACCCTGGTCTCTTGTTGGTAGTTAGGCAGAGTAGCCACTTTTTACAGTGTGACTATAATTATGAATTGAAGTCTTGAGACTAAAGCACTTCACCGGTGGCAAAGGTGAATCATATGCAAAATGGATTACAAGTAATTTGAGAAAGCGAAAAAGTAGGAAATGCATTATTCAAGAGATTAGTTTCCAGTTTGCAGGCCAATTTTGTGGCTGATTGATAGTGCAGTGCATCAGGAAGCAGGAAGACTGGAATACCACCAGCGGCTACGGCTAAAACATAATGAACCTTCTCTTGACTGGACACCATCTGCATTAGCTTCATTTAATCCCTCTTTAAATAGCAACAAAGGATTAGGAAGGGATTTCTAAGACACAGAACCCTTAGAAGCTTCTTAATGTAAGGACTAAAACATTTATTGTTACAAAATGTAGGACTAATTATTTTTTATCGTGTGAAAGGTGTGTGTTTTTTTTGTTTTTTTTTTTGCACTAAAATGATTTGACCTTTTCGGTGAAGTTATACTTGAAGGTGATGGAAAATTATCCTACAGTTTAAATTATTCAGTGAAATATGTTCGATATATCAAAAGCAACATAACTCTTCCTTTTTGTGTTACAGCGTTTGTCATTTACAATTTCCTGAGCCTGTCCTTTGAGTATCTGGGTGGAGAGAGTGCAATCATGTCAGAGATTCGAGGGAAGCCTATACAGTGAGTTCTCCAAGTCCCATGTTACATGCCCATGACGGAGAGCTTTTAGGTGTTAAATATTATGTCGACCTAGACGTAATAAATACATTAGCTTAACTGGAGCCAATTATGTTTTTTTTAATGATCCCAAAAGGTCCAAAGTGCATTTTCTGGCCTTGAATTAGCATTTAGTTTGGACAGCACAGTGAAAGTGCTGCCAGTAAACTGCTGTGTTGTTCACAGGTGAGGGTTCTCTTTATCTCCCTGCTTTTACCCAGTCTTTACAAGCTGTGTTTATGGCTGACTCAGACATAGGGCAGCTGGTCTTAGCCAGCTTCTGAAGAGTTCGTGTTGAGCCCTGTTAAATAGTTCCCCATGACCCTAGGTTGCATCTTCAAATGTCTTCTTTTGACAAAAATCTCCTCATTTAAGAAGCTTGAACAAACACGTCTTGAGATTTTGCTTGAAAAATATCTTTGTATACTCTTTTGTTATCTGACATTTCATTATTAAAAGCACCTCATGTTCTGTTGACTTGACAGATCAAGTTGTATGTATGGTACCTGCTGCCTCAGTGGAATGAGCTACTCCATTGGCTTTTTAAGATTCTGCAAACAGGTGAGCTTCAATCATCCTTTTATCTCCTTTGATCTAAAAATGCTCCTTCGGGCCTCTGAAATACTCTCACACAAAGTGAAAACAAGAATACATCAAAAAAAAAAAAAAGAAGCCCTTCACTGTGAGTTATTATTCTCTTCAAGTCTGCAGACTGCTTAAAAATGACAGCTGTTATAATTGGCTATGTGTTTTTTCAGAGGATAACATCCATTGGTTACAAAAAGGAAAACAAAAGCAATCGAGGCCAGGTGAAAACAGCTTGATAATAAACACGGAGAGATGATGAGCTGTCAGCGCAGTGCTTCATCCCAGTGTCTTGGGATGCTGCACAAGCTTCCTTTGTAACACTGATGGATATGGAAACTGAAAGTTACATCCTCAAAACAAAATGCATAAAATGAACCTCTTTTTTTTTTTTTTTTTTAAATAAGAAGCAAGTGATTCATCGTGCCTTGACAGAAGACATGTTTTTAAAGGAAAAGCTTGAAAGTTGTCTTTGTAGTAAAGGTATAAACAGGATAATTCTCGATGAGAGGGCAATTATTAAGACAAACAACAACAAGAAGATAAACAGTAGATCTGGGAAAGAGCTTATATAAAACTAATATATATGTGGCATCTACACTGAACTCCAATAAACAGAACAGCCCAGAAATCTATCCATCACTTCAGAAATGAAATGCTCTTTTACTCGTGCACACCAAAGCAAAGTGATAGGCAGCTGGATTCCAAACAGCCCTTAGTGGCTGCCGTACATATTAATTTATTTGAACTAAATTACTGAAGCACTTTATATTGATCACATAATGTTGCGGTTCAGAATAAGAAAACACTAGTGTTCTCCTGTCGGGCAAGAACTTCAGGTTTCTTTACGAGGAGGTACTTAAACTGGCAGAACAGGAGATCTGATAGGCCTTGATCTATGTTTGCGGGGGTAAAGAGCATTAAAATTCTTTGCACATTTTGAGAACGCGTCAGCGTGATTATAAGGGGGCTTAACAAATGAAACACTGATATGAAAAAGCAGCCTGGAGTTATGGTGTTTCTAGAAGATAAGGTTAGAGGATAAGCTACTCTTACATCCTAAACTCTTCGTTGACATTTCAGTTTAAGGTCATTTATCTTATTGTTAGGATGCTTTGGGGAATCATTTTCTTCTAACTGAGCGTAAGTGGAATCCTGTAGATGCAAAGGGCAGCTGCTTTGGATCTAAGTAAACAACAAATAAAGCGCAGCAAAACTTTGTGATTGACAACATTTCACAGTTTTACTTTAATTGCGTTGCTGTTCTTAACTATATCACGCATGTGAATTTGGAATCAGAAGTGGAATTATGCTTGTACTAAGTGATCCTCCACCACAGCTTATGCCCTATTATAGAATTTAAAATGTCTGGATCTGCTCGAAAAATTAAATATTCTTCCTTGGCCCATTGTCGTCCTCTGTACCAAGTTTTATCAAATTCCGCTTAGTAGTTGTTGTGTAATCCTGCTGACAAAACATCCTGCTGAGGTATGTTTCCAGAACAAAAAGCTCTGAAAACATGCCTCCATCTCAGCTCTCGCCTTGGCAGAGGAATAGCATAAATCTTCAGCTTCCCTCGACTTTGCAGAGCTTCACGACATATTTCACCGCACTATATTTTTGTGTCTGCAGCTTTACTGTCTTGATTCATTCTCGTCGCACTTGTAGTGTGCAGCATGAAATCTACATGGTCAGCACCAAACAGCAAATAGACTCACTGGGGCTAGCTGCACAGGATACTGGAAATTTGTGACTATAAGACTGTAAAGAAGCAGCACTAACAACAGTAATGATGCGTTCACGTCTTGCTTTCTTTGTTTTGAAGAGATCGGTATTTGAGGTCTGATCTTAACACGCTAAACAGATGGAGACTGCTGTTATTAAGAATCAGTCATGTCCATGAAACATGATTTAATACTGTCTTGGAAAAGGTTGCTATTAAAATGGGAAAAGTGATGGGAAAAGATTGGCACGTTATCCTAATATTACACAACCCTTTGATGCCCCAGTTTGAACTAGAGTTGTTAGTCAAGCTGAAAAAACATGCAGAATTACAATGTTCTCTTATCTTGCTTATGTATCTTGGAGTGCACTCTGACATGTATCTGAGCTTAGTGTTTAAGTTTATGACGAGATGTGTGAAGTCTGTGGATTGCACGGATGCAGTTACTGACTGAATTAATTTGAAGCAGAAACCATGGTTGACTTTTAATCCGCTGCAAACTATGGGCATGCGTTTTGTTTTGAATATCAAGCGTGTCAGGAAGTATCATGCAAATTATTTGCTTTGAGGATATTCCGAGTGACAGGCTGGCACTAGAATAGGCACGGGGTAAGTGAAAGCTGCTGGTACTTCAAAGCTTCAAAGTAAATCAGTGTTATAAATGATTGTCAGTGTCATTTTTGCCAAGCCGACTGTTGTCACTGGTCATTCTAAAAACCCCTGAAGTTGAAAAGACCCGGTCTGTTAGTTTCAAGTGTAGCAGCAGTAATGGGAATTTAGAGCAACCTCTGTCAAAATGGTTAGTTTTGGCTTCAATACACAACACAGAGGGCACCTGTCCTCCGCTCTTATATTGCATGCAGGTCTCCATCCTCTGCCTTCTTTGTTCTTCAGTCCACCTCCCACGCACATCAACAGTAAAACATATGTATCCTGTAAATTAATTTAGCCAAAGACAGGAAGGTGTTTTAAGTCTT
Source organism: Cichlasoma orientale (assembly GCA_034780415.1). Classification (NCBI taxonomy): domain Eukaryota; kingdom Metazoa; phylum Chordata; class Actinopteri; order Cichliformes; family Cichlidae; genus Cichlasoma; species Cichlasoma orientale. The sequence goes on along the minus strand of JAVDPK010001242.1, from coordinate 1,955,613 downwards.
TTTTTTTAATAATTACTGCAATGATTCATTTTATGAAATATGCCTGTTTTCTTGCTGAGAGTCACGTATCTGTCATATTAATTTGAGGCAGTTAGCTTAGCTCAAAAACTGGAAATGATAAATCTGTGCAGAAAGTGATGTTTAAAGAAATTGCTGTTTTATGGGAGAATGTTGTAGGACCGTTTCTTGGACCTGAGTAATTGCCCGGCAACCGTAAGACATTCCAGGAAGTTATTTCGCAGAGCCAAGAAATGGTCCAGTGCATAACCCCTCATAAAACGGCCATTTGTCTTTTAACCTGTTTATTACCATGTCAGGATCTTCTTGTTGTTGGACAGCTTAGCTGTGTTTTGCAATGATATTACATCATACATTAAATAGCTGTACTAAATAGGTATAACTTAATGATTGTGAAAGTTTATACAATATATAATGAAAAAAAATACCTGGTTTAGGTGAGAAAATTGCTGCCGATAACACCGAAGAGATTGTTTTCATCTGTCAGACGTGCGAACAGATTCTGATATCCTCCTTCACGGTATCCCTGTTTGTCGTTTCTTGATGTTTCATTAAAATTTCCTCTTCAGGCGACTCTCCAGTTCTGTGTTGTCAAACCCATCATGGCAGTCATCACCATCATCCTGCAGGCCTTTGGCAAATATCATGATGGAGATTTTAAGTGAGCACCACCTCTCTTTGCATTTCCTCCTCCATGTATCATATGCTTCCACATCATTGCCAGAAGGCCTGTTTTGCTGTTTATGTGCATGGGGACAATTTGGAAATGGAGATAATTATATCACCTCTTCACAGTTGGCACGATGAAAATAACTAAATTAAAAGGTTTTCTTTTAAGTTGAAAGTGATGGGTTGAAACATTACAGGTGCCATGTGCATTTGTCCCAGTTGTGTCACCTGTATAGCCTCACAGTTTCCTGGGTATTGTCGATAATGCGACGAGTAAAGTTTTTGCTTATTTGTACTAAAGAAATTGCATTGCAACTTCCCCCCCCAAATGTGGTGTTTTAAAATGAAAGCCCTTCATTCTTTTTAGGTTACACTTAGAGGAGAAGCATCGCTTCATTTCATATTTTTACTTTGTCTGTCAAGTGGTACAAAAGCTGGGGATAAATTGCCGGCAGACAGATTTAATTACAGCATACTTCAGTGCCTCATATGTGACAATAAGGTTTCTAACAAAATAAGGAGAGGGTGATATATTCAATAAACTTAGCTTTAGCATGTAATCAAAAGCTATAAAATCTGCAGGCCATGAATTCTGCCTGACTTATTTTCAGGTGCTCTTCTGTGCCTCTCAATTCACTTTCTCCTTCTGAAGATTCAGCTGTGACAACACTTGCTTCAAAATGAGGCACAGAGTTCAATGAGGGCTTTATATAGAAGTATCCAGTCAGCTTTATATCATCACCCACTTTTTTGTGAAGCTTTAAGATAGACTTAATTAAATTCTTCTTATTATTTCTTCATATGCTTCAGCAGGAGAAATAGCAGTCAGAAATAAGTGTCTTTCTTCACATCTTTCTTTAGGCTCTGCGGCAAGGCCGTAATGATTCGCAGATTGTTTACTTATACGCTTTCAGCCAACCGTGCACGATATACTGCATGGGAGTAATTAGTGTAGTCACAGCTGAGTCCTCAGAGAGGCTCTCTAGAATGCAAAAACGGATTTAAAAAAAAAAAAAAGGCAGGCTGACAATCAACAAATGCCTGTTTACTGGATGCATCCTAGAAATAAGAAGGCTGTGTAATATACAAGCATTAACTTCTTGTTCAAAGAAAGAGGACAAAAAGATGTGATCCGGCTAAAATGTCCTCAAATTTAAGTTGCTTCTTTTCAGTCAGCTCAAAGACACTACTGAAAAACGCCAACAGAGGAAATATGTTTGGAAATTAATGTGAGGTTCTTCCAATTCTCTTTCTGTGCAGCGTCAATGGAGGATACCTGTACATCACAATCATCTACAACTTTTCAGTCAGCCTGGCCCTCTACGCTCTATTCCTCTTCTACTTCGCAACAAGTGACCTGCTCAGGCCATATGAGCCGGTGCTCAAATTTCTCACAATTAAATCTGTTATCTTCTTATCCTTCTGGCAAGGTAGGTTCATTGAGCTGCTTCCTTTTTTTTAAAGTCTTTACCAGTATAGTATACAGTATATAAATTGATAATAAAAATGTTGTGTCTTCTTAAAGGAATGGTCCTCGCTATCCTGGAACGCTGTGGCGTCATTCCCAATGCGCTTTTCATCGACGGACACGAGGTCGGAGCCGGCACGGTGGCAGCGGGCTGGCAGAACTTTATCATCTGCATCGAAATGTTCTTTGCTGCCATTGCCCTCAAATACGCCTTCGCCTGCACCGTCTACCAGGAGAAAAAAAATGAGGTGCCAGGTGAGTGATTTGTACAGAGAGCAGAGGAAACCAGTTGAACTGATTGTTACCTCTTGTCCGCACCTTGAAAATCTGTTGACATGTTCCCGGGCTAATTGCCCTTCTGCCATACAGAATAAGGACTGACACTGGCTTGAAAGTGTGAGAAGTAAATGTAATTGCATTGCCCTGTACCCCTGTACACCAGTGACTTAGAGGAGTCACAATACCTCTGATTTAAGCGATATAGAAACTGAACTGTGTAGCCATATAGTTACACATTTGTACTTGAGTTTTATCTAGTGCCAACATGAACTATGTGCCAGATGGCTTGTACGAGTTGCCGTCAGCCTGAGAAACTAAGAGCATAGAATTTGACTAATAAGTTAGAGAACATTTGCCTTTGAAGCAAACCAGAAGAAGATGAGGGGAAAGCCACTGTACTTTCAAAAGCATGCAGTGGAGTGATGCTACATCCAAGCTGCTCGCAAGAAAATTGCAAATAGGAACTAAAAGAAGTGCCTTCTGTCATTCCGCCACATTTCCTGATATAGGAAATCCTTCGTTCCTTAAAGTGCTTAACATACAGGATTACTGGAAATGCTGATGAAATGGGATATTTGAAGTTCAGATGAACTTTTTTATTTATTCAAAGAAAAATTGTTTCTCCTCATGCACAAAGGAAAGAAATCTGCTCCACTTGGATATAACAGTGTTTCTCAATTTTGAGTATCTGATTATTATATTGCATTTCTATGTTTTGCTTAATTTATTTAGACACCCTGTTTAAGCGTAGAGCTGAACTTTTGGGCAATAGCATTCATATTCCCTCGATTATTGATGTGTGTGATTGCCAGAGTGGCCTCTGGTTCACAGTTGCACTGAAAAACGGTCGACCATCCTTAGACTGTAGCCACCCACCCCCCAAAAATAAAGCTAAAATGAAAAGAACCTTGTTTATTAAGTTGTTTTTTTTTACATGCTGTACTTTGATATTATTGCTCTCTCGACACATAGGAGCAATGAAATATTTAGTCAAGTCTTTCTTAGGTCAGTTATATTTTCACTTAACCAGATTGAAAACCATTTTTGTCTCAACAACTAAATCAAAATTCTGTGATCAAGCAGTCCCGACTGCACAGAATGGCTGATGTGCCTCTGTCTTTATTCCTGCTTTTCTGCAGAAAACCTCCCTCCAATGCAGAGCATCTCCAGCGGTCTGAAGGAAACGATAAACCCGGGAGACATGGTGCAGGATGCCATACACAACTTCTCTCCAGCCTACCAGCAGTACACCCAGCAATCCACACAGGAGGTGACCCTGCCCAGCACAAATGGAAAAGTGGCCACAGGCACCAAGAGCTCCCGCAAGTCTGACAAAATCATGCTGATTACATCTGATGATGAGTTCTAGGCATTTTCCCAGCAAGATCCAGGTGTTCGAGCCCTTTCCACCCCTATCACTGACCCCCTGGGGAAACAACTTGATCCTATAGTGCACTGAACCCAGGTGTTTAATTTTCAGTATCCCAGTACTGGAGTTCCTGCTTCTATCCTGTTTTTAATGCTAATTTAAGGAAGGAGAGGGATTACATGTTAAAATGAATAGCTTAATAGCCAGAAATCTGATCTGTGTTCATATCAGCAGTAATAATCGCAGGAAAATAGCATGTCACCTTCACTATCAAAGAAGACTGGAGCTGTGTTTTATTTAAATCAAGCTGCTGGATTTTCAGCCGTATCCCTGATGCTGATGCTGATTCTGTCATTATGTCACTGCTCGCTCTCTGGTCGTCTCAAGTGCGTTCCCTCTGATTCATGTCAGTTTCAAAGAGGAGATGATTAATATGTGACTCCAGGTTGGAAGCAGGGAAGCCAGCGATGGCTGGGAGTGGCACTTCATGGACCGTTTCCTGCATCTGCTTGTTTGAAGTATTTGCTGAGCATTCCTCCGCACGGTTTCCTGACAAATGGAAGGATTCGTTCAAAGACACATTAGTTTTGGAGCAGGCACTTCACAATCCTTTGTGTCTACCGTAGCAGGGACAAATTGGATAAACTCGCCTCCTACAGTGTGGAGTTACATTATTCTCATTAATTTCCTCTGTGTGCTAAAGAGTGAAACTCAGTGCAACTAGACAGCCATTTACCAGATTCCACGAGATTCTTTTTTTTTTTTTTTTTTTTTGCACTTGCTGCACTATTGTAAATACTTTTAGATCTTTTTTTTTTTTTTAGACTCACATGTAGACATCACTATTCATATTACGATTCCATGTTCCAGGGATTGTAAAATATGTACAGAATTTGATGAGTTCAAATTTTGATGTTTTTAATATGTTCTGTTTCTCTGTTTTCTCTGTTTGAAGTATAATTTGAAAGATCCTAATGTATTTATTGTGTATGTATTGCTCAGGCCTAGATGAAACCAAAATGTATGTCTGGAGAAGAGGAGCACAAAATGTATTTTTTCCCCTCTGGCACACATGGGAGTTGTAATTTTTTGAAACAATAGTTTTTGTTTTTGTTTTTTTTTCTTTTAAATTTTATACCCTCTTGTGCCAATGATAGCTGCCTTTCTGGGAAAGCAGAAATTAATTAACATTTGGGTATAAATATATAAAAACACTTTATTGTTGTTTCTTCATCGGACAAATAAAGTAAGAGTTTTGCTTCTGTACCTCATATTCGCTAAACTGCTTATTTCTTTATTTCTTGTATGAGGTAGAAGCTTTATTTGAAGAAGCAGATACAGCAACCCTTATTTATAGGAATGATTGACCATACTTTCAATCAGAGCAGAAACAACAGACTTTATTTGTACATGAGGGTAGTTCATTAAGAAAACATGTAAATGAATGCAAAAAATAATTTAGGTGTTTCTTTTTAATAAAATTACACAAATCATTGAAATAAATATAAAATATGAGCAGAGTAATGACAAGTCATGAAGGGGACGCACTCAGTTTGTGCCGCCTTTTTAACCGTTACTCGACAGTCACTCTAAGCCTCAAGACATCTCATACTCACAAACGTCGCTGCTGTTAAACAAACCTTCAAAGCATTTCATCCAGAATTTCACCCACATCTAATCTGCATACATGCGCCCTTCCTTCTATAACATTAAAACAACTTTCTACATGGCTAAGGCTAACTACTACAGCTTGTAGGACTGGCAAAGCTTGTGTGTCAAAGCTTATTTAATCAAAGACAAAAGAGATTTTTAAACCGATCACCTTGAATGCTCATTCAAGCTATAGAAGGATGCACATCTCTGTACATACATTTGCATTGCAATAATTAATGTATGAAAGGTAAGAAAATATCGCAGTTCTACTACTGCTCCTTGGTGTCACAGGCGCTGTTTATTTCGCTGCAGAAAGAAAGCTGTTCAGGCCAAGTTTAGTATTCATCCATGGCAGGTTTGGGATTTTTCACCCATAAACGTGTCTACATTAATCTATGCAAAAAAAAAAAATTAAAAAGTGTGTGTGTGTGTGTGTGTTCAAGACATTATGTTTTGGGTAGCTTAAGAAAACTAGAGCATGAATAGACACTGCTAGGTCATACTGAAATGTAGAACTTAATTCACCCAGAGGAAGGTTTGTCCTTTTATTAGGCACTTTACATAAATATATACTTTAACATTTGAAAATGTTTTTTTCCAGGTAATTATTATTTAGGTGTGCTTATAAAAAAAAAAAAAAAAGTATTCACCTCAGACTCAAATACAGTAATAAGTGCTAAAATTAAAGCAGGCCTGATGTAGCTCAGTTTGGATTGAAAACTAAACCACAAGAGGTCACTGTAATGCTATGCAGAACATGCTTTTAGCCACACTGCCTTTTAAGTGAATGTGCTCAAGAAATAACTTATGTAAACAGGTAACATGTACTCATTTGCCCAAGACTTGACACATTCATTATCTGTAAAGAAGCCTGGGTGAACAGTCTTAAAACAGCTCTGGGTTTGTTTGTTTGTTTAGCAGTTACAAAAGCATTGCAGTCATTTTAAACTATTGACTGACCATCTTTAGAAAAGTATATCAGGCTTAGTGGCTGCAGTGGCTGACTAGGTTTGCATGCAGGTTGATCTTTTGTAAGAGCAATTTTTTCCTCCTATATGAAATATTCTTAACTCCACAGTTAATGCCGCCCAAAAGCCTGTTTGCTGAACATTTTGTTAAAATTAGGCACTTTCAGTTTTAGGCAGTGTTGAGTTATTCACTCTGAGCTACGTTTCACTCCAACAGATAACATTTTAAGTGACAAAATGTGACATTTCTTCCTAGTAACAGCGAGCTGGCAGACTCATTTCCCTGTCCTTAAATGTCTAGTTCTTACAGATGATTAGCTGCAGCCTGCATGTAACCCTAGTTACTGTCCAAGTTGTGCATTAGATATAGTGAATGTGCTGAGAAGAACTATTCTTGGGCTATAAATACTCACAAGGCTTAAGTTATGAGAATAGTTGTCTCATTGTAAATGTGAATACAACTTTTTTTTTTTTTTTTTTTTTTTTTTTTTAGAAAAGATCAGCATCCATATAATTAGACTTCAAAGATGGATTACATAATCACACCACTCCCAGCATAGTAAAAGACATAAATATAGAAAAATATGTACTATATACTGTATATTTATATAATGTATATGCTTATAAAACTAAGTATCAGAAAAAAAAGAACATGGGCTGTATTGACACAAACCAAGTGAAAATACAAAATGAGAGTAAGAACACAGCAATGCCCCTGCTTAAAAACAAAATAAAAATCACAGCAGGTTGTACAGCAGCAAAGTTCCCCATACTGTTCTGTTTGCAGCTATGGAACAGGGGAAGAACAGTCATGTCCTCTTAGCCAAGAGAAAATCCTGACATGAGCAATCTCTACTGACTTCACTCCAAATTGGGAATGGATTCTCGGTAAGAACGGCTTGATTTCAAGTGAATTTCCTATTTAAATATCACAAAATGTACAATGAGCGCAAGGTCTTTACTGCATTTAGTTATCACGACACCACTGTTTCTAGAGACGGGTGTCAGGAGTTCTCTTGTAGAAGAGTGTGTCAAAAGAAAAGTAAATGGTTACTGTTTCAGAAATACCAACACCGGCAGCGGCGCTTCTTGTGACCCAGCATTAGGAATGATTTCTATTTGGACGGAGTTCTCAGTCTGAGGGACAACAGAAGCAGTGGGAGCTTTGTTATCTCTAGTCTGTAATATACAGTAAGTAACTTGAATTGCATCAAACTTATAAGGCCTGCTCTCATTATATCCAATATGGATTACCTACCAAGAGTTGCATTCAAAGAAAGAGAGGTTAAACATCACCCAGTAAGCACTAGACTGTACATATCAGAGTTCACCATCATTAGTTACTTTAGGCATGACTTTCCTGTAAGTGGTTAAACCACATTTTATTTTCACTTAGTAAACTTCCTTCTTTAAACAAGTGGCCCTGTCAGGCTTTTTTTTTATACTGTATCTTAACAGTTTTCTGTAAGTGCTATTCAATGAAAGACACCATTGTCAAACCTTCTGAATCCAAACGAATGTCCCAAAATGTTCCTTAATCGCTTTGCAATTTTACAATTTAGTCTTACCAAGTCTACCATTTAAATAGAATTCAAATTTGTTACGCCTGTACATTAAGAAACCTACGCGTCAAGGGGCTACACACATCAACAGAATCACATGCAACAGCTCCAACTGCCTCTACTGTCTTCAACGACATAACGGCACGTTTCAGCCCGACTCAGCTCTCTCTCGACTAGACTGTAGTATAATGGCAACTTCAGGACGCATCGAGTACGCATTTCTGAGGCGGACACGCCTTTTCTCAGTGCCAATAGGAGACAAGAAGGCACAGATGGTCATTTTCAATATTTTACAAGGCAACTCAGTATAGTCCAGCAAAGACTTACAAATGCAGATTCCATCATAATGGTCAAGTTTGAAACTTTCCAAATATTTAAGGTGTTTCCTCAAAGTTGCCAAATCAGAACACTTTGAGCTGTTCTGTAAAAGACTCTCTGATCCTTCAAACTGCTAATCTCTGGTATTGCTCTCTAAAAACTAAATAAGTTATTTGGCATGATTCAATTTTTTTTGACCAAGAAAGACATACAAACAATAGTGCATCACTAGTTGAGCCTTTTAGGTAAATGTTGGTCAATTATCAACGGTATAATGCAAAGATCCTACAGAGAACCACTTCTAGGCAAGATTTCATTTTAATCAAACCCCTAATCAGGTGACTTTACCGCTCAGCACCTCCTAAACGTGAAGAGGAGCATATGAGTAAAACCATCTGGTGCATCATTTGGCCACCTCTCAAAGGCATCTGATAACCGTGGCCTTGAAGAGGTGTCCATTTGACCTCACAGCTGGAAAGATAACGCCTCTGTGCGTTAAACTACATGTGAGATATAGTGTAGGTCACGTGTAGTACTGTTCGAGCCAACAGACTCAGAGGCTCATTAATATTTATACAAAGAAAATATGATTTGGCTTTAAAAATCTCTGTACTGTCTCATATGCATTACTTAAACCGCTCGTGTTGTATGCTTTACCGCATTGAGTATCAGAAGTGCCCTAGACCGTGTGCTGCCACATTAAGGCATGTCAAATACTTGAAATTGGAGATAAAAGCAAATCTCTGCTGTCAGTTATGGAGGTAGGGTCACAGAGGCCCAATAACCTGCCGGTGCTGGGGGTCAGAGAGGGAGTTTGCACAGTGCACAGACAATAAAGATTGTGTGAAAGAGACACAAAGAGGGAGACAGAATTGTGAATGCAGCATAACATCACATAGAGCTTGCCACCCCAGCCATCCCTCAGTCTAACTACTGAGCCTCCTCTCAGTGTGGCTTCAGACCAGGTCAGAAACAGGAAGGACCAGGCAGGCAAAGGAGAGCCCAGTCCTGTCAACACTAGGAAGGTGCTGAGAAAGGGGATGGGCTGGAGTTGTTTTGGCTGGCAGATTTGACGATGGTGATGACGCTGGTGGGGGCAACTTTGCCTGGTGAGAGAGGCCCTCGGGTCACAGTCCGGGCGAAACACTGCAAAGCCTCATACTTGGCTCGCAGGGCATCCAACTCCAATCTCATGCTGGCATTCTCACGGGCCAGCTTGTCCACCTCCTGCTGCAACTCGATCTTTTGTCTCTCCAGCTCCTCCTTCTGGGTAACACGTTTGATGCGGCAGCTGGCGGCATAGCCGCGGTTTTTCAGGGTCCGTCGTCGCTGCTTCAATCGCACAACATCATCCTTGGTGAGCCCACGCAGGTGCTGGTTGAGCTCCCGCACAGACATGGCAACCAACTCATCGTCACTGAGCACTGGGGCATTCTCACCCACTTCCTTCTTGACCTGCGGGACATGAGCATTGAATGAAGAGCCATAGGCGGACGTGAACCAATAAAACAATTCTCGAACTTCTCATGCTTACCTTTAAAGCATTGCTTGGCTTAACATTAGTCGTCATTCCCTGCATGAAGACAAATGACCAGAATCTCACAGAAGACACTGAAAAGTAAAAAATATGACCTCAATTAGTGAAACACAGCATATTATATGTGGATGGAAGTTATTAGAAATACATAAATTTACTCAGCTACATAATTAGACAAATATGGACAACTACAGTTACTTTGCATATGTGAGTTTATATTATTCAGGTTACTTCTGCTGCAGAAAGATTTAATATACTGGAATTATAAATAGTGTATTTTATTTTATTGTAGTATATTTTAAAAATGTGATACTGCCATGTTTGCTCAAGAGTACACATTATTCTATATTATTCTATATAATATATATCTATATTCTATATGACAGATGAGCGGAAATGATACCTCTGCTGGCACTCCTCTATAAGACACCATAACATCCCAGGGTTACATCACAAGTGAGTACTCATGTTTGTTTGTTTGTTTGTTAGTGACATAAATACCAGCAGATGGCAGCATGACTCTATTAATTAGCAGCACTGTGGCCTGTCTGTCTTCACATATTCAAAGAGGAGGGCCCTGACAATGTAGTTCACTAGACCAGGCAAAATTAGAAACAGGCAACCTCTCTCCTGCTCGTCACAGAACTTTGCATTTAAGCTCTCGGCCTCAGTGATTTTGCCAGGGCAGTATTTAGAAAAGCCTCTCTGTACTCATTACAGTGAGCCACATGCTTTCCAGACTGCTGCAATGGCCAAAAAAAGCAAGAGCGCTGAGCTGCGATCCTGTGAGAGGCACACATCCCCCCAAGGCTCCATTTCAGGACCTACAGACCAGCTTGAGTACGAGTGCACTGTTCCATGCTCAACAGCTACCATGGAAACGCCCTGCAAATGGGCGTGGGAGTGTGAGTCACATGGTCACCAAAAGGGTAAACAAGTCTCATTCATAACCGCAACACAGCCCATGCATAGTACAAACTAAAAGCACCAACTTGTGCTGGTAACTTCAAGGCAACCTGCGGACAAAATTCCTCAATTCGCCTCTTAAATCCAGCCTGTGTTCCATCATTTATCTCCTGATCTGACATCTCTGGATTTACAGGGAAACAGTCCACAGCACTCTGCCTCCTCATCCACCTCATCAAAGCAGATCATCCCATCAGTATAACATTTATAGTTATGCTGAACTTTACAGGGCAGCATGTGGAAAATTCCTGAAGATAGAGTGTCACAGAGAAATACTTTCCTTTATAGTCACTGATGTATTTTTTGCTGGGAGACAATGTAGTCTATCGATTTAGTGCCGTCTCTCTCTGTGGTTGGATCTGCTTACATTGGGCTTTCCTGAGCTGCCCTGTGCCCTTATTTAATGCCGGTGGATATATTTAGCTTGCAGTGCTGACACAAATTTCTGCCAACTAAACAATTTAAAGAGAGCATGCGATAAGTGATACCCTCGGTAAGAGGGGAAATATTCTCTGTAGACCTATTAGCTGAAGCATTCATGGAAGAAAATACTCTGGGCGTGGCTGCTCGTTTTGTGAGGTTTATCAAGTTTTTACATCTTTGGCTATATATCTGTTAATAGAGGGCTCCGGGGGATTCTAACTAAAAGCAATAGCGAAGTGAAAATTTAAAAAAACAAAGCATTTGTTTTCTTACTTTCAAACATTAGTCATTGTCCTGAAATAGAAAAGCAAGTCAGAATCCCGACTTGGAAAATAAACAGTCGACAAATGCGTGTAGTGAGCGCACGGCTACAAACAGAAGCCACATAAACTTTGGTTTTGTGATTTAAAGAACATCTGGTGCGCTCTCTGATGTCCTTTATTCATTTGCAAAACATGCTGCAAAGAATTACATAATTGAGATTTTAGAAGCATCAAATAAAGATGAAGGACTAAAATAAAACATTCCTCAAAAGCAAGTTGGCCCAAACGGTCTAATTTAAGTGGTATTGCGTCAGAGGGGGGTCCCTGGGTATGTTCCTTACAAAAAAAAAAAAAAAAATCACAGAAAAGCAGTGTAGGGCCTCCCCGATCTTTATACAAGAGGCCCCCAGTCTGAACCAATACACCAAATTGTTTCCCTGAAATTCCTTAGACATGCGCTGATGTTTTTGCAACTTGCGCAGGGACACGGCTCTCTTGATTAAGACACCAACGTTTTCTCGGGAGAAAAACAGTATAGGCAAGAAAACAACTCATGTTAGGGGTTTTTTTTTTTCCCTTTCATAACAGAAAGAAAAGGAGTCTGGGAAAATACCTCAAAGAAAAACCACAGTTGGCGGGTAAAGAACAAAACCACATTCCTGAGTGAACACACATGTGCAAACCCTCACATGCACACAGGCAAACCTTCACTGAAGAGGGAACGCGGAGTCTGAATATATCCTGCGATGCACTCGGCTACGGGGGTGTAGCGGAGACAAACCCACTTGTAAAACAATGGCTGCAAATTTCACAAAATGTCTGGAATTCTGAAGTGTTGCACATCTGTCACTTGGCCAAATAAATGGAAAACAGCCTGTGCGTGCATGTGTGGAAGTCAGGAGTGTCTTTCTTTCTCGTTGCTGTCTTTCTTTGTGGGACAAATTATAAACAAAGTGCTCCACCTTTCAGTTCACTCTCCTCTTTTTAATATGCAACGGGCAATACTGTTTCATTCCTAATGATGCTCTGATGACTGATAACCAAAGTTGTGCTCACTAGAGTAAATGCTCCACTGACTGTCTATTATAAACACAAACATTTCATTGCTCTGCTTATTTGCTGGGGGAGTTGAGGAAAGCAAAATGTTGCCCGCTGCGTTCCTCGAGTGTTATTTGAAGATGAATTGATGCATTCTACGAATGCTTTTAACTAATTCAAAAGCAAAGCAATCCACACCAGAAGCGAGCAAACGATGTGAAATCACCTCTAGGCAAAGATCTGTAGAAGAAGAAATTAAATACAATCTTACTCCACATTTGAGACCAACCTAGTTAAATAAATCGGTGCATCTTTTCTTCACCGATGTCTAGTGATTAAAGTATAGTTTACTGTTTTTGAAGTCAGGGATCAGGTCAAGTTCATGGCTGCTCTTCAGTTACAGCAGGTAACTGTGGGGCCCAGCCTTCCCCTACAATAAACAGTGTATCAAAGACTTATGTGCTCACACTTCACTAATAAATGCAGAGCTGGCTTGTCTGGACTCTCTGCTTTTCTTCTCTTTTTGT
>JAVDPK010001242.1:1912354-1934015 GCA_034780415.1 Cichlasoma orientale | reverse complement strand
CGGTTAACCCAAAATCTCCTGAATCCTTTTAGAAAAGTAAATGATTTAATAAATAAATAAATAGGCAGCAACCTTAACCCCCCCAATGTTGGACCCAAAGTTACGCCCTTGATTGTAATTGGAAATGCATTGAATAGTAAGACCTAGACATTAGGAGGAGAGACAGCTCATCCACAGCCCGACTTGCTGTCGCTGTTTGGCTGTACTTGACCCTCCCTGTCGCACGGTGGCGCCTTGAGGTTTTACGTTTGTTAACAAATAATTTCAGTCCAGAGAGTAAGACGTCACAATGGCTCAGTCCGTCTGATGGCTTGGAGGTGGTGAATGACTTTTTTGTCTGTGTGTTTGAAGTACATCATTCAAATTAATCAGTAGGACTTTTACTGAACATGTTAATCAAGCGACCTATGCTGTATTTAAATTAAATGAAACCTAACGCCTGTTAGTTGTCAGTGTTGATGTTTATCGTCGTGCTAATAGCCATATTAGCCAAACTTTGGGTTGTTAGCCTAGCATTTTTGCCTTGTGTGTTGTAAAAATGTAATTAACATTATTCAGCGTGCTAAATGGCATCGAAGACAGACTTTCTGCTAGTTTTCTTCTGTAATGATTTATTAGTTGTAGAGATTTAGGATCCTAAACTGCTATTTTTTGTTAGCTGTAGTTATGAACTTTGTGTTTATTTATTTTGTCCTACACAGGCTACACTTATGTCTCCCTTTCCACTTTGATTGTGATTGTGCCTGTAAGTAAATATGAATCGTCCAAAGCCTACAACTCTGAGGCGCCCCAGTGCTGCAAAGCCATCAGGTATGACTACTTGTACAGCCAAATCCAGTTTTATCTGAGAGCTGAAGAGCACCTAAGCAGAAGAAAATAAAACGTACATTTGCATTTTTGCAGGCCATCCTCCTACAGGGGATTTCATTGCTCTCGGGTCTAAAAGCCAGGCAGGAGAACCAAAACCCCCCGCTGTCCTCCTGAAGGCAACATCCTCAGGTTTACCTGCTGACCGCAAGAGAGAGACTTCCTCCACTCTGCCATCATCATCAGGGCTGGCCAACCTCACCAAGCGGCCCAAACTATCCACCACCCCTCCAGTCAGTGCCCTCGGGCGACTCGCTGATGTTGCTGCAGTGGACAAGAGGGCTATATCGCCCTCGATAAAGGAGCCATCAGTAGTACCTATTGAAGGTAAGGCTGAAGTCTGTATTTCTAATAGTGTTGTAAAGATTGTGATAGAAATGGAAGCAGATCCCCAGTTGGTAACTGACAAGGGAAGTAAAAATTTCTGTTTCTTAATGGCAGTTTCTCCAGCGGTGCTACTGGATGAGATTGAAGCTGCCGAATCAGAAGGAAATGATGATCGCATTGAGGGGTTGCTGTGTGGAGCAGTGAAACAGCTCAAGATGAACAGAGCCAAGCCTGACATTACACTGTACCTTAGCCTCATGTTTCTGGCCAAAATCAAGCCCAATGTTTTTGCCACTGAAGGAATTATTGAGGTAATGATTTTAACGCAGTCATTCTCCAGTACATATACCCAGAGCAATAATGTATAAATCTTTGTTTGTTTTTTAAGTGAACCTCACAGATTTAATTTAAAAAAAAAAAACATCCCTGTTATTTTCCACATGCCACACTCTTGTTACCAGGCCTTGTGCAGCCTACTGCGCAGGGATGCTTCTATCAACTTTAAAGCAAAAGGCAACAGTCTGGTCTCTGTTCTGGCTTGCAATCTGCTGATGGCAGCATACGAGGAGGACGAAAACTGGCCAGAGATATTTGTCAAAGTAAGAGTGTCTAGAAAATTCAAACAAATTTCTGTCATGCGTAAGCTTTTATTATAATTTGTCCTTCTAACTTGTACTTTCAGGTGTACATTGAGGACTCACTGGGGGAAAGAATTTGGGTGGACAGCTCTCACTGTAAAAATTTTGTTGACAACATTCAAACTGCTTTTGGAACAAAGATGCCCCCAAAGAGTATGTTGCTGCAGGCTGATACTGGCCGCTCTGCTGGAGATCTGAGTGCAGGTATAGTACATTTAAATTACCCCCTGGCCTTCTGGGAGCCAGGATTGCTGATGTCAGAAACAAGTGCTGATTAATCATGCTGCTTTTTGGTCTTTAGGTAGCAGCCCTCATCCTTCAACGCCAGATGAGGATGACAGCCAGACTGAATTGCTGATAGCAGAAGAGAAACTCAGTCCTGAGGATGAAGGGCAGGTTATGCCAAGGTATGAAAGCTACCAACGTAGATGTGACAGCCATAGCGTACAGTCTGTATTCTCAGATTTACAGTCGGTGCAGATGACGTGGTTTAATTTTCACAGCTGAACTATGCAAAATGCTCCTTGCAAAAGTCCACTGAGCTCCGTGATCATTATGTATTTCTTTTTTGTTCATTGGAAATCTGTAGGTATGAAGAACTTGCAGAGAGTGTGGAGGACTATGTGCTCGATGTCCTCAGGGATCAGCTGAACCGCAGGCAGCCGATGGACAACGTATCCCGAAACCTGCTGCGTCTGCTCACAGCCACGTGTGGCTACAAAGAGGCAAGACTCATGGCGGTGCAAAGGCTGGAAATGTGGCTCCAGAACCCAAAGGTGAGACATTTAATACTGATAGCTGTGTTGAATTTATAGTGTGTTAATATGCGTAATAATACTAATAACATGTCGCAGGATTTGTTTGAATAAAAGGTGAAATGTAGCCTCTAAAAATCACAAATATACATTAAAAGCAGGTGACTGTGAGTATTAACTCTCTTTTTTGTGTGCCCAGCTGACTCGACCAGCTCAAGACCTCCTCATGTCTTTGTGTATGAACTGCAACACCCACGGAGCCGATGACATGGAGGTGATCTCCAACTTAATCAAGATCCGACTCAAACCTAAAGTCCTTCTTAACCACTACATGCTGTGTGTCAGGTCTGTGAAGTCATACTTATTATCATGACTCTATCTTATCATCACAGTCAGTAACTCGCACTAATTGGAGCTTTGGATATATCTTTGCAGGGAGCTGCTAAATGCACACAGAGACAACCTGGCAACTATGGTGAAGCTGGTGATCTTTAATGAGCTGTCTAATGCCAGGAATCCCAACAACATGCAAGTTCTCCATACAGTGCTGCAGCACAGCCCAGAGCAAGCTCCAAAGGTGAAACTAGATAGTTTTGCAACATTTCAACAGAAATCACATTTATTTTTAATAAACTCCGCATTTGTTTTTCAGCATTTTATCAAAAATCAACTTTCTTCTTTATATCTTTGTGTCTGCAGTTCTTGGCAATGGTGTTCCAGGACCTGCTGACTAATAAGGATGATTACCTCCGTGCCTCAAGAGCTTTGCTGAGAGAAATCATCAAACAGACCAAGCATGAGATCAACTTCCAGTCCTTTTGCTTTGGTTTGATGCAGGAGAGAAAAGAGGCCAGCTACATCGACATGGAGTTCAAAGTAAGTGGATATAAAAATTCAACAGGCCTACTTCATTTCAGCCGTTTCATTCATGTATTTAAACTTGGTTGTTTCTCCCGTAGGAGCGATTTGTCATCCAGGTGACAGATTTACTGACCGTCTCCATGATGTTGGGCATCACTGGCCAGGTCAAGGAAGCTGGCATTGCATGGGACAAAGGAGAGAAGAAGAGTGCGTGCTGTGCATTTGTCCTCAGGCTGTATTTATAGTAACCGGACTTGGCTTGGGTTAAACATTGTTCTGGTTTGTTTCAGATCTGGAGGTCCTGAGATCCTTTCAAAATCAGATTGCTGCCATCCAGAGAGATGCTGTGTGGTGGCTTCACACTGTTGTTCCTACCATCAGCAAACTTGGCGCAAAAGACTACGTTCACTGGTCAGCATCTGTGTCTGATGTGTTCATTATCCACATGGAAATATTTTCTGCTAGTTTATAAATGAGGTATCTCTTTCACATCTGCAGCCTTCACAAAGTGCTTTTCACAGAGCAGCCTGAGACGTATTACAAGTGGGACAACTGGCCTCCAGAGAGTGACAGAAAGTGAGCAATCCTTAAGTAATCACAAATAATTTGCTCTTTTTTTTTTAAGCTACTACAACTTTCTGCACTTTTGTCTTCCCTAGTTTCTTCCTTCGCCTTTGTTCTGAGGTTCCTCTCTTGGAGGACACACTGATGCGTATTCTGGTGATTGGGCTGTCACGTGATTTGCCTCTGGGCCCGGCGGATGCAATGGAGCTTGCAGATCACTTGGTTAAGAGAGCTGCTGGAGTTCAGTCAGATGGTGTGTGAAGACCCATTTTGGCTGTAAATGTTTATGACCTCAGTTAAAGTTGTTTTTGATAAACTGCAGCAGAACGTTTGTACATTTGTTAAATGCTCGTGCCTCACTTTGATTAGCTGCCTTAAATCTTTCAAGAGGCAACTTTCATCTTTTTAAGTGCGCTAAGTTATACTAGGAACAACGGAGATACTGTTTTCATTGTTATAGCTCTCTGCCTGTTTCTTGTTAAACAGATCTCGAGGTCCTGAAAGTGGAAAGGATCCAGCTCATTGATGCTGTGCTGAATCTGTGTACATACCACCACCCAGAGAACATTCAGCTGCCAGCTGGGTATGTCACTTCTCCTTAATGGCTTTTAAAAACACGTATAGGTCATACTGTTTGCAGACTTGAGTAACAAATGACTGCTGTTGTTTAAGGTACCAACCACCAAATTTGGCAATATCTACACTCTATTGGAAGGCATGGCTCTTGTTGCTTGTTGTGGCTGCATTTAATCCACAGAAGATAGGTATAGCTATCATATTTATATACATGTATACATAAGATAAATTGTTATATGTATTTTTTGACAGATAGGGTGTCTAACTTTTTTTTTTTCTTTTAGGTTTGGCTGCTTGGGATGGATATCCCACCCTAAAAATGCTCATGGAGATGGTTATGACAAAGTAAATAAAGGTTTATCAATAAGAATTAAACAGTTTAAATGTAATAACACTGATCAACACTTGTCTCTGTGGTTTCATAGCAACTATACATACCCTCCTTGCACCGTTGCGGACGAGGACACAAAGACAGAGATGATCAATAGAGAGTTACAGATCTCCCAGAGAGAGAAACAGGAGATTTTGGCCTTTGAGAGTCACTTGGCAGCAGCTTCGACCAAACAGACCATCACGGAGAGCAACAGCTTGCTCTTGTCTCAGCTTACCAGTCTGGACCCACAGTAAGATACCAAGAGAAGCTACTTGAGAATGGACATCCACGCTAGTGTGAAAGATTTGTGCTCATATATTAGCATCTTTGAAATTCCAGATTTCATTGAAAAAGATCTCAAGGGCATTATACAAGCTCAGTATATTCCCATCATGGTTAGCTCTTCTATATAAAGTCATGTTCACAGTAAAATGCAAAACATGCTAATAAGCATCATTGTTTCATGTCCTTTTAAGTAGTTGAATGACAGATTGCCTTATGTTAATATGTACCTTAGTTATAAGCTGAGTAAGTTGCTCAAAGTAAGAAGTGTTGATTTTAGACTCAAGCTATACACGTTTGATATTCTCAGAGGGGCGACAGCTGACCTAAACAACCCTACATTTTTATTCCACAGACAAGCCTGTTTAATTGTCAGCAAGAAGTGCTGTATAATTCTTCTAACAGTTGTTGCCATCATATTTGATGGGAGGTCAGAGTCACAGCTGTTGTTTGTGTTTGTGTTAAGGGGCCCTCCTCGTAGACCTCCTCCTCAGGTCCAGGAGCAGGTTAAAAGTCTCAACCAGTCTCTGCGTCTTGGTCATCTCCTCTGTCGCAGCCGCAACCCTGATTTTCTTCTCAACATCATCCAGAGACAGGTAATGGCCATTTGCACAGCTGTCCTAAACTCAGCATCCCCCATCTCCTCAAAAAAGCTATTTCCTGAGCTATTTCAGTTTTTTGTTGTAGTTCCAGCGGTTCAGCCGTGGGATAGAAATAGAGCCACTGTTTATGTTACGTTTTCAGTTAAATATGTCCGTTGCTGCTCACCTTTCTTCAAACTCATCTTCAGTTATTAGCCTGGCTTACAGCCATATCACCCTGACCATGCCCAGTCTTGTCTGATCTCAGGAGCTAAGTAGGGCTGGGCCTGGTTTGTAGGATGGGAGACCACCTGGGAATACTAGGTGCTGTAAGCTTCAGCTTAAAAAGTGCAGGTGGTTAGCACCGTTGCCTCTGGGTTCAAATCCTCTGGCTGCCTGGGGCCTTTCTGAGTGGAGATTGCCAAAGACATGCCTGCTACATTCATTTATGATCCTAAATTGTCTGTAGGTGTGAATGTGAGTCTCTTTGGGTTAGCCCTGCAAACCGTCTAGGGTGCACCCCACGTCTCACATCCAGTCCAATTGGATGGATGGGCCTGGCTTGGGTAGCAGGAAATATGAATTTATTCATGTTGCTGTTGTAATGTCAGCGTGGGTCCTTTTACTTTTTCAATCCTTGACAGGCTTCTTCTCAGTCCATGCCATGGTTGGCTGACTTGGTCCAGTCCAGTGAGGGGTCCTTGGATGTGCTTCCAGTGCAGTGCCTGTGTGAATTCCTTCTGCATGATGCTGCAGATGACAGCTTGCTCATCGAGGATGACGAAGAAGGAGAAAGCAAAGAGCAGAAAGCCAAGAAGAGACAGGTATTTTCATTAGTTTTTGTTTTTTCTTAATTACAAGGCTTTATCTCAAATGAACATTCTACATGTAGAATTTCTACATATGCTCAATAATACACATTTACATCTTGGTACAAACTAGGACTTGATGACTAATCATGATTTATGATCTTTGTTCTTGTCAGAGACAACAAAAGCAGAGGCAGTTACTTGGGCGCCTCCAGGATCTTTTGTTAGGTCCTAAGGCTGACGAACAGACAACATGTGAAGTGCTGGATTACTTCCTGCGCCGTCTCAGCTCTTCTCAGGTGGCATCGAGAGTCTTAGCCATGAAGGTATGTATGGAAGGAAGAACAAATGTTTTTTAGCATTGTGCTATAGGTAAAGCATTATTTCATATACATTATGTATTTGTGTGCAGGGTTTGTCTTTGGTGCTGACTGAAGGAGGCTTGAAAGATGGAGAGGAACGAGACCAGCCCATGGAAGAAGACTCTGCAGATGCTGAGCTCTTGCCAGGATACCAGTGGCTGCTACAAGACCTCCCTAAGCTCCCGCTGTTTGACAGTGTCAGGGGCATGACGTCCACTGCTCTGCAGCAGGTCAGTCTGTCTCAACAGTGGACTGGAAATAAATGTAAAACCTTGATGAGAAATAAGTAAGAGTTTTGCCTCTCTGCTCTTTAAAGGCCATTCACATGGAGACAGATCCACAGACGATCAGTGCCTATCTCATCTACCTATCCCAGCATGCACCAGTGGAGGAGCAGGCTTCTCATAATGACCTGTCTTTGGTAATCACGATGTATTGCTTGAGTTTTGGCACTGCATTCCTTTCTTTAACCAGTTTTGTTATCTCTGAGCAGCGCTGACATGGATTTGGTCTTCCTCTTGCTCTCTGTAGGACATTGCCCGGCTCATCGTCGAGCGTTCCACCATCATGAACAGCCTCTTTTCCAAACACTCCAGCAGACCCGAGTCTGATGCTGTGCTCGGTGCTTTTCTCTGCATCTTCTCTACCTATGTCAAGAGGATGAGGAAGACCAAGGAGGGCGAGGATCTTTATAGCTGGGTGAGCACTGGCAAGAGATACTGTTCTCTTTGTCTTCTCAGTAGCTCATCGTAATTTAAAAAAAAAAAAACCTGCCCAGTATAAGGTCATAGTTTAGATAAATAGGGATTATTTCTATAACTGTGAATCATGCAAAAGTGCTCTAAAGGCATAATAATAAAAATATGAGTGGAAAATTTCAAAATAAGTTCCCTTAAAAAAAAAAAGTTTATATCTTAAAATCTAGTAAACTGATTATTTAGTCTTGAGTGAAAGAAAAACTAAATATTGTAATAAATGAGCAGGTAAAGAAAATATTGAACTTCCAACTCAAGGTCATTCTAAACTGATGAGTAATTCACATTTAATAAATGTACGTATTCACCAGGGATGGTGGATTTATTTTGTAACTTCATGCTTTGTTGTGTGTTTTCCAGTCAGAATCTCAGGACCAGGTGTTTCTGCGCTGGACTACAGGGGAGACTGCTACAATGCACATTCTTGTAGTCCATGCCATTGTTATCTTGCTGACTCTGGGTCCACCCAAAGGTAGCGCTGTTCACTTTAAAGTTAATTGTTAGCATTGTTAAAAGGCCGTAAGCACAAGTTTACCATTCTGTATCTTTACAGGAGAGAGTGATTTCCACATGCTTTTGGACATTTGGTTTCCTGACAAGAAACCTCTCCCCACTGCCTTCCTGGTTGACACCTCAGAGGAAGCCCTGCTGCTGCCCGATTGGTTGAAATTGAGGATGATCCGTTCTGAGGTCTCACGACTGGTCGATGCAGGTACAACTGCTCGTGTAAATAAAAATCGTAGTTTCTCACCAAAAAAGTCATTTTTTGCCTTTTAATGGATCTGTGCATGATGCTCTTTTCTTCAGCTTTACAAGACCTCGAGCCTCAGCAGTTGCTGCTGTTTGTTCAGTCTTTTGGGATTCCAGTCTCCAGCATGAGTAAACTTCTGCAGTACCTGGATCAGGCCGTCTCCCATGATCCACAGTCGCTGGAGCAAAACATCATGGACAAGCGTAAGACTTTTTTCCCCTCCACATTCTACTTTTTGCAGCATTTTTTTTATTTGATTAACCGAAATGTGTATTTCCTCTTTCACAGACTACATGGCTCACTTAGTTGAGGTGCAGCATGAGCGAGGGGCCACTGGGGGGCATACTTTCCATTCTTTACTTAGTTCTTCTCTTCCTCCACGCAGAGGTCAGTGACTTTATCCTGCAAAAGTAAACATTTAAATGGATAGCCCAAAACATTATGCTTTGAATTCGAACAATAGATAGCCCTGAGCTTTACTGTGATGTAGATCACAAAAGTATACAGGGAATGCATTACATTTTCTTAATTACTGTTTATGTTCTGATTGCGTTGTTCCTGACAGATTCATCTGAAACAAGCAAGGCCAAAGTCACAGTGGAAACTCCTCACAGCTCTGTGAAGATGAAAGCAGCCACTCAGCTTCCTGCAGTCGGGCCTGACGATGACCTCACTGGCATGTTGCTTCAGGTAGGACTATACTAGCCATTTATGTCTCCAGTCCACAAAAAATATTACATCACACTGTAGACAAATCACAATTTTTGAGGAGCTAAATTTCATTATTAATTACAGTTTTGTATCCAAATAAAAAGTTGTCGAATTTATCTGTTTTGAGACTATTGTTGGGTAACTTTTGCATGACCTGTTTTTTTTTTCTTAATCTCTACAGATTTTCCCTTTGAAAGTTGACCCCCGCTGGCATGGCCCTCCTCCCAGTCAGGTCTCCCTGGCCCTGCAGCAGGCCTTAGCTAAAGAGTTAATGCGAGCTAAGCAGGGCCAGATTCAGCAGGGTGGTTTGGCATTTCGACTCCTGCAGGCCATCGCAGCCCTAATTGCTTCTGCTCATGCAGGGCCTATAGTCATATCAATGCACCGGAGCCATGCTCTATCCTGTCCTCTTATGCGGCAACTTCACCTCTACCAGGTGGAATGCACACACACACAGTCACATATTTCTGTGCTTCTTTGGAAAGCTTCTAAATACAATGTTCCTGTCTTTTGCTTTATGCATGTTCTTTGCAGCGTCTCGTTTCCCAGGACATCACTTTCTCGTCGCTATTCCTCAAAGTTATTGTCGAGATGTTAATCTGGTTAGACAACCCGACGGTAGAGGCAGGACCACTAAAGACTCTGCTCAGATCCTTTGCTGGACAGAACTCTCACAAGCACAGGCTCAGTGATGGTGAGGATGCCAATAATTTCTTTTCAGATGCCGGTTTATTCATTTTCTATAAACTGTGAGTAATACGTGTCTTTGCTGTGCAGTGCGTACAGGTTTCCTTCACCTGGCCGAAGCTTTGGCGTATCGCAGAGATACCGAAGTTCCACTGAGAGCTATCATAGCGATGCTGAAAGCTGGAGAGAGATGTAATGCAGAACCTGAACTTGTTGGCAAAGGTAATAATGGAGTCATTGTATGGATTTGAATGCACAAAATGGGTTGATCAGGTGTTCCAAAGATTAAACAATACATTTGATTTTAAAAAGGAAGTTAATCTTTCTTCAGCGATTTAAAGACTTCAGTAAAATAATAAAATATTTTTAGTAGCACACGGGCCTCCAACTCTGTTTTATTTCTTCACTGTAAAAAGTGCTGAATCATCTTATCTAAATGAGAAAAGCTTGGAATGTTCACTTGAAATTCCAAAGTATTTGCTGATTGATTGATTGATTGATTGATTGAATTCAAAATTCAAATGCAGGTCCAATTTTTAGTGGATGGAATTTATGTTGCCAGCAAGGGGCCAGTGTGGGGCTAACATTGTTAGTGAAACTGTCTGGACCAAATGCAAGGATGTCAAATTTCAAATCAGGTATATAAAAGTAAAAGTAAAGACTTATGTTACCAATTTTGACACATGTGACACAGGATAAAATACAATCAAAGAAAACAAAAGCAGTGTTGGTGACAAAAGCAGCAGCTTGAATTAGGAACAACATTTCTGGTGAATTTATTGTGAACTGAGTCAAGAAGCTTGTATTGAGCAAGTTAAACTAAAGGTTATTGTCACTGCCATAGATTACTGCCACTAAAGCACCAAAGCCGCTGTCATGTTTAACAATTGCTTGTGTCTTATAACAATGCTGTAAAGTCAGTCCAAATCCTGTGATAAATGTATCTTTCAGTGCTACAAGGGCTGATGGAGGTGAAGTCACCGTATTTGGAGGAACTACTGTCTCTGCTGATGACTATTGGTACACAGAATGGGACGGCGGGCTCTGTTGCCATAGTGATTTCTTTGCTCCTTCAGGAAAGCGAGGAGCGAGCTGTGAAAAAGGAAGTGGATTCTAATAAGTGAGCGCTGCAATTCTATTTTCCTCTCAAGTCATGCAAGAAACATTTATATTTGACAGGACTAAATGGCAAACGTGTCTGCCTGGGACAACAATTACAGAACAGCGCCTGCTGCTTGTGGCCTTGGACTTGTAAACTCCAATTGGATTTTTCATTCAGGAAGGTTGAATTAGCTTTGCAGCTTTATGGTAGTTCAAAGAAAATTGCATTCAGTTTTTTTCTGCCACTGTGAAGTTGCTTACTGTCTTGTGCACTGTCTGATCCAGGGAGTACAAGCAGATAAAGTAATAGCACTGTTGAATACTGCCTTTAAACTGCCAGAAAGGGAGCTTCTGTATGTATAAAAGCAATGTTTACAAGTAATCATTTTGTTTGATGTGATTATGGAGGCTAAAATCATAATTGAAGGTGACAAAGACAGGTTCTGTGTGGCCTAATCTATTTAAAAGGGATTTGTTGGTTGTAATTGACCAGTACAGTTTTATAAACACTGAACATGACATGTTATAGTATTATAGATGTATCATTGTC
Source organism: Cichlasoma orientale (assembly GCA_034780415.1). NCBI lineage: Eukaryota > Metazoa > Chordata > Actinopteri > Cichliformes > Cichlidae > Cichlasoma > Cichlasoma orientale. The sequence continues at coordinate 1,922,465 of JAVDPK010001242.1, read as the reverse complement.
CAGTTAGTAGTTAACAGATGCTGAGTTACATTTGTTAAAATGATCCTTCGGTTTGATCTTTGCCAGTGGCTCTGAGGTGACAAAGTCAGGACTTAGCTCTGGGCTGCTGGTTGATTGGCTGGAGCATCTTGACCCTGAGGTTACTTCGGTGTGTCCAGACCTTCAACAGAAGCTGCTGTTTGCCCTCAACAAGGTAAGATAAGCCGTATGTGCAGATAGTGTTCTTGTCTTATCACAGCAGAGTAGGTGTTTGCCTGGCATTAGTGATGCGTCCTTTCTTACTGTTTATCTGTTTCAGGCACGAGGCACCCCAGCTTACAGACCTTATCTTTTGGCCTTGCTTACACATCAGTCAAACTGGTCCACCCTGCTTCAGTGTATCAGTGCTCTTCTCAGCAAGCGCAGAGACTACAAGTATGTAATTTTATCAAAACATTTCTCTGCCACAGTCTTGAGGTTTTATTGAAAATTATCTTTCCTATGTTTAGAGAATTCAAATATTCACTTTGCTGCTATTTTTAGACTGGACCCATCATCAGCTTTGGACTTCCTGTGGGCGTGCAGCCACATTCCTCGTATCTGGCAAGGACGTGACCAGAAGATCCCTCAAGTAGGAACAAAAGCTTGCATAGTTACCACCTTTTTTTCCCCATAATTTTTCTGCTGAAGTTGGTGCTCTCCTTTTGGTCTGTTTAGAAGAAAACCGAGAAGTTTGTGCTCCGACTGAGTTCAGAGGAACTCATCAGCCTGGTGGACCTGATATTGTCAGAGTCGGAGCTCAACAGCCGCGACGCATCCCATGATGACAAAAGCAGCGTGGACCAGGCTTCCTGCTCCCTCATCCAATCCAGACTGCCCCTCCTTCACTCCTACTGTAATGGAGATTTAGAAGATATCAAGAAAGTGTCAGAGTACCTCATCAACTGCTCAAAGAAATGGGAGGACAGGTAAGGTTTATATTTGTTGAAATCTGCAGTATCAATGAGCAATCTCGTCTCCATTTTTTTCATATTTTTGTTCTTTTCAGATTTCTTTTAATTATCCATTCTTAGTTGGTGATACATATGTTTATTACGTTTAGCTGTGGATATTTTACCATAGTGCTCAACCATGTTCTTATTGTGACATATTGTATTGCTCTCCCTAATTGGCCCCAATACTGAAAGTCATTTTTCCCTCTTATGCTGTGCTGATAAACTTGGGGTAAATCACACAAGATTTTCCTTCTCAGTGCAGATGAACTTTTCAGACTTCCTCTGTCAGCCACAATGCTGTGGACCAGGGAAAACTTGATAATTAGGTCTATTGGTGTGAAATTAAAACCAGCAGAAGTCGTCTGTACTGTGATCTCTTTAAAAGCTCAGTGTATTATAATGAAGGCAAGAGGATTAAGGCTGAAGCTCTAAACTTGCCTGTGTTGTGAATTCCTGCACTGACTTAGCTGTCAGAGATCAGGGTGCAACTCTTTGTGGAGGCAAGCCCTCCTTTCATGAATATGTCTCTGGTTATTAAACCACTTTAATGAGGAAACTTTGGCCAAGGTCAAGGAAAATTAGCTTCAGAATTACAGTAATTTAAGTGCAGCTAAGCTGTTTGGTGAAATGGTTGCTAGTGAAAATATGGCAGGATAAAAAAAAATGTTGAAAGCAGCGGGTTTTGGCCTTGTGTTGAGTAAATACTCGATTGTATGTTAAGCATTCTTCTGGCGAGAGTTTGCTGACAGATAAGCTGGTGTTTATTCCGATTACACACAAACTATTGAACAGCGAGCCGATGCTTTACTCTCGGTCAAGGTCGCTCTGATTTGCTTAATGCATAGTTGTAATAAACTGCTCATTTAATAGAAGTGCATCACTTGAGCCTGACAAGAGCCTTAGCAAGTAAGCGGATTTTATGAAACTGCAGTGGCTCGAAGGTGAATACCTCTGAATTGCATTAAGTTATTCGCGTCCCCAGCTTGTATTAATATGCATTAATTGTTGTTGCTTGTACACATAAATGATGGGCAACTACTATATCGTGCTGTTTTAACTCATATCATTCCAGCTCTGTTTATAATCGCTTGAAAAAAGATTAGTAAGTGAATTTGATAAAACTTTATAGATTTTTTTTTTTGATGAAATTACATTATAATGTTAGTGTGACTCTAGCTCACTTGAGCAGAAAAGCTGAGACAAGTTTTCTGTGACTGCATAAAAGTAGGCACCCATTTACTGTCAATTAAAAAGATTCAAGCTACACAGCTCCATAACATCAGGGATTAAAGTCTTGATTATTTTCTCGCTAAGCTCGTGGCTTTTGGATGGACAGCTGAACTGTCCTAAGCCAATAATATAATGTTTTTTTCCCTAAAGTCAACTCTCCGTGGTGGATTGCCCGTAAACCATAACATACAGCATGCTTAGCTTTTTGTTTATTTTGGATTTCAGTGCCATGAGTAAGAGGTGCCAGAACCTGCTGCTGCAGATCTATCTGCACTTCCCTGAGGTCATCCAGCACGTTACTCTGCCCGAAGGCACTTTCAGCAGCGGAGGGGCTGCAGATGGCAGCAGCTGCAAGGTAAAGATGTGCCATAGATCACATACACTAAGCAGCCACAACATTAAAACCTCTTGCCTAATCTTGTGTAGGCCCTCTTTGTATGTTTGTGTGCAACAATATAGGTGGTCTATAAGTGTAATAAGATAATATGAATGCCAGGACCCAATAGTCTTCCAGCATAGTATCACAATGTTATTCACTTAAACCTTTTGTGGATCTTTTGGTGTAGTTCTTACTAAATATTTGTGATTACATTATATCTTTTAATTGATATACTTATTTCTGTTTTTTCTTCCACTGGTGAAATTTTGTTATGGCTGTTATGCCAAAGGCTCCCCTTATGTGCAGAACACATGGCTACATTTAGAAGCTACCTACATAATTGATGGATATTATTGAGGTTTTTAGTTTTTTTAAGTGCTTTATAATTAAACAGAAGCAGTAGAACACAATGATTTATTACATTGCGTATTAGAAATAGATCACACTTCACAACCTGCAGCGTTTATTAACCGTTAAACCATCTCAGATGCACCCACTGAAAGTTCTCATAGTGCTGAATCATGTTTTTGTAAAATATTTTGTCTCTGTCACCTTAATAAATAATGTTTTCTGAATTCTGTCAGAAATACCATTCTTAAAGCGATGATTTTGCCACACCGCTTACTGCATAATTTTGTGTTTCTCAGCTCGATGTGCTGGTCCATCGCCTGGTCACGCTGCTTGCTGATATAGGAGACTCAAAGTCTGCTGAGAGCCGCGTATCTGATGCCAACCTCGCTTGCAGGAAGTTGGCTGTGTCGCACCCTGTACTGTTACTCAGGTGAAAAAGAAAGATTATAATGCAGTCTTTGGTTCACGAGCTTGTAGGTTATCTGCCACTGCAGATGAGTGTTTAAGCTGATTACTGGTTTTACTTTCTTTCTTTCTTTTCGCCTCCCAGACACCTGCCCATGATTGCAGGCCTCCTACACGGTCGCATGCACCTAAACATGCACGAGTTTCGGCAGCAAAACCACATGACATTCTTCAGCAATGTGCTTGCCATTCTGGAGCTGCTGCAGCCGCTTGTTTTCCACAGCAATCACCAGAGGGCGCTTCAAGACTGCCTTCTGTCCTTTATGAAGGTCCTTCAGGTGGGCAGCGCCACATGTTTTCAAATCTCCATTAGAGGATTTAGGATCGGGATCCTGCTTAACAGCTTGTTATAAGTAGCTACAAATCAGATTTTAATAGTGTCTTTTTATGTTTGTGCCTCTCTCTCGTCTTGTAGAACTTCCAGAGGACTCGTTTGCCATTGGTCTTCATTAACAAGTTTCTTCAGTTTACACAGAAGTACATAACGCACGATGCAGCAGCTGCCATTCCTTATCTACAGAAGCACTCTGACATCTTACAGTAAGCGGCAGCAGTACCTTTAAAATACATTTCTGATGGTTAAACACCTTGAAAGTTATAATCTGTACATTTTGCTTATTTTTTATGTTCTCATTTCAGGAGTTTGTGTGCAGAAAATCCAGACTTGGTGCAGCTGAAATCTCTGCTAGCCGGACTCACGTTGCCCGTAAAAAGCTTGTCTGCAGAGGTCTCTACAGAGGAGAGAGATGGTAATTATCAGCATTTGATCCTCATATCTAATTAAAATTGTTTATACATTTAAGCTACAAGTGATCACCTTGTGCCCACTCGTGTAGTGAACTTCTGAATACATTGTTTCCTTTTCAGTGATACACCTTAAGAGCAGCTTCTGTGCATTGTCCATGCAAACTATGGTTTCTACAAAGGCGCGCATTTTGTAAAATAAGTTGTTTGCTCTTTACCAGATGATTTGGCTGCAGGTTCTCTGCCCCTAGTCAACATATCAGCCTCATTTTCACTGAGTGCTGCAGACATGACAATGTACCTGAAAAAGATGTCGAAGGGAGAGGCAGTTGAGGGTAAATAAAACACTGCTGTAGCAGTTTCTCCTCTGTGTCCCAAATCATACTGAGTAATGTACTGTTTTTTATACCTATAGTGAGTAAGATTTTGTTTCCCCCCCCGTACTGTTATAGATGTGTTGGAAGTGTTGACAGAGGTGGATGAGAAGTCAAGGAGGAGCCCAGAGATCATACAGTACTTCATTGTGAGTCACAGACAATGGACACAAAAAAAAGGTCAAGTGCAGGATCTGTCAGTGTGAAGCACGTCAATCACCACTTTGCGTTTCTTTTTGCAGAATGATCTGCAGAGACTCATGACTTCGCCCGAGGAGTTGTGTCGGAACATGGCCTTCAGTCTCGCCCTACGCTGCATTCAGAATAATCCCTGGTAGGTTCAAAGCATTTCAGGAGAAACCACTCGAAAGACACTTACTGATATCACAAGAAAATGTGTAGCAATCAATGAGAGAAACAAAGGTAACAGTCATTTAAATATATGTAGGTGATGCCTAGCTGTCTGTCGTTGTTCTTTAGTTCACATATTTCTATAATTAGATACTGTGTACTTTTCTCATGTAAGCGTGTATGTTTTTTGTGCTGTAGCCTGGCAACAGACTTCCTGCCAACTTTCATGTACTGCATGGGCAGTGGTAACTTTGACGTGGTGCAGACTGCCTTAAGGAATCTTCCAGAATATGTGCTTCTCTGTCAAGGTAAGGCGATACTACTGTGCCCATTTAGTATTACACTCAAATGACCCACATGTGTAAAATGGTAAATCGTGTATTTGGAATATTTTCGGTAATTTATCAAAGCATACAACAGACATCTTTGTGTTTTAAGAGTCACACATTTGTAGTTTCACAATGTTGTGTACATCCCCCCCCCCCCTCTCCAGAACATGCAGATATCTTGCTCTACAAGGCGTTTTTGGTGGGCATCTATGGACAAATCGACACCAGCTCAATGATCTCAGAGTCCATGAAGGTCCTTCACATGGAAGCAACAACCTAACGATAAAGCGTACGACTCCACATCTGACAGTCAATCTTTACCTTCAGACCTTGATTTTATTTTTTAAATCCCTTTAGTTCTGTACAGCAATGTGACTTCTGGATAATTTATTAACTTCAAGGAATGCATAAAAAATCCCTCCAAAAAAGTTTAAAATATAATAATTAAAATAGTAACATCTGTGTAATTGTAATAATGCAAAAGGGTATTGCTGTGATACATTTTAAAGGACGTGGATTCTTTTAACGGTTTCAATAATACATTAACAATAAAGTAAAAATGAATTGGAATTGGGACATTAAAAGGTTATTATATAGGAATATTAGTTTGAGGCAGCAGAACAGAGAAAACTGAAGAAATTCTCAACATATTAAAGATATGAAAAATAAATCTAGAAATTAATAATTCATAATTTGGTATGTAATTTGGAGGGAAACTTTTGCATTTTTGCAGTTATTAAATTATAAACAGATACACTATTATAATACTCCATGAGGGGGAAAAAAAGGTTTTTGGCTTCACATTTTTAATAGTTTGAAAATTAAATGCTGAAATGTTATTGAGCTCCCTTTTTATTTTTGAGTTTCCAGACATTGCAAGAAAGAGTTTAACTTATTTTCCTGACTGTATCGGTTGAGTTCAAGAAGAGCTTTTCATTTATTAACTGCTTATTAAAGTTTGTGAATAACTTGGGAATCTTTAAAACTAAGAAGCCAAAGGTGTTGTTGCTCAAAGAGCGCTGCGAATTCCTTACAAGTCTGAGCACCAGTTGTAAGCATCTTTAGTGTGAACTTAATAAAATAACTTTTGGAAAATACTTTTTATTTCTCATTCAACTCAACCTGACAGAAAGTGAGTAGTGTAAAATTTCAGTAGTTTCAGTGCAACTTAATATGGAAGGCAGTTTAAAGTTTAAAATGTAACAACAGAAATTTCACAAGAACCCATTATAAGCTTTCAAAATAATGTTTTTGCACCTCAAAAAAAAAAAAAAGATTGAAGGGGAAAAAAATTAATGCTGTAAGGTTTCATTTCATTCCAATATTTCTGTGATCCTGATAAAACTGGAAACAGCTGTCACATGTGCGCTTGCTCTTCACTGGGGTGTAACAGACAAATTAAAGGCGTGATGCACATGCTGTGATAGAAACCATTTTGCCATGAAAGTGTGAGTTGTTTTGCCCAGTGCCAGTGACTTCATCTGGAACCCTCTTGATGGAGTCAAAGGGACAAGTTAAACAATGTGCAGGCATGCCGGTAAACTGTGAAAGTGGACGTCTGCATTTATGGTAAATTAACCATGGTGGTAATTGTTCAATCACACAGACCAAAGCCTTCTTTGAAAATGTGATGTGGGTAGGCCATTCTGCAACGTAGAGTGCTCCTGGTGTTATGTTACATAGTAGGACGTGGAAATGAAGCCACAGCGTGGTTGAGGATCCTCAGTGATTGTAAGACATGCCCACACTGGCGGGTCAGTGGAATCTGTCATTCAGAAATGTTCAGTCATCCAGTGAGATGCATGGGTCAGGCAGCTGAAAGCGGGTTTTCTTCAGACCACAACAACACTTTTTTTTTTGTCTTCTAAAATACACAATGACCAAAACTATTAGACAAAGTTCTTTAAAATGTCTATTTTATTTATTTGAGAAGAATAACTGGTAACGGGCTAACTTGTGACAACAGATATGTATGTAATTAAAACATCCAGTTCACTCATTTATATGCAAACGCAATCATTTCTTTCCCGTTATGCGCCACACCTACTCGTCTTTTGCTGCGTGATGTGTTAATTGCACCTGTATGGTGTCCTATAGCTCGCCAAAAATTCTGTTTATGGTCATCAATCAACGTACTACACAAGTCCAAGCAGCTTGGGCTCTTGGTCCGGCGCCAGCATCCCATTGGCTGGACAGCAGTGAGGCGGAACAGAGATGAGTGACAGCGAACGAGGAAGTGGTGGTGGTGGTGGGGGGGCGAGCCTATTGCTGAATAGCCTGATGGACCACTGACAAGTTAACAACCTCTGTCTTTATTTGTCATACCAGCCCAGATGCCCTCAAAGGCAGCTGCAAAGAGCTAAATGCTTGTGTGATCATGGTTAATGTTTTGCTTCATGGTAAAATAAAAAATACTTTATTAGGAAATATTCACTACAGGAAGTAATTATGCACTAAATGTATTTTTGCACCAGCTGTAAATACTGTTTTGAGGGTAAAGAATTCAGAACAAAAGTAAATGTTATTCTTATTTAATGCAATAAATGCCAACTTTGGCTTATGGTCATGACCCCTTACAAACAAACAAAAAAAAAACTGGCTACTTGGGGCCCCTTGTCACATTTCAGATTTCTCTCAAGTTGTTTGCATTTCCAACAGCGAGACTTCTAATATCTTCTCCAGCCCCCTTGTGTTTAGCTCCTGACCTTGTAGAGGGGGGCTGTATGCATATGTTAGGGACTGCTGGACTAATCTAGTATAAAGAGTAGTGGATAAAGCAGGCTCTATCTCAACCTGCTGTACACATTTTTGCAGCAGTCACTTGTTGTGCATAACAAGTACTTTGACTTTTTGTATTTCTAGAACATTTTGCCAATAATTATTTGGTAGAATAGGTTTGCTCATTTTAAGAGCACTTTCAATTGAATACAGAATCGTAATACTTCTTCCAGCACTGGCTATGTAAGTGTTCGAAAAATCCCTGGTTCCTCCTGCCCACGTCAAAGTGGACAGTAAATGAACAGCGAGCAGGAATGCCGACCAGTGGAGGCCTCTTGGTCTCCCTCTCAGCTGCAGGAGGGGCCCTGATGTGCCACTACCTGCCCTTGCACATCTGTCTGCTCTCCATCTTCCTCTCAATGGCACCCTCGTCTTAGATCATCTCCTTTTACTCCACGCTTGAGTTGCACTTGGCTTGCATGGAAAAAATGTGGACCGTCTCTCGCCTCTCTTCTCCCTGGCACTTTGATGTCTCAAGTGTGATTGCTTTTGGATTGTGGCTGCTTTCCCTTGAAGGTTTTGACATGAAAAGCAGGCTGGGCTCTCAGGTTTATCCCACGGCCAGTGATCCAGGACTAAAACAATCAACCTGCTCGCTGTGGGATACTATTACCAGAGAGAGTGAGGCACCAAGCATGGGGGCTTCTTCAGCCATAAAATACAGTTTTTTCCCAAGTAAAAAACATTTCAGGTGTGTTGATTGAATTATACAAATCCATGCTTCCATTAATAGATTTTTAGTCTTAAGTTTATGCTGGCAGTTGGCACTAAAATATATATTCAAGCAACCAGAGACTACATTAGAATACATTCCCAATGTGTTTGCAGAGGTAGACAACTGAAATGATCCAACATTTTTTAATGAATTAAAAAGAAATGAGGCTAGTAATTGCAGTTAAAATTGACCCAATCAGATAAGTATGATAATGTGACATGTCATTAACAGCAGAGGCATAAGTGACAACCCTTAAGCTTCACTTATACTTTCATTAAATATTGAATCTGTGCTCATTGCTGCTCCAGCCTGCAAATTACACCAGATAGATAAATTCCCATGACAGTGGAGCTGACGATAATCATCCATCTTCACATGACATTTGGCAGAACTCTTATTTTATGAGCTAAAGTGCCACTGGAGTGGATCAGAAAAAATAATGTGCAGTGTTCACAATCTCTATTATAGCAGATGGTATCTTATGACACTGAGGGCAGAGCGTGACAGTTAATCCACTTCAGCCATGTCTGTCAAGGAAAAAAGTGGGTAAATAGCCCGGTTGATTTAATTTAAATTTCGGCTCAGTGGACGTGTTTATTATGCAACAAATTTGAAGATAAAGTTTCCTGCATCAGTGAATGAGTCTTGTTAATAGTTTAAAATACTCTAATCACATCTATGTGGATATTTTAAAACTATATTTTTAGATTATCTCATACATTGTTATCATTAGCCTTGTTTGGAGGTATTGGGATTCTTATTTTCATCTACTGATAATTATATATTGTGTATAGACATGCATCAGATGACGGTGTGAAAGGGGTCTCTCATAGTGAACCTACAGAGAATTGTTACCTAGAAATGCAGCTCCTGTTCATTGATGGGTGTCACGTAGCTCACACAGTGTTATTTTTGGCTGCAGCCAGAAGCCGGATTCAGTTGTAAAGCTTAAAAAAAAAGAAAAGTAAAAAAGTTTATTACTGTCTTAAGAACAAACTGCAGACAGTCACAGCTTGCAACTTCCTGGTGTGGCTGCCATGGAAAATTTAGCTAGATGCTTTCTTTAAGAGCTGGAGGAGACCAAAACTGACCAATAAGAGAGTTAATTTGAGACACAGATTTATCACGTGGCTGGAAATGCAATTCATAATTACTGACAATGTCTCTCTTTTAACTGCCAAATGTACTGAGAAGCAGCTGTTTGTTCAAATGTTTGCCATATCGACCTAAACGTGATAGTTATGGTAAAAAGAAAATACACCCACTGCTAGTTCTAAGGTTTAATAAGGGTTATAAGGCAATTTTCAAACAATCTGAAGTCCATCACTCCGCAGGCAAAGATTATTCACAAGTGGAAAACATTCAAGATGACTGTCAATCTTCCCAGGAGTGGCTGTCTCAGCGGGGGGGGGGGGGGGGGG
>JAVDPK010001242.1:1876492-1912254 GCA_034780415.1 Cichlasoma orientale | reverse complement strand
GACTGTCAATCTTCCCCGGTGTGGATGTCGCAGCAACCCCCCCCCCCCCCCCCCACGAGCTACATCTCAGACTCTACAGAGCTCGGTGAGCGTGTTAAATGTTAAAGTTCATGACAGTACAATTAGAAAAAAGACTGAACAACATGGCTTGATCGGAAGGGTTGCCAGCAGAAAGCCTCTTTAAACACAACATGGAAGCGCAGCTTAGGTTTGCAAAGCTGAACAAACCACAAGACTTGTGGAACAATGTCCTTTGCACAGACGAGACCATAGTGCAGATGTTTGGCCATAATGCACAGCGCCACCTTTGGAGAAAACTAAACACATCACATCAGCACAAACACCTCATAACACCTTGCAGTCAATGAGTCGACCATGAACTCCTCTGTTTAAACTATGTAATATGTCATTTGTTGTTCATTTAAGGTTCATTTAAGCTTATATTTACCTAATTTAAGACTGATAATGATGAGATAATTTTATATTATGTCCTGATATATGAAGCCTTAGAACTGACAGAGGGTGTACTTTCTCTGTACCATGATTGTACAGTAGCAGTCAAAAGTTTGGACACAAAAAAGTTCTACCCTGTAAATTAATACTGAAGTCATGAAGGAACACATAAGGAATCATCCAGTAAACTTAAAAGTGTCGATTTTAGATTCTTTGCACACTCTTGGCATTCTCTCGATCAGCTTCATGAGGAAATCACCTGAAATAGTTTTCCAACAGTCTTGAAGGAGTTCCCAGAAGTACTGAGCACTTGTTGGCTGCTTTGCCTTCACTCTGCGGTCCAACTCATCCCAAACCATCTCAACTGGGTTTAGATCAGGTGATTGTGGAGGCCAGGTCATCTGACGCAACACTCCATCACCCTCTTTCTTGGTCAAATAGCCCTTACACAGCCTGGAGGTGTGTTTGGGGTCATTGTCCTGTTGATAAAGAAATGATGGTCCCACTAAGCACAAACCAGATGTGATGGCACGTCGCTGCAGAATGCTGTGGTAGCCATGCTGGTTAAGTGTGCCTTGGATTTTGAATAAATTGCCAACAGTGTCACCAGCAAAGTGCCCCCATATCATCACAGTTCCTCCTCCAGACTTCACAGTGGGAACTACACATGTAGGAACCATCTACTCACCTTTCCTGTGTCTTATAAAGAGATGGCGTTTGGAACAAAAAAATCTTAAATTTAGCCTCACCGGACCAAAGGACAGATTTCCACTGGTCTAATGTCCATTCCTTGTCTTCCTTGGTCAAAGTCATTCTCTTCCTCTTTTTGTTTTTCTTTAGAAGTTGCTTCTTTGCAGCAATTCGACCATAAAATCCAGATTCACGCAGTCTTCTCTGAACAGTAGATGTTGAGATGTGTGTGTGCTACTTGAACTCTGTGAAGCATTTAGATGGGCTCTTATCTGGGGTGCTGTTAACTTGCCGTTTCTGAGGCTGGTAACTCTGATATTCTCTGTATACCAACTCTACCTCTTCACAACACAACTGATGGTCTCAAACACATTAAGAGGGCAAGAAATGCAAGAAATTAACTCTTGACAAGGCGCAGCTGTTAACTGAAAGCCATTCCCGGTGACTGCCTCATAAAGCTGACTGAGAAAATGCAGAGACGTGCAAAGCTACTTTGAAGAGTCTAAATTATAAAACATATTCTGGTTTAACACTTTTTTGTTTACTAAATAATCCCATATGTATTTCTTCATAGTCTGGATGACTTTAGTATTAATCTACAATGCAGACAATTTTTAAATGATGAAAAGCCACTAAATTAGCAGGTGTGTCCAAACCTCTGTCACTGTATATCAATATTGTGTTCAGAATTTATTTATTTTCACTGCTGCCAGGTGCCTAAATAAGTTACACCCACTTTTATGTATATGCAAAAAAAAAAAAAAAAAAAAAATCAGATCTGAATAATGATTTTTGTCTAATATGTTTTTTCTTCTTGTTTGTCAGATATACCGTAGGTGATGATTGGTTTAAAACTGAAGTGTGACAGACGTAGAAGAAGTAAAACAATTTACTTCACTTTGTGAGCCCAAAAAACAGATTTTACTCATTTTTTTAAACCTTTACAATGAATAATTTCAAGCTCAAACATGTCCATTACAATCTAGAGACACGTGAAGAGGACCCCACCGGTGACTTCCTAAAACTTTAGATAATATGCATTATGTCCCCTGACTTGAAGGTCTGCTAATAACACAATGATTGCCACTTTAGCTGTGGATCTCCAGTGTTGTCATTCAAGAAGCTGGAACTCCAATACAGGCTGGCATTAGCCATTACTATTGTTGTCTTAATGCCTCCTTCAATTATCCACTATCAGGCTTTTTGAGCAACTACTGTCAGAACCTCCCCCGCTGGTTTTTCACCAATCTTGTCCCTGATTATCTGGATCAATGGGCATTAAAGGACCCAGGAACAGACAAACAGAAGTAGTTTGAGGGTGAGGAAAGGGGGTCTACTTTCAGACAAACCAGAAATCCCTGTAACCATCTGTGTGCCAGGGACAAACGAAATGGCTATTCAGTCGTCAGTCCCGCCACACACAGTGTTTATTTAGCCACAGCTCAAACCAGACACTTCTAATCTATTTTCTTTTCCCTGCAAACCCAAGAAATTATTTCTTTCAATCTCTGCCTGTCCTTTCCCCTCCCCATATGCGTATGCTTCCACACATACAGAAAGTAGTGCTAAAATGTGTTAATCACGTCGCTGACTCACTTGAAACAGTAGATCATTTATATTAATTCATTATACGTTTGCAGAAATGTTCATTTTTTTTAATGTAATAGCGTAGTTAGAACTGCTTTTCCTTAACTCGGAGGGATTTGCTCGTTAAAGAGATGCCAAAACGCTTTGTTAGCTGAGGTTTCACTGTTGTTGGGTTTTTGTCTTTAAATCATACTCTAGGGAAAACAGGCAATCTTTGTCTGCAATTCGATACAAGACGCTCCACTTTACCTAAACACTGGCTTTCAGGTACAACTCGGGCTTTAAAGACATCCGAATTGCTCAACCCCTAATCCTGCCTCCTAATTTAGTGTTTGAACAGGTGCAGATGAAAGGGCCACACAGGTGACGGACTTTCCATCCTCACTCGGCGCATAGAAATGACCATCCTGTGACTCACCTCAGCTCTGACCAGCTGCCTCTCGCAGAAATCCCGGGCTGATCAAAGCCACCTCGGCCTGCCAGCTCTGTGGTGACAACACTGACAGCTGAGTGTTTTCACCACCATTTGAGCTGACGAGCAGTTAGTGAGATATGTTGTTAGGTGATGTGTAACTTTGGATTAATTGACACACCTGGGTTTAATTCACACAGACAGTGCTGGAGATCATCTCATCAGAGAGCCATCAACACTAAGCTACAGCTGCCTTGCTTAAAAAAAAAAGTGTTAATAATCTTCGTGCCTTGGCTGTTAATGTGTTGATGTGTAAGCTTTGATCTGAGATGGAAGAATCCCATGAGCGTCTGACTACTGACTACATGCTTTACAGCTGTGGAAGTAAGATTATCATTACCAAACACGTGACAAAATCATTTTATTGTAACTGCATGAAATGTTAAGATTTATGTCTCACTTGTTAGCATCTAGTTTCAAAAAAATAGGTGACAATACAAATATACAAATAGAAAGTGCCTCCTTTTTTATAAGATTTGCCATTAGGGACGCATCCTTTTGATGCAGTGTGTTTTTTAACATATCTTTGACAAACTGGCTGCTCTCTCAAACATGTATTTCATTACATTTGAGAAAAGTGCCACTACATGACTCTGGGTTAGTGAAAAAGTGTCGGTTTTATCTTTACTAGCCTTGCTTTCCACACAATATGAAAATCTTACACAAACATTTGAAGAAAATCACTCTGCATGTTCTTCTTTAGTATCAGATCTGCGCTCTAGCAGCTTTGTCAGACTTTGGTTTTGTCCATAGGCAGGTAACCCTGACACAGTGAGTGCTCAACAGTTACAGTATGATCACCATCTAAAGTGTGCTAGTATTTCAGTCATCCATAAGGGACCATTAAGGTATAGTAGTCTGATAAAATTTGATGGCAATTCATGGAGCAGTTGATGGTGTACTTTGAAAAGCTGTAAACTTTTAAGTTTACCATCTTAAATGTGAACTGTCATATATAGATTGCATTTGAAAAGGTACCTCTCTTAGGTTTCTCTCTTATTTTCTGTCATATAGTCAGTTTCTATGCCAGATATTCATATTAAAGAGACCCACCCCCGCTGATCAAACCTGATGTTTATTAAGGGGCAGCCAATCAGAATGTGGACTATATGAAAAAGGATTGTTTTGAACTGTGAATCATGCAAAGCAACTTGAGTAGAGTCCAAGAATCAAAGTATAAAGCAAGAAATGAGCATAATAGATCCCTTTTAACATTTCCTAACTCAGCAGAGTGCAGAGTACAGCAGAAACCAGGGGACCATTCGTACATGAGATTTTCACGAGATTTCATGGCAGTCTGCCTAGCTGTAAATTAGGAAAACAATACAAAAAATTACAAACAAGACCACCAGGTTAAAAAAATTAATTAAAATTGACACACCCACGACCAAATGTTACAAAAGAAGAAGTCTAAAGAGCACAAGATATAAAAAGATAAAAATATTTTATCTCTTTATTGTTTTTACACATTTTAATTATACATGGTTTACCTACTTTAATATTTAAACAGTGTTTTTTTTGGTCATGTAAAATGGATTTGTGTTACGCTGCTACTACTGGGTAAGTTGAATGACGTGACGTACAGCTATCCTTGGTGTTGTAAAATAAATAATATTAATTTACTACTAATACAATAAAATCGAATCAGCGTGGATGCAGATGATCCACTGTGGAACGCCCTAAAGGGAGCAGCTGAAAGAAGAAGCAGAAAATCAAATCAGCAATAAAACAAAGAGTGATCAGCGGAGATTAAAACAGAAACAGTGGAACCCGCTATTCAGGTTCCACTACCTTTGTATTTACTTCAATTCCACAGAACTGAACAACTGCTTTTATTATGTCCTCTTTACAGTAATTTGTTGCTATTATATTTGACAGCCGTTCAACTAGCTGTCTGAGGTGGATGCACCTAAATGAACATAAACATCTTTGCTACTTACTGAGCTGCCATTTGTCTCACTCACTGAAATTTCTGGAGCCAAAGATGTTGCAACTTGTCCCGAGTAGGCATAGAGAGAGAGAGAGCAGAGAGAGAGAGAGAGAGAGAGAGAGATAGGTTTAGGGCATGTCTGAAAAAGATTACAGGATCCATGTGGTTGGGAAAGACATGACGAATGCAGTAAACAGTGATACTATTAATTCTGTGAGAAACAAATCATAGGTTGGACTTTTTTTTTTTTTTTAGGTCAGTCCCATAAACCTACATCTGTTTAGATGTCATGTGACTGGGAAAAGAGGGGGAGATGATTGGAGGAGAAGGGAAGAAAGCTAAGGTAAGCCCACCTCCACCACTCAAGTCTTACCTTTCCTCTTAAGGCAACACCTTGTACCTGGGCTGAGCACCTCAGCAGCAAACAGCAGCTCTAACAGCCAAGTGGATGCATCTACTGGACAGTCATAGCTCTTTAATTTTCTCTTCTTTTTTTACTCTGGACCTTGGAATGCATTTCACCATTCTACCAGCATACCTCTAGAAGTCAACCAGGCCTTTTTTCAGTGTGTTGACATTAAATATTGGACTCGGACATGTTTGGTGCAGGGCAGCTGGTGTCCTCCCTCCTTCCTGCAGTTTTCCATTCACCTGCAGCTCATTTTTTTCCTGCGTTCCCAACCAGACTGGGCTCTCAACCTCAGTTCCTGATCCCGGGGCCTTTTATCAGCTACGAATCCCTGAGGAATTATCTGCAGCCAGAGCCATGCAAGGAAGCTTTGCTCCTGGCCACACAAGCGGTCGGGATTGGGCCACTCACAGAGAGCATAGGTGAGTTCAAACCACAGCTGCTGCAGCCAAAATGGGACTGATTGTATCACACTGGACTTGTTCAGATAGAGCGTAGCCAAGCTGGCACAGTACGACCAATCTCAAAGACAGTCTGTGAGCACCATCTGATTGCAGTGTAAATGTTTACAAAAGACCGAGTAACAGCTCGTAACTAACAATCAATTATCAAGCAGTGTTAATTTGGGCATAATGATTGCTGCACTAATTATCCAATCTAGAGCCATTAGTTCCTTGTCACCCATTGGCGATTGTGTAATTGGTGCTTGTGCTACGCTTTCCAGATGAACAGAGGCCAGTGAAGCAGCGTCGTGCACGGGCCAACTACAGCAGCTGGCAGCTGGAGGAACTGGAGAAAGCGTTCGAGACCACCCATTACCCGGACATCTTCATGAGGGAAGCCCTGGCCCTCAGACTGGATCTCATTGAGGCCAGAGTCCAGGTAATTGGCATCCTGAACTCCTGCTGGGGTTGTTAACTTCATACTCATTTAGCCTATATTAATTTTTTTGTACAGTGTGAAAATTTGCCTTCAGACCTACTGTTTATTTTCCATCATAGACCTCAATTATTTTCAAGATTTCAGAGTTTTTGAAGTAGTAATAATGTACAGTAGAGGGTATCATCTTGTGATACACCAAATAAAGGAAAATGACTGGAAAAAAGTATTTTTGCATATGTAAATACAATTAATGTATTTTTTTTTATTGATAGGACAGGTTTGTATTTATCTAGGCTTAAAACAACTCACATTATTATATATTTTTACTGACAGACTTAGGGATTGATCTGTACTTCTTTACACCATCATACAGCCAATGAAAGGATTCCTTTCTATCCCAGCAAAAGTATAATCATAATTTCAGCTGAAACCAATAAGAAAGCAATTCTTGCATAAAGCTGCATCTTCCAGTGCCTGTTTAGTGTAGTTACACTGCAACTGCACCAACAGAAAGTTATAGATATATTTATTCCCTCATCATTTACATTGATATATTGTATCTCTTTCATTTGTTTCAAGGTTTGGTTTCAAAACCGGCGTGCAAAAATGAGGCGGCAACTGAAACTGCAAGGCCAGTCCGCAGGGCCTTATGTGAAACGGGACAATGATGAAGCATCTGCAAAAGCGAGCAAAAGTTTTAAACACACAGAGAGTTCAGACGGTGAGCACTGGGAGAAACAACAGGAAGCTGACAGTTACCCACGGACAAAAGCTCCAAGTACTGTGCTGAGCGTTCGCATGCAGCCCACAGCCCAGAAGCTGGGGAAGTGGGAGAGGCCGGAGGGGCAGAGCTCAGAGGAGCTCCGCTCCTGCAGCATTGCCAAATTGCGAGCCAAAGCCAGAGAGCACGAGGCTGAGATCCACAGCAGTGTAACCATGTCAGGAGGCACCACACAATCACAAACACAGGAAACTGATGCCACGCACAGTGACTGATCATTTTCATGCTTCCTGTTTGTACATGATAATAAAAAACATTGCAGACACTATTTATATATAGGAACATACTTCTTGGAACTTTTTTGGGGAAAGAGGAGCTTAATAATTTAGCCATATTAGCTGAATATGTGTATGTCTATATATTCTGTAAGATTTTCTATTGGAAAATAAATGCTGCATAATCTCATCACACCAAATTTGATTTTCAGAGTTTAGGTTTTATCTTTAAAGTACATTCCAACTAACTTTTTTAAACATCTTTTATATTTTATAGAGGATTTTTTTATTACTTTTTTTGGTATTGAAAATAACATAATTTTCTCTGTTTTAGAGCAAATGTAGAAACTCGTGGTTTATCTCATATGTGCACTGATCAGGTCTTTTTATATGCCGATTACAGTTTTCAGCACACTTTAAAAGTGCCTGATGTCATCGACTCACAGTGAATGATGCACGCTCTGTGGCGGGGCTTTAACGTGCAACAATGGCAAAAGATAAATGTGGACATCTTATTGTGTGAGTCAGGGCAAGGCTGAAACAGGATACACTCAAGTAATCTGTAAATGATTTCAGTATGACAGCCATCCCTGACCTCTTGGGTTACTCCACAGACAGGCAGGATGTCTACATGCAGCCGCACGTCCTCACAGGAAACAATGGAAATAGCTAAAAAATGAAATCATGAAGACTGACTGCAGTATTTACACTCATTCATTAGGCATCTAATACAATCTAATACAACAATTCTGAAATGTAAATGTAAAAAATCTACATTTATTCGTTTCTGATGTCAAAAAGGTCATGATTTTACCTTATGTTTAATATTGGGGGTTATAGCAGATAGCAGTGGCCTACAATAAATTTAAAAGCTTTGCTTATAATTGCTTATTAGTGCTCATGAGGGGGTGGAATAGTTGGGTTTGCTTTTAAAGATCCCTCAGGTGTTTTTGGAACAACAAACGCTGTTGTTTATACTAATTCCTCTGTACTATAATTACAGCCTATTTATTTTGAATCATAAAAATTGTGCGCCGATATGCTGAATCACACACACACACAAGTGTAGACAGGTATATGCTAGACGTCATGTGCTCCATGCTGCTTTGATTGTAGTATAAAAGTTTCTACTTATGTCCAAACTTCCACATTTATAAGATGCCAATTCTGTTGTGTGAGCATTGTTTATGGGTTTGACCACAGGTTGAAAGCGGTACGACAGTTTTCTAAAAGTGCAGCGTGTCACTGCCCCCTTCTGGGCATGGAGACGTCTTTAGACAGGATAAGAAAACATGCAGTGTCTGTTTTTTGTTTGTTTGTTTTGTTTTTTTGCTTTTTCCTCACATGCACAAACTGAAAACATTTCTTTATTTCACTGTAATGTAGTGAAGCATCTTTTATTTGTTGTCTACAATAATTTTAGACTTTGCTTTCATTTTCTGAGTCCCCCCTATGACAGTTAATAAACAATTCATGTCTTACAGTAATTGTGGCCTGCATCGACGATGAGGTCAGTGTGGGCTGCTCACATTTCAAAGACTCAGTTACAGCTCTGGTCTCACACTAATTACATTCTCCGTGTCAGAGGTTTGGATACACACGGATGAGGTCTGTGGGTCAAATTTGATTTGGAACTACTTTTTAAAGTGGGTCAGTGAAAAACACTGAGTTATGTTGTTTCTAGCTGAGGTGGAAGGACTCAGCAAGCTGTCTTTGTAAAGCTTATATAAATGTCTTCATATTCAGTTTTCTCCTTCTATTTTATTTTTTTAAAAGTACCCAGAAATCAACTTATAGGCTTTGCCTAAGATTTGGGGGGGACATGGTGACATGGGTTAATTGGGTCAGAATCTTTATATCAGGCATGCTGGCCTCAATTAGTCCCCAATTAGGCCACACACAAAGAACAAGAAGGTTTTAAAAAATGCATGTAAAAGAGTTTATTAACTATTATTATATGTAGACTGTCTGAGGTAACAATATTGGGGTTTTATACTCCAGAAATCCTGCAGCACACTTCTTTACTGTAGCATTAAATTAATATTATGGCCACAGAACTTTCATGAAAATGACAGCTGAAACTCCTCAAACAATATTCAAGCATACCGCTTAAAAGATATAATTAAAAACCCAGTATCATAGCTGGCTCATTAGTGAACAGTGGTGTGAACTGGCAGATAAGTCTTAACACTGTTTTACCAGCAAAATAACATAAATATGTTATTTCTGGTTATCATATAAGTCCAGATGGCTGCTGAAGACGGGAGTTAATAAACACAGTTAAGACTATTTAGAGAAGATAGTTCATATGTGCCATAATTGCGCCAAAAGGTCACGTGAGAAAAACACCTGGTGTCTGACTACAGGTAACACTGACGGACTAACCGAATCTGACCCCACATATACTTCATTTGGTCAAAAGTCGTGACCAGAACGTGGATCAGAACATCATCTCTAATGAATATAGCTTTATTTATTTATTTATTTTTTACCCCAAATTGTCTTCTATAAGGACTGCTGTATTTAAAAAGAAGAAGAAGTGAACAGGATTCACTTCATGTGATTAAAACGTGCATGAATAATGAATATCAGAGTTAGCCTACTATTTACTAATCTTT
Source organism: Cichlasoma orientale (assembly GCA_034780415.1). Taxonomy (NCBI): domain Eukaryota; kingdom Metazoa; phylum Chordata; class Actinopteri; order Cichliformes; family Cichlidae; genus Cichlasoma; species Cichlasoma orientale. The sequence continues at coordinate 1,902,217 of JAVDPK010001242.1, read as the reverse complement.
ATTCAACTGTCGTGAATGACGAATCAGCAGCCGCGTCGATCAGTGCGACAAGCTGAGAAACACACACCAGCAGCGGCAGCTCGGAGGGTCGGCGGTCAGTCAGGTGAAAGAAGGAAACAGGACGCAGCTGCAGTCCGCAGATCACGGTCAAACCCTCAACAGAGAGACTTTGTTTTACATCTCTTTCCTCTGACTCCTCCGCGCTCAGACCTCCTGCCTGTTGCACACTTTGTCCGCACTCGGGGTTCTGTCGCGCTACAAGCATGGCTGCCATCAAGGCGTTGGAGCAGTGGTGTAAAATGCAGTGTGAGGGCTACCGAGATGTGGCCATCACCAACATGACGACTTCATTCAGGAACGGGTTGGCTTTTTGCGCGCTTATACATAAGTATAGACCGGACCTGATGTAAGTATTGAAGACTTAAAAAAAAAATACTGCTGGGGTTTAGTCAAGTTCTTTATCAATTGTGATATATCTTGGGCAGCCTGTGCCTTCAGATCATTTCTTGTCATTTTCTGAAATATTTGAGTTGTCTTGTGTAATAACTTATAACTTAAAAGTGATCCTTATTCTTATTTCTGTGTTTTATTAATACACGGTCATTTGTTATTCAGTTAGATGTAGTTCTGCTGTTTGTAAATATATATTTTTCCTTAAAGAGCTCATCTCGTAAAATAACTATTTTGGGTAGTTGAGGTAACTGCTCTCCGTTCATTGTATTCCTGTTTTCCCAGAGACTATGACTCACTCAGAAAGGAGGATGTGTTTGAGAACAACAGACTGGTAAGATGTCAAGTTGTTCCACCTTTGTCTTACTGAGAGACTTCACGCACAAGCTGCAAAATCTGATGTAGCAGAAAGCATTCACTTCATTAACCCCCGATACATGACGGGGCCACGCAGCAGCACTGTTTGCTCTTGCCTCGGCATCCGTGCAGCAGGTTGGACAAATATTTAGCAGTTTAACCGAAAGTCATCTCTCTCTCTCTCTCTCTACTAATTTTCAACTCTGTCAAACCTAACCTTTCTCAATCGTTGCTCTTCCTGTCTCCGTTTGAACTCATCTGTTCTGTTAACCCCTACGTGACATGAGCAGCACCGCTGGGACCTCTCCATTATTTAGTTTTCTGCCCTCTTGTCAGCTTCCTCTAAGGGTTACAGGCCCTGCAGTGGGCGATAGCATGCACTCTGTATGACTTCCTTGTTGTTTTCGAGCATCCTGGCAGTGTCGGCAACAAACCTGAGCTCGGGGGACCGGCTCTCGAGTCTATTCATTTTGAATGAGACTTGCTGTCATCTGCCACTCGATCCTTATGCTGACTGTTCTCTTGAAGGCACTGCTGATGTATACGTCTTGAATGCCATACAAGAACAAAACGATTTAGGGGCAAAGAATTGTGTGTTTGGTCAAGGTTTAGTTTGATGCACTGCTGAAGATGCTCCCTCTACTGAAATATGAGACGACAACTAGTAATTCACACCCTTCTATATTTCATGAATGGTGTCATGCTTCTTACAGGTAAGGACTGGATGATAAATTGGATTTTAATTTCAGTTACAATCTAGGCTTCCAACAAGTATGAAATTGCATTTTTAATTTCATTTTCACCATAAAGCTCTAATTTTGTTTTGTGTTAGAAATAAAGCGCACGCCTTTCCTTCACAATGATGCTTGTGCTCCCGAAAAGCCCGAGCTATTTAGTTCAGCTCAGGCCAAGCTGATGGAAAGCGAACCTTTGCTCAACAAGATCTATCTAAACGATAAAGTTGAAGTAAGGATTCTGTAGATGAACCTAGTAACTGCAGATCCAGATGGATTCCTCCAGCTGCCTTTTGTTTCCAGGGTCTCTCAGCTGGTCTATAATGAAGGCGTTTGCTTTGGCTCGCTGTTGCCTGGGCCTCTTGTTGCCCCTATCTGCACCCACAGATACTGTATCTCACGGTGCAGGCCAGCAAGTGGTTGCTTTAAGGTCAAAAACAACCACTATCCTGCGCACTATGGGCCTAACTCCTGACCAAACACTGTGTGTCCCCACCTCCTGTGTGCTTTTTTTTATTTAAAAATATGTATTTATTAATTTAAAATTCACTGGAGCTTTAAGAAAATCCCCTGTGAAGAGCTGGTTTTAAACCTGAATAAATTCATCATGATAATGAATACTGTTAAATATCAAGCTTACAGAACTGACCAGCATAATAGCGATTGTGGTTTTTGCTATAATCGAGCACTGTTCCTTTATGTTATTTAAAACAAAAAAAACCATTTTGAGTTGAAATGTGTGTTTTTGTCCACTTAAACTCCTCCGAATCCTCCTCTTTTATATATGCACACTTGGTATTCAGTGAGGCTTTTTCTTTAAATTTAATGAGCATATCCAGGCTGATCCTAAACAATGCACTGATATCCCGCTCTCCCCATCCTCTTTCTTATCCCTACAAGCTCACAGGAAGTGTGCCATTCATTATACAGCCCCTTTCAGACCCCTCTGGGCTGTGCCACAGAATACTGCCAGTCTATTTAAAGTAAATTGTATTGTGCGACATATTTACACATGCTGCAATGGTAGGATGCTGTGTGCCTGGTGAATGCCAGGTTGTTGCATGGCAAAAGGACTTTCAGTCTGCTTACTTTGTCATGTTAGTTAGAGTTGGGGGTGGGGGTGGGGCTGTGGGTTAAACTTTGAATTTTTTTTCTCTCTTAGGCTTTTCAGATCGCAGAGGAGAAGCTGGGGATCCCAGCTTTGTTAGATGCAGAGGACATGGTGGCTTTAAGGATCCCAGACAGGCTGAGCATTCTTACCTACGTCTCCCAGTACTACAACTACTTCAAAGGACGGCCTCCCAGTGAGAATATGACTGCTTTAAAAATCCCTAGTAACTACGTTTGAGTAGTTCATCCTCTTTAATTTTGAGCTTTTTCTTTATATATTTATTTTTTTTATGTACATGCTGAGGTATTTTGTTTCTAACTCTCTGACACTAATGGTGTTTTACTCTCCTCAGTGGGAGGTGTAAAAAGGCCAGCAGAGGGCTCCAAGGAGGAGCCATCAGAGAAAAAAAATCTCCCAGTGGTTGCCAAAAGCTTTGTATCTAAAAATGCCATTGAAAGCTATTTACCTTCCACTCGCACAGCTCAGACCTCACCAAAATTGGCCAGAGCCGCTCCTCAGGTCAGTGGCCGTGTCAAACGGCACGTCATCAGGCAGTCGAAATTATGGCTGCGTGTTTAAAATGCATCTTTGCTTTGCACACTTTTGCTTTATTGATAACATTTAAGATCACGTATGATCATTTTCAGTGGGTTACCTAAATATTCCTAGGGGGAAATGTGATGCCTTTCTGGATAAACGTTATCTCGGTGATTCTTGTTCACAGAAGGTCGTTCTGGCTGAAAACACCAGCAAAAACGGAACTCTCAATAGCAAATGTGTTGCATGCAAGGGCCACGTTCATCTTGTTCAGAGGCACTTTGTGGAAGGCAAGCTCTATCACAGAAGCTGTTTCAGGTAAGTGTTTGATCTATATTCATAGATGCTACTTTTCTGTGCACTGGGGTTTATTCCATTAATAATTTAATATTAATAAACTTCTACCAACAGGTGCAGTGAGTGCTCTAGCGTGCTTCATGTAGGTGGTTACAAACCTGGGAAGAATCCAGACGCTTTTATCTGTAACACCCACCAGAACGGCTTCAAGACCTCCTCCTCGAAGGCTCTGATCAAAAATGGTCTTACCAAGTCAGCTGCGCAACCACCAAATGATGCCAGCCTAAACCAGCCTTCACCGCGCCCTCCTTCAGTGTTGTCGGCCCCACTGACTAATGTTCTGAAACCAGTCACTCCTCCTCCAGCTCCGCAGTCCTGGACGGCCTCAGCCCAGAAGACGCAGGCTGCCCGACAGAAGTTTTTCCAGGATGCGCCACAAGTAACTGAGGCCTCCAAAGATAACAGGAAGCCAACAGAGCAGTCAGGTGTTACAGGAAGGCCAAGGGTCCCACCTGATGATGAAAAGAGCCAGGCGAGGGTAATGATTGGAAAGAAACTAGCAGAGGAAAACTGCAACAATAATAACAAACGCCCGTTTACAATCCGATCAGCAGAGAGATGGTGAGCATTGCATTAGCATACAATCTGTAGCCATGAATACACTGTCATTTTTGGTAAACTTTCCTACAGTCTGTGCAGTCTTTTGAAGCTGATGGCGAGGGCTTTCTCTGTTCACAGGTTTGGTGATGAGTCAAATTCGACTGACAGCTCTGGTTTGAGAAAGGAGAAACGGAGCCAAGGCCCAGCAGGAAACTGGGCGGGACAGCCCTCCACCAGCCAGGCAAACAATAAGGAATTGCCATGTCTAAAGGCCATCAATAAAGACAACACAGGGCCAACAACTGTACACAAAACTGCCAAAGGCAAGCTCCACTAAATTCATTTCACTTGTTCCTGATCCATTATTTGACATCCAGCCAGCATCCAGCCACCCCCACTGTCCTCTCTGTCTCATGCATTCCTAGAAAACAAAACCCTTTTGTCATTTTTGCCCTATTTATAAAACCAGTGCATCTCGCATGCTGATAGCTGACATTTTAATTTCTGTCTCACACTAATGAACTTTCATAGTTGAACTGTCATTCCCTTGGGATGGATGTGCATGCATGGGTGTCACATTCTGACTGTCAGTGGGTTTCTAGACAGAAACACAATTACTGGTGGGTTTATTGTGAGTGGTTTTCAGTCACTTTTACTTTAAGCATTGATGAAAGTTTTCCAGACATGGAAATGAACTCTGTTGCTTTCTAATATTAACCATATGTTGACCGGACATTACTTCAAGGTCAGCGATTAAAGCATCATTTGGGTCTTGCATACCGATGAGAACGCGAAGCTCAGTCATTTTAGTGCAGCGCTGCGAATGCATAGATAATGAAACCAGTAGCTGCACACTTGACAGCTGTTTAGACGAGTGTGACACACAAGAGTCAAGGGAGTTTTTTGTTTATTGTGTACATTAACTTGGAACTGCTTTGAGTGTGCCTCTCATTGACAAAGCAGATGTCTCATAAGCTGTAATGTGCCATCTTCTCTTGTTTTAAAATGAAGAGAGATTTCAGTAGTTACACAAAATGACAAGATAAAGTGTAGGCTTTGCCATTGTGCTTTTTTTTTTTTTTTTTTTTCTTCTTTCTCCGCCAAGGTGAGAGCAGAAGTAGGTGTGTGTGATCATTGCCATTCGTGTTATTGTTGTTGGCAAGATTATGCAAAAACTGCCAAGTCAAATTTCACGAAGCTTGGTGGAGATGCGGGTCACTGGTGCAGGAAGAACCTCTTAAATTTTGGGATACTGTAGCTCAGGAGGTAGAGCAGGTCGTCTACTAATCGGAAGGTTGGTGGTTCGATTCCTGGCTGCTCCAGTCTGCGTGCCAAAGTATCCTTGGGCAAGATACTGAACCCCAAGTTGCTCTCCGATACAACCATCAGAGTGTGAATGTGTGAATGTTAGCTAGAAAGCACTTTGAAATAGTAAAAAAAAAAAAAAGAGTGCTTGCATGAATGTGCATGAATGCCTTGAATGCAAACGTGTTGTATAAAGAGCTCTGAGTGCTCAGCTAGAGTAGAAACGTGCTATATAAGAACATTTCAGCCTTTACCATTTAAAGTGTGAACTGTATGTAGCATTGATCTTGGTGGAGGATGCGCTTCTGGTTAAGAGCTCCCAGATTAATGAATTAGATTAAATCTTAATCAGGGCCAATTTTAATGTTGTTTTAGTTATTTAGCAAGCAAAAGAGCCACATGTTTGATTCCCAATTTCTTAAATGTGATAATTTGCTGTTTCACTTTTTCATCTTGGGTTTTACTGTCTGTCGTTTTTCCGCAGATCCAGTCTGCTGCGAGTGGCAAACGAAGCTCAAACCTGTTAAAACCGCTCTTGAGCTAAAGTAAGTATCCTCAGCTGTTGAAAAGTCACACAAATGGGCTAAAATGTCTTGAAACATACCTGACCTATCAGATCATTTACTCTCCAGAATGCAGCATCATCAAGCTTCGTCCATCTCTTTTATTGCTGACTGGCTCAAAGTGCAGCCGCTAGCTCTGTCCCCCATCTTAACAAGTCCCAAGGAGTGCAAGGCCTGAACTCCTACTTTCCTACTCCTTAACTCTAGAATTTCTCATTTCTAATCCCTGCTGAAGATTCCTCAACTGTTTTCATCACCCTTTTAACATTTCAAGATTTAAGGTGAGGCCGTTATGATTCCAAATATCCAAGTGCATTCCAGCTGTGTCAGATTAATGTCTTTATATTTAAATAATTTTTTTAAAGTTTATTTCATTGTTTATTTCTTACAGAGATGCTGAACCTCAAGTCCTTACTGAGAATCGTGCACCTGGATTCACGTCCACACCTCCGTCTAATGTCTCAATTAGTCCAACGAGGCTTCCTTTGGCTCAAACGCCTGCAGTAGCAGCAGTTAGCTTTGCTCTGTTTGATCCTGCATGCTTTAGGGAAGTCAGTCCCCAGAAACCTCGGCCTACCTCTGAAAGCCTAGGTGAGAGGGTTCTTTGCATTCTAATGAGAGACATTTGTCTGCCAATATATAAAATTGAGTGTTTGATGTCAAAGTGAACCAGAACTAGTTTGTCAGGAGTCTCTCAGTAAATGTTTTAGTGCTTCAAGCAATTTTGTCTTGGCCATTTTCATGCTTAAATAAGTTTACTCTGGGTTAAGTGACTCTTTATCGTGGAATCAAATAACATTTATGTCGAGAGCAGCAATACAATATAAACCACAATCGAGACTGAATTGTGCTGCTGCGTAAGAAGTCAGAGAATCACCGCAAAGAGTGAGGTTTATTCTTTGTATCAGATTTCATGTCTAATTAATAGTTGGCTAATTTTACTGAAAACTACAAATGTGAATATTATGGTTGTAATAAAGGCAATGCTAATTGAATCACCGGAGTTAGTAGGACTCATCCTGTGAATGATTTGAATGTCCTTTTTTCTTAATTCCAGCAATAAACAAACAAACAAAAAAAAAGGTTTTGCAGCTTGACCTCCTGAACTGCGTATCTGCAGCATGTAAAGCCTCTTCTCCTTATTTAGATTTTAAACCTGGGGGTTGCTTGCCTGTGAAATCCCCACCCAGACTGCCAGCTGTGAAATCTATTAGCTCTTCGACTACTGTTCCAGCCAGTCATGGAAATCCATCAGGTTGTTTCCCCATCTTTTAAAAAATTATCAAAGCCAGATATACATGTTCTCAGTCTTGTTGATTTCATATTAAAAGTCTTTTTTTTTAAACTGAAAATCAGGTGAAGTCGTATATGACAATACTTTCTCTAAAAGGCTGTCATGAAAGGACTATCTAATCCTATTTTATCTACCTCTTAGCTGCTAAAAAGGGAAAGTATTTGTCACCCACCAACGCCTCCAGGACTGAAATGAGGTCACCCTCTGTAAGTTCCCTCCATTAAGTCTCTTAAGAGATTAATTAACAGCTCTACAAATATGCTTTCATTACATTCCCCAGCAAAAAATGGATGACCTTCTTTACATTAAAGTGACCAAAGTCAGAATTTTCATATTAAAATGATCTTTACTTGACAGTGACTCTTGCATTCTTTGTTTTGCACCAGGTGAGGTCTTATCACGTTCCAATGGAGCAGATTGAAAGGGAGCTGAATGATATTGAGACAAACTTGGTTCACTTGGAGAAGGAGGGTGTGGAGCTGGAAAAGAAGCTCAGAAGCTGTGAGGAAGGTACTTCATGTTTGCTCCACTTCCTTGCTTTTTACTTATACAGACATACAAATATAAATGAATACAATCAACAGTCCACTTTCAGAGAGCAGATATGTATGACACGGGTTTCTTACTGTCAGCTCTGCTGTGTAGTTCCATACTGTTCACAAATAAATGTGAGGGTAGCACTTTCTATTACAGCTTGGTAGTAATATGGTAATAGTGCAGTAATAAGTTGGAAACATGAAGTTAGTTATAAAGTAATATCAAGTAAAATATTGCATCAGCGACGCTTATACTTGAGTAATATTACACTGAAATGTATGAAATTGGGTAAAAAGGACCAAAAACTAGGGGTAATAATATGGAAACAAACACATGCCTGAGGGGCAAAAAACCCCAGTTAGTAACAGTATAGTAATATACTGGTAACAATATAACCTGCTAGCAATAAAATTGTGATATCTGTGCATTTATATACTGACTTTAAAGTTGTAGTAACCTCATAATAAGGTAATATTGGCTGGTGCTTTGACTATATTTAGGCCATATCATGTTATAATGATGGAATTAATCCTACCTTATGTTTGAAGGTCACAATGTGTTTCATGCTGTGGCTTATTACCTGGAAACACCTGTGGTAGTTTCTGTGTAATGACCAGGAATCAGGGCTTCAAAAGTGCCTCTTTCTATTTAATTACATGTTAATAACCAGTTAAAGCAAACTTCAAGTAATGTGATGATCGCCTGGAAACGTGTGTGGTTGTTTGTGTGCAATAAGTAGTATTTATTGCAGTTGAAAGCCTAGGACCAGAAAAAAACATGTCTACCACTGTGAGAATTAATTTTTTTTCCTTGGGTTTCACTTTTCATAGGCATGCTGTTTCACTTTATTACTGTGTGCACCTTTTTCTCTTTTTTTTTCTCATCCTGTCCCTTAAATGACGACTTAACATCTCTATCACTGAATATGACCAATAATGCCATCTGTATATGTGAATATGAATACTCCAATATGACAAAGCTAGGTAATACAGAACTCCTGCCCATCCCTGGCCAAGTCCGCCAGTCCCCCTGCACCACTTTGTTGGTCTGAATGGGGTAATATCGTGAAGCGAAAGGTATCTGGCAATAACCTCAACACAAAATGTGACATTATATTTTTGTTTGAACTGCTGAATCGCTCTGCTGCATCGGTGAGTTGTATCGTGGTTGCTTCACACATTCGCTCACCATCAGCTGAAGGTTTGTGGGTGTGTGTGTGTGTGTGTGCTCACACATGCAGGGGAATTACCTGCCATTTCTATTAGTGTTTCTGCAGCCAAATGAGGTGAGAGGCACAGCTAGCCCACAGGGATGTTGCGTCTCCTTTGAGGTAGTAGGAGTAGGGGGCCTGATTGCTTTGCTCAAGGTCAACATGACTTGGGTATAGTAATATATTCTGGTCGATTGCTTAATTTTTTTCCCCCCTACATGCCACCCAGGAAGCCTGAGCATGCAATCGCTTGGCCAGAATTTAACATCATTTCCACACTACCTAGGAGATCATCTACTTCTCAACTGGAATTTGTTGGCATAAAAACTAAACCCTGGCACTCAGGTTCAGTTCAGAATTAAATCACGTTTGTTCTGGTGATGACAGGATGTGCAGGGCTCTGTCCTCCGTCTCTGCAGCTCACTCCCGGTTTTAAATGTGACTTGATTGATTGGTCGGTAATTAGGATTAGCAAAATATTCAGCCTAAAATCAATTGATCCACCTACTCGGGTATGACTCGGTGAAGCAGCAAATTTAAGCACTGTTTCAGTGTGTGTCAGAATACTGTAGTGGACCAATAATGAAAGGTATACACTGTATCAAAAACATTAAACACTGAATGATTGTGGATGTTAAAGTGCCCTTGTTCCCTGGATTATTTATCTAGAATTCAGTCATTTTGACAGTTTCTCTAAAATGTGAATAATAACAATAATAATAATAATATAATTTCTCAGGTGTGAAAGTTACTTTTTTTGAATGGTTCTTTATGTATGTGTGGCCAACAGTTTAACCTCACAAAATGAGAGCTTTGAAAATTGATATGTAGCGCTTGGTGAATGATTTAATTGGTGACTTATTATTTTAACTGTTTTGGATTTTGAGTGAATTAAACACGTGTAAAATATCTGTCAGAGAAACATCTTTCTCCCTCTGATCTAAAGTTGATGCTGCAGCAAAGATGACTGACACAAACTATATAGTAAATTACAGACAGGGTTTTTGTAACCTCCTGTTCGGTAGCATACATTTTCATATTATATTAAAAAAATAGATTTGGATTTGGCAGTCTAAGCTCCTTTTTAATATTATTGGCTGTGACATAGTGTCTTAATAAAGGTGATGACACGGTTCCAGGAAGTGAGTCACCTCTCCTCTTAACAAAAATCTAGAACCACCTACCTACAAACCAGTCAAATGATCTTAAAAACCTAATTTGCACCTAATGTAATTTGGCGAACAACAGTTTTGATTGTGCTCAAGTGGTTTCTTGATTTTTAATTATGCAAAATTTATGTAAAGTAAGTTGATGTATTTTTTTTGTTTGTTTGCTCTTGCAATGTATCATTATTTATCTGAAATTTCAGTATTTCATTTATTTGCACCATTGAAATATTATTTTAGTTGAGATGATAAAGGGACATGTTCAAGAACCTTCTAAAGTCACTGCTGGGATTATGTTCTAATACTTTAAAATGCTTGATTCCAGTACGTACACATCAGCGATTGTATAACAAGACCATTATAGAAGAGTAGCTTTTTTAAAAAAATAAAATAAAATAGATTGTGTTTTATTAACCTGTTTTTTCAGATGGAGAAGGAGACATTCTGATGGACCCACTGATGGTTGACTGGTTTAACCTCATTCGAAAAAAGCAGATGTACATCAGGAAGGAATCAGAGCTTGTTTACATGTGAGTACTGAAGGGCAGAAGAACATTGAGAATATTAAATGACCCTTTCTTCATTATTGGAATACTTTCTATTCATTATCAGGCTTTAAATTTTTGTTTCCACTTAAATCAAATTGAACTAACTCTAATTTTCCAGCATTATAAGTTTCAGATGCGATGCCCTTTTTGAATTAGCTTTGCCTCTTCTTGCCGTTACTATTTGGTTTTATTTATCAGAGCCAGGACTCAAGAGCTGGAGCAGCAGCAGCCAGGTGTTGAGGGGGAACTTCGCAGGTTGCTGGAGATGCCAGGTAGGTGCTCAAGTATCTGTGCCTGTCAGCGTCTCTCTTACCTCCTTTTTCCAACATATGTTTGTGAACTTTATGTCACAGATCATTTAAAGTCCAGAGAGGAGCAACAGCAAGAGAAGAGATTGATGCAGCAGCTGATGGAGATCGTGGATGGCAGAAATGCGATTGTGGAGGGTCTGGATGAGGACAGGCTGAGGTAACGTAATCAATTTTATAATTATTTTTTAAATTACAATAGTCATAATTTCAGTAAAACACAGAAATCTAAAAGTTTCCTGTGTTAAAAAGATGCGATGGTGCTTAGTTTGCGGTTTGCTCAATTTCAGGGAAGTGGAAGAAGATCAGCAGTTGAATAAAATGATGCAAAATCTTGGTAAGCAGTGTATAAAATCTCTTTGAAATTTTTTCAGTTCAGTTTGAATTGAGTTTTTAATATACTGTTTTTGTGGTCAACAGGAGTGAAGAAAGCCAAAAACAAGAGGAAATCCTCCATCTCAAAACTCTTCAGGCGAAGAAGTAAAAGACGCTTTGAATAATCCTTGATGTATTTTTTTATTATTATTATTATAATTTTTTACTAAATTGTCATTATTTCTGTTGTATTAATATTCCTTTAAAATATTTAAGTTTTTATGTATAATGTGCAGTTCTTTGTGTGCTAATGTGAAAGGTAACAGAAGAGATCTCAAATTTGGAAGCATCGTTTTTGTTTAAAGAATCACTTACAGTTCTCGGTTTGTTACCTATGAGTGGTGTCATGTTTTTTGTTCTTGTTTTTTCCACTATTGTGTCACTAATAGTAGTAGATATATTGTAATTTCAATGTCACTAAGGTAAAGGGAATGCCACATTTTTTTAAAGATATATATATATATATATATTCTTGGATTGAGGTAACCTTTTAACAGTTTCAACATTGCACTTGGTTTGAATCGACTGTCATGGTGTCTAAATTATGAGGGAACATTAGCTCGTCCACGTGCGAATAGGAGTGAGGAGTATAAATGTGTAATCCTTCGCCAGTCTTGAGTCAAAATGAAATTATTTCAGTATTTATTTAATAATGGATTTTAACAAATTTCCTGTAAGGATATTAGAGGGAGCCTTGACAATTAAGTTTGAATGGCTGCGGAGTGTAAAACGGGGAGCCACACATGTTGAACTGTCAGCCTGTAGTTCCTCTCTCACACCGTACTGTAGGTGGCAGCCTGGGTATGCTGTATCGCAAGGCAAGAACTTGGAAATCCAATTTGCCACAGTACAGACAGTTAATTTCTTTACTAATTTTATAAATGCTGCAAAAATGTTCAGCTGTGCTGATGCAATAATGTTATGTGAAAGAGGATTAGGGAGAGCAGTAGCTTATGGCTGGCGAAGGCTTATAAACTATAGGATGTATTGAGCGCTTTATCTTCAAACCTGGTTTAATTAAACATTACTCTTTACTAATATCTGCATCAGAATTGCTCCATACCTGAGCTATTAAAATGTTGAAATGACATGCGAGGTCACTCATCTGTGAAAATGGCATTTGCTGTGTTTGTAAGGAATGCTCTGTAATGTTGCATTTCAGAAGTGTTATTGAACGGTGTGTGTGTGTATATGTTCTCTATTTATAGTCTTTTAAAACTTGAAATCTGTTGTCCAATAAATCCCTTTGAAGATTAAAGTGTACAAGAGATTGAATTATTTACTTAATAATCACTTCCTTTGGCACTCATCTCTCCATTTAAAGAGATCCCCAAACTTTTTATCTCCCCGCTCCCCGTGTTACAAGCTTCACCAGTGACTGTTGATTCAGTGACTGCCGAGATCACGTTGCTTTCAGTGAGAAGCCAACAACACTGTAACTCCTTTGCATTAAAGCTGCGCAGCGATTGCACAGCGACATCGATGTATGCCTTTAATAAAGCTTTTTAAAGACGGCATCAAGATAATTCACTGCTGTAAATATATTGCTGCTTCTCATAAACTACATATCGTTCATTTTGAGACGCATGAAATTGTGATCATGAACTTGGAACGCAATCTTTCTAGCTGAGCAGAGTTGAGGATGATATTGGTACAAAATGCCATGCGTGATGTGGGTGACAGTCGAGACTGAATGTGTGATATTAGAGTTAATTAAAGCTTTGCGCCCCATCTACTGCAAATGCTTGCACTTCTGCAATTAAGAATCAAAGGCGAGGGCTTAGTGTCAGGGGGGTGTCTAATACATGGTTTTAACAGGAATGGGACCTGATTTGCCGAGCTCCTAGCGACAAGCATTAACAACAGCCTCAAATTAGAGGGACATTAATATTCATAAGTAAAACAATTCATCCTGTGAATGTGTGATGAAATGGAATCCTCTGAGGTGAGCTCTTGTGTCCAGGCTGCCATCGTTCATTAAAATATGCCATTACCCATGAAGTGCTTAATCTTTATGAAAGGGTGGTAAAATCAGTTTGAACTGCTCCAACAGAAAGGTGGAAATCGTAATATTGTTCAGAACCTTGCATTATGTTAATATTGTGCATTTTGTAAAAAAGATGGTGATATCGAACAGTGGGTTTCTGTGTCTCGTCAAAATGTACAAAGCATCTTTTTTTGTGTGTGTGTGCGTGTGTGTATGCCCGCTGACATCAGTCTGTTATTCTATTAATAGGGTATGAGTACTTTGTGATGTTTTAGGTTAGCTGTTAGTCTGGCTCTTCCAACACAATCTAAATTCTGTGTGTGTGTGTGTGTGTGTATGTGCGCGCGTGTATGCGTGTTTTGTCTTATTCCAGTCACTGCCAGAGTCTCTGCCACTAGCCTGTAATTATGATCCTCGAGGTAATTTTATCAGGCTCATTAGCTCTGATGAGTAAACGAGAAGCGTGCCTCTAATTTATTGGCCATCCAGGCTGGAGACTTAATTCTCATCAGAGAGATCATAATATTTGTATAGAGAGTGAGAGTGAGACTGATACAGTATACATATGCACAGTTAGTTGCAAAGCTCCGCGAACAACACAGAGGCCAAGACTTTGTGACTTAAAATCAGTAATTACACTCCTAATATAAGTCTGTTTGGATAATTGGGCATATGCTAAAATTATTTCCAAAGATGTTACTGTGATGAGCAGGGCACAAAACATAGTCTCCTTTTTTTGATTCAGGCATGATTTCAAATGAAAGCCATTGTTTGCATTCTAGTGAGTCTTGAGAGTTTATCTTCCTGCACAAAATTAGATTCTCACACCTCTGCAAACAAAATTGCATTGTTTTGTTCCCTGTTCAATAGAGATTATCCATTTTCTGTGTCAGAGAATGTGTTAAGGGAGCGGTGTAAATATGCTCACAATTTTCAGTGTGTAGAAATTTGCATTGAGGGGAAATTATGCATGCTGGCTAGTGGAAATGAAATGTATAAAGTGCATGACTGGTAGACTTGACAAGTGCAGCTTTCATCCATCTCAAATGAATAATTTTCACTTCCCTTAAACATCCTTAATCCAACCATGTTATCAGCGGGCATGCAGGATTCTGCCAGACTTTCTCCTTAACGGCACAGCAACTTTCAACTTGCCTGAGATTTTGCACTGCAGTTGCTTACCACATGGTCTTAGGGACTCACTCTTATCCTCTCCTGCTGGTTTTGTGGATCAGTAAAATTCCTTCAAAACACAATATATACATAACGCAAGTCTTAATAGATAGCAGAATGTCTCACTCTACCCTCCTCTGTGCTGCCTCAGAGGTCGACTTAATGCACTGTATTTTACCTCTGATTCACATTGGCAGAGAACTCAGAGGATGGTGTCTAAAAAACCTATTTGCTCCGTGGCCCTTTGTCCTCTATTTCAAATTTCAGTGACAGACCCCTCCATGCTCCTATAATGTGGTTTGGAAACTCATATGGCTGTAAAGGGATAGAGAAGGATATTCATGGTAAATTACTCATTTACAGCCCAGCATTCAGCATTTTGACTTGTTATTTAGGGACATTTTCTTGTCTTCTTCACTGAAATACATACTTGTAATGATACTGTACAGAGCAAAAATATTCCCCACCCCACCCACATCCAAATGCTTTTAATTTATGCATTGTAGCATGTTTTTAAAATACTAACAAACAATGAAATGTGTAATTGGTGTTTATGCTGCTAATCCGTGTGATAGCCTCTAATATGAAGGGTTACCTGGCTATTTTCAATATCCACTTTCTCAGAAGCCTCAGTCTGCGATAAGAATATTAACCTCATCAATTTCAGGTAACTTTCAACGCTTTAACATCTTGTCTTAAAGACCTACGTGTTAGCAGGAGTCTCAGCCTTGGCATTTAGTGACATTTTAAGCCTTTTAACAGAATCCAGACAGGGATTTGCCGTTTCCACCAAAGGAAAATAATTTATATCCTCCTTTCTGAGAAACTGTGGGTAGAGGGATTAAATGCACCAGAGAGATTTGTATGTGGTGCAAGTAAAACAATATTGTGACTCAGTTAATATATTTCCTACCATCTACTTTCATGCTTTGAGGAAGTCGGGAGTTGTTACTCATCGGGCTGAAGTTGGCTTTGATGCTTTTCTTGTTTAATTTTCTCTTCTTTTGAGGTTTTAAGTGTGTAGGTCATAGTGATGACAGTGCTGCGTACCTGAATTCTTCTTATGATTATGCAATGAGACAATGCGTGCTATAAGTATTTGAGGCAATGAAGAGTCCGACCATGACCAGTTATTTTGCATTCCTCACAGTCAAACTCACTTAAAACCTTTGGAACAACCAAATGCTTTTGCTCCACCCGGAGTTATATTTAAAATATAATGATGCCATGTGCACAAGAACAGAAAAAAAACACACTTGTGAATGACAGTTTGGAACACAAAAGGTCTTTTCTGTGAGTTGGATGGGTTGTGGACTGTGTATCTGCTAGTGTGTGATGGCCGCTGTGTAGTGGAGACATGCAGGGCTCTGTTCTCTCTGTGGGCTGGCAGCTTTGATGCACTGCCTCTCTTATCTCATGCCTGGCAAGGTTAATGAAGTGGTGGCACTTTTGGAGGAAGTAGAAATGGGATGAGTAGCAAAGACCAGAGGAAGCTTGGAGATGAAACGTCCTGCTCTTAGCGGCTGTAAGTGGCAATTTTGGTGAATTACATAGACAATGAGAAAAGGGGTTGTCATCCTCTTAAACACAACAGTCATCCAAATCAGGAATGGTTGATTGCATCTCTTTCAGCCTGGTTCATATGAAATTACATTAGCATTTAGGCATCACTGCATAACTTGCAACTTGATCTGTCAAACACCTCCTTATAAGGCCGTGTTAGTGTTACTATGCAGCACTGAACCAACATTTAAATAACTTCTTCTTCTTCTTTTTTTTTGTGCTTGATTTATAGTCAAGTCGAAAAATACACAAAAGAATATTATAACACCTTAAAATGACTTGAATGCACTGCACTAAAGAGAAGTTGCCTTGTGCTTTCTGAGCATCAGATCATTTCTCAATTGAATCAGAGGAGTTCATATAGCTTTCAGCTGGGTTTAGTCTGTTCTAGCCCTTTGAAGGACTTCTAAAAAGCAGCAGTGTCTTTGTCAGGGGCAACAAGTCCCACTTAAGTGAAAGAGTTGGCTTATTTCATTTGGAGTCTTGGATTGTGGCTCTGGTTACAGCTTAAACAAAGGGCAGAAGTGCCACCGCTGCTATAAATATAATAACAGCTGATGTGCTGCTAATGCTCTGTATTTTTATTTTTTTAGCTTTTTTATTTTATTTTAATATACCAATTCCCTTTGCATCTATAAGAGCTAATAGGTAAACAGTCCTGAATGGTAGAAATGAAGCAGGTCTACATGCCAATGAATTAGCATATAGATGAGTTCATCTCATACAAATAGTGCTCTTTTGCCCAGAACTCCCTGTGCTGAGCAAAGATCATGTATGTAAAGTATGCATGCTGAAAATGTAAATTAATCCATTTCAATCATCATTCAATCTAATAAGATTTTTCCCCATCCCTTCCCTCATTTGTCCTGCATTGCTCAAATGTCCAGTATCATTAAGAGGGCAGTCAAGCCATTCCACCCAAAACAGCTTAATTGTTTAACAGAAAAGGAAAAAAAAATACAAGCAAGAAACACACATAACATGTATGTAAATTGCAAATAAGCATTAGGACCGGTTTTTACCTCGGTGTTCTGCTGAAATCACATAATGCAGTGATTTTCTAAAGCAGAGTTTCCATAAAAGAAATGCCATTGACCGGATGTTTTGTATTTGATCCTCATTATTGTAATTCCATAAACAAACACCGCCTCTGTGAAACATTACTATTTGTTACATAGCTCTTGTTAATATGCTAAAAGAAGCTTATAGAATTGGGTCAGCTAATTAAGCAATTAGCTTATTCCAGCTCCGTGGTCAGGCTGTTACTAATCTATGGCATTGTGAGCCCAGATCTGCCAAAACTGAGAAGCGCTCGCGACTGTGTCCCCTATCCCGTCTGACAAAGACTCATGTTTGAAGCCATCCTTCCCCTCAGCAGAGAGGCGGAAGACTCTTCTCCGTTCACTAATGCTCACGTTTCTCATGCAAATCCTTGGAATTGAATGGGTTGTTTATTGTCTAGTTAAAATATTGAGACATTTATGTAGTGTTGTCGAAGTGTATGCTCCCTGTATTTGTAGCTGTGTTAACACACACGAAATCCCAGACAGATTAGAGCTGGATAGCATTAAGGCCATGATGAATGTTGGTGGCTTTTGGCAGAGCCCACCACGTGGCTTCTTACCAGCATCCTTATGAGGGGTAGAAGTTAGGCGGCTTGACAGTAGAGCGGTAAACACATCACTGGTGGTATAATTTAATGAAACTTTCTTTCTGTGCGCCGGTTTATTATCCTGGAACTTTTCTGTCTCGGAGAAATTGCCGTTACTGTCGTTCATCTTCATACATTTGTTAAACATATTTTAAATATGAATGAGTTGTTCAGTGTTTGGGATTTCTGTTATCTGCGTGTTCTTTATGTCTTTATGTGCAGTTCGAAGGAAGGCACACGTAGCAGGCCCACGTGTAGTTGGATTAATATTGCTATTTATGTATGAAACCCCAAATATTAGGTAATTAGGTTTCACTGGATAGTGATGTATTAGGAGCCTGTATACATCGTGGCAAGGAAGTTTTGATGTGTTTTGTATGTTTATGCAGTCACATCGGGCAAAGCTTCTTCACTGTAACAGACGATAATAGGACCTTAACAAATGGGCCATCTTTTGTTCTGTAGTTGCAGAGCGGGGAACTCTAAAACAGCAAACGTATTGTGTTTTTATGCATTATTTTTAGCACTTGTGCAAATACTAATTTCTTGACTGCTTGTGGGCAGAGGAAATAACAGAGACATACCATCACAAATCACAGTATTATAAATTTTATATACACCTCCATAGCCGTGTTCCATGTTTTTCCATATTTTTTATGCACACATTTCCAAAAATCCCCATAAACTTCCATAAAAAAGTACTACTAGCACTAGCATTGCTAGTAGAAAATTACCAGGACATTTTCCATTTTTTTGCTTGTTTTTTTTTTTTTTTACAGTGCATATTCTAGTCCAAAACTCCTGAACTTTATTATGTGGACATAAAACATGGATAAATAAAACTCTTATATTTACATCCCCAACAGTTTGCTATGTCTTTTAACCCAAGTCTAAAAGTGATGCACAGTCTTAAATTTAATCAATCATGCGCTTGTGTGAGTTTGAGGTATGAGAATTGCAGTTTCAGATTACATATCTAGAAAACAAAACATCAATTTGTCATCAGTGCGGCCGACTGAATGATAATTTTGTCATTTAGAATAGTTAAAAGGTTGTGCTGCTCTGTAACTCTAGTGTATTTTTAAGCCATAGTATGCTAATAATATTTTGATGAGAGAAATCTGAGGGAGAAGTGTACCTAATTAAAGGAAAAGGCTTGAAATGCATTGTTAACGGGTCATAGAGACACCACTTATGGTCATGATGATGATATGCAAGGTGTGGAAATGAATTTCCAATCTCCCTGCCTTGAGCCCATCAGTTTCCATTCAGAAGTGTGTGCACTTGTTCATTAAGCTTATGCATATCATCAACTGGTGCACTCATTCTATCAGGCAGATATGGCAGGGATAAAACGATGTGAAGGATGGAAATTCAAACAACCATTCTCATTTGCAAAGGTCATTAAAGCCTGCCATACATTAGAAAATCTGCTAATTATGAAATGGCTTAACTCCACATTCAGTGGGATTATGTCTGCTCATTTAGAATATGTTGATCCCCTCCCTTACTCGCCACAAGACAGTTGATGTGAGGGACTTGTGGCACAGAACTAATGTTCCCAGTGCTTGTCGGTCATCTTAACTGACTGTAAGAAGTCCATAAAAGTGGCCGTCATGTACTGAATGAGTCTTCATCAACACCGCGAGTCAGACATGAGTTTTAGAGCGGCTCAGAAAATTTGTTGCACTGATTATGTTTGACTCAGTTGCTCATTAGCATTATTTAACATGAGGCAACATGGTGTAAATAAAGTTTTTATTGAAATAATCAAATAATTAAAACCTTTTAGCTATCACGCCTGCAACATCAGTCAAGTACGGAGCTTATCTTTGTTTTCACTGATCAGTCCACATACAGATTAATATAAACTTCTTCATTCACAAAACAAACATTGACACTGCAAGGCATATGATACAAGACCGACCAATTATATGTGACTTTTGAAATGTAATGCATCAATATTCAGTGAAACCTAATTACCTACCTTTTCTAAAATGATGTAGCAACAGAATTGTGATTAATATGAAGTTCAAAATACAATCAAAGGCAGTGTTTTGCTCTGAAAACAGCATTAAAAAAGCACTGTACTGTAATTGCTCCAGTTTAGGTCATTATTATATCACTGAATTAACTGGCGCAGATAAAATGCACTCAGTGTCTCCATGACACTCTTAATGAATTCGGAATTATTTAAAAAAGCTTTTAAAAAGACAACCTCTGGAAACGACGTTTTAGGAATTGTAATGACGCATGTAAATTTGCATGACTCAAAATAATTAACAAGTTTTGTTAAAGGCTAATCTGTATTTATTCAACATATAAGTGAAGGATCTTTTTTGTAAACGTTCAGAGTGTAATTGTTTGTAACTGTCAGTATCATATGCTGTGGTATACTTCCTAATATGGTGGCAACCTTCATGGTTGCATCGTTTAGTTTATTTCAATTATGCGCTAATGAGTTGAATTAATACCACTGCTGGAACCAACAGTTGTGCATGCAAAGAAAACAGTTCTTAAGGATCGAGTTCAGACTGATCAATCCGGTGTCCATCCTTTGTTTTCTTCTACTATCATTTTTTTGCTCTGACTTATAATTCACGAGAGCAGATTCAAACTGTACAAGTGAGAGTGTAATTCACAGTTAACCTAATGACTTACCTCCAATAAGACTTGTTACAGTCCTGTAATAGATTGAAGAGCTCAGAGAATATACTTTGAAGGGTTGAACCACATACATGGGTTGGATGCACACATTGTCACAGACTGGACCTTCCAAAATAACCTCCACATCGTAGACCTTGTTGGATCAAATCATTCTGAATTTGGTCTGTTGAATAGTCCAATTGCCAATTAAGACAGGCGGCAGTGCTTAGATCTATAAAAGGTTAATAAGCCTCAGCTGCAGTGTGTTTCTCTTGGGTAAATGTCACTTAGACATAGGCCACCATGGGTCAAGATCTCCCTCCAGATCTAAATTTAATCACATAGCCTTGCCTGGCCCCGTCCTCACCCTCATTAGTCCTTGGCTTGTGCAGGAGTCTGAGCTGCCCTGTTTAGCCCTGGCACTCTGCTTCCAGCCCCAGCTCTGACCCAAACGTGCCAGCAGCATCCACGCAGACACAAACTCAAAGCTGAGAGTCCAAAGCACAACTACTCAGTAGATCTACAGTATAGATTTGCATACCATGTGTGTCTGAAGGACTGCCTCGCACCAGGGGATGCTATGAAATTTGCCCATACCAGCATATCATGCGATCTGTTGGCTTAGCTGTCACCTGATGCGGGCCTGTGCCACCTGTCGGTCTGCCCCACATAATGGCAAAATGACCAGAGTGATTCAAGCAGCCGTCTCATCTTAATTATCTCCTCAGAGTTTAATTAACTAGCTCATCTATTGGCCAAAAAGAAAAAAAATATAGCTTTGAATCATATGAAATCACAGCCACAGAGATGGCATGGATCATCATAAAATTATTGTTTTGTTTAAAGCTGTTCAAACGCACGAGGTGCTTCATGACGAATAAATCCTGAGAGGCTGTGTATGATTAGAACGGATGCATTTCCATATTGTTTGTGGGAGTACCGCAGGGAAAGTGCTGTCATACGCCCTGTATGAGTGCTATGAATGTGTCCCCTTATTTTTCCACTGTACGTTGAAAAGATGTCACGGTGTAAGGAGCCCATATGGAACAGAATGCAAAATCATTTAGTTCTGAATGTTAATACGAATTACGTACAAAATGGGTAATAATTATTTTGCCCTACAGAAATGATTAACATAATTCTGATAAATAGGCAGATGGCAGAATGTGTGAATTGAGGTAGATTTATCTTAATTAATATCTTGAACCTACTTGGAGAAAGGTAAATGGCTCCACCGGGGCCAGGGATGTTCCTCTGTCTTGTGTGTGTATCTTTCTCATGGCCTGACATGTAGTAGTGGCCCGAGGATATTAAGTTGCTCTCCAGGTATGCATCAAACCCAGGCAGCCTGCTGATAATGAACATATACGCAGGCAAGCAAGCAAAGATACACACATATACACACGCACGCAAATGGATATACGTATAATCACATCCCCCACTTTTATTCTACACACACACACACACACACGCACACACACACACAGATGCAAAAATACATTTCAACATGCTTTTTTTTCCTTCTGCAATGAGCTATATGTGGCTAACATTTATCATAATTTTTCTGCTAATGCTGCGAGCTTGAATTCCTTGCTTTATTGCTGGTGTCAAATAAAGTGTGAATTTCTTTTACTCATCACAAATTAAGGCAATTAAAATGTTAATTATTACAAGTAGGAAAGGGACAAAGGAATTCAAATAAATTGATGTATTGACGTTTTTTAATTAATTCATTTGGGTTCCTACTGTGTTGGATAATTATGCTTAAGTGTTTAATTACATATTTTGATGGGATCCTCAATTACTCTGGCTTAATAAAATATCATTAGCCTGTCTCCCAGGTTGTAAGCTGTGGAGACGTACAGTATTAGTTGGTGTATTTAAATAAAATATTAAATTACTGGCTGGTTGGGATGTGCGGCAAGTCTCCAGCCATCAATCTCCACTAAATCTCTGCTAACCTGGAAGCCACTCTTCACATCAAAGTTTGACACAGTGGCAAACAAACAATGCTGAATTTACATATTAATTAGAGACAGGCTATCAGCACGGGTTATGAATTCAAATGTGTGGCCCTTTGCCGTGGCCCTTCGCTGTGGCTTTGCAGGGATCCACAGTCACAGCGCCGCCTTGCGGGAGGCTCAGTACTCGGCCCAATAGAACAATGAGAAATTACCTTGACTTAAAGGCCAAAGAAGCCCTCCTCATCAGAGACATGATAGGTTTTATTACTCTGCGAGTGTACATATTCAATATCATTCCACTGACTGTGTGTCATACAAATCAATTTGCAGTGTCGCAACATCAACTGCAAAATATGCAAAGCACAGATAAGTACCTAGTTGTCACCCATCCAGTGTTGCTCAGTCAACCTCCTCTGTCAGAATGCACATAAGGAACGATTGCTGCCATCTGGGTGCTGTATGAAATTATCTTGTTTGAATCCCGCTAAAGGTTATTGCAGTTATGCAAGTGATCCATCACTTTCCCAGCTCTGTGTTACAGAGCAATGGAAGCACTGAACACATTTCCACTCTGTATTCTGTAGGCTCTACCATTTCAACATGTTTTTTTTTTCCAAATGTGTTTTACATCTTCTTGCAAGGAACAAGGATCTTTGGCAATGGCTCAGAGGCAAGATCCTATAATTAGAACACAGTTCAGTTGGTTAGCAGGTAATTTACCTTTAGGGTGGAAGTCTAATTATTGTCTTTGAAAAGCTAATTTAGCGTCAAACACTTCAGGTGTCTTTTCCCCTCTCTTTAGCAAAGGGAAAGGTATCCTGGAGCACTGTGGGGTCAGAGCCATCTCTTGTGCATGGTGCTATTACTGCTTTATGTTTTCACGGCTGATTCCTGGAAGAAATGAGTTGCTGTTGAAGCAGTGCAAAGCAGCTTCTTCTTTTGTTTCCTTCAGCAGGTGTGTAGGCTTTTTATGAAAGGAAAGCACCACTCCTTGACCCACCGATAAATGCTCTTTGCAACAGACCCGATTCCTGGCAGATGGTGTTTGTGAGTGACACTGGTTCCCAGCAGAAGCAGGCCCAGGGAAACAATCACAGTTGAGTCTCTGTAGAGCATACCGGCCTGGTTACCTGACGGCATATGGTCTGCTGTGGCCTACACCTGCTGAAAGATGGCGTTTACACCACGGTCCCTGGACTCCACCTTCGAGAAGGCTGTTAATCACAGCTCACCACTCATTCAGGCAGTTTTAAAAACAGAAAATAACTGAGTAGCAGAGGGGTTTCTCAGTTAGACTTAGATTTGTGCTTTCTTATTAGTCAGAAATGAGATGATGTTTTCTGCAGGTACATTTATTGCAACATGGAATAAAAGTGTACCAGGACACTGTTGCACATTTAAAAAAAAAAAAAAAAAAGCAATAGAAGAAATAGCAATAGAAGAAGTATTACTCTAGGCCAATTCCACATGTCAAATGAATGGTTGGCAGTTTATGCTAAGTGACAAAATTAAGGTTGCATGGCAAAAAATCCCCAAAAACCCTTTATTATGTAGCATTGTAGCATTGTTCCAAAATGCAGTGAACAGTGAGTGCTATACAATGCTATTTAAATCCACCCCCCCCCCAAAAAAAAGAAAAGAAAAGTTGCTCTTCTTCTCCTTTATCTTTGAAAGTTAAGTTGATCAAAACATGCTGTGTATTGTGTTTTCCCCCCTTATTTCTCCTATGTTTGACTTGTCTTTCCCTCCCCTCCCCAGCTGAGGACTCCTTGAGCCTGATTATGCTGGAGGTCTCTTCCTGTTAAAAGGGAGGTTTTCCTTCCCACTCTTGCCAAGTGCTTGATCACAGGGGTTGGGAAATTTTTTGGGGTTTTCTCTCTACAGTCTTTACCTTCTAATATAAGACACCTTGAAGCAACTGTTGTTATGAATTGGGGCTATATTAATAAAACTGAATTGAATTGAATCCTAAATTTGTAGTTTAAGTGCTAATTATTCTCTGTTAGTATAAAGCAGTAAAATATGCAGGTTTCTTCTTTAATGTCTGCAAAAAGTACAATGTAGTACATGCATCATGTAGTAAGTTTAGAACTGGGACATTAAATGATATTACTGGCTCTAGAGAAGATCTACTGCTTGTCACTGCTGCACAACCCCTCGTCCTCTTTCAGCACCAAAAATAAATGTTTTGACTTCCATAGAATACAAATTTCAATTTCAGGCACTAATTGTTCCGTAGCTTTCCAAATGCTTCTTTGTTTACATTATTTTTGAATGATAAATGCATCTAATTTATCCATTCAGAAATGTAAACATTAAATATAAAGCTGCAGCCACATTTTCCTCTGGCTCTAAGACTGTTTATTCCACACTGTGGTAAATTCCAGCCACACCAGCAGGGACAACAGTGTCCACAGCCACAGGGATCAGTAACAGGTCTACTGCTGAAATATGTGTAAAGTGTCAATAGTCTGGAGCCCCTCTGTCCAACTGGAAGCCATTGAGCTGCTAAAATAGAACTGGTGATTAGGACGCAGTCACCCCAGTCAGTGCCAATTCAGATGTCTTAGCAACCCTGGGCACGGCAGTTTGATCTGCCTTGCTGTCATTGATTCACAAGGCTTCCAGCTGGAGCAAAGATTCCCATTGAAGCGTGAGATAGAAACCTCTCCATCTTGGCACATCTTGGCTGGCTCAATCCCCTGCAGGCCATTAGGGATAGAATATGTTGTTTTCTATTTTTTTTTTCTTCCAGAAGAAAAATACAGTCTGTCTTCATGCTATAACAGCCATTACTTAATTGTGCCGGATTTTCCGAGCAGAGTGTTGCTTTAATTAAGCAGCTAATTGCAATGTAGCTCTTGATTAGCTTTGGGGGATGGGAATGTTCAGACAGGCTGATATGTTGTGCACACTTCAGAATCATTTACAGAAATTGAAGCTAATTTTGCTCTCTGTCTATTGCTGCATTAATTTAATTTGGGTTGCTTTTAGCTCATTAACACTTCTAATTAATACGTTGACATCACTATTAAGATGTCTCTTTGAAACTGGTGTCTCCTGATAATCAGGATGGAGGAGGCTGACGGATGGAGTGAGAAGCTGACTGGGGAAAATGGAGAAAACTCTTTCAGACTGAAGGGGAGGAAGACACCATCCTTATTTATAAACCCCTAATACTGTATCATAGTGGACACTAATAGGAGGCTGTGGCAGGTGACTAAATTGGAAATGAAAGGGATGCTGATTGTTTTAAAATTTGATTGGGATTACTCTGTGTGTGTGTGCGTGTGTGTGTGTGTGTGTGTGTGTGTGTGTGTGTGTGTGTGTGTGTGTGTGTGTGTGTGTG
>JAVDPK010001242.1:1855437-1876392 GCA_034780415.1 Cichlasoma orientale | reverse complement strand
GTGTGTGTGTGTGTGTGTGTGTGTGTGTGTGTGTGTGTGTGTGTGTGTGTGTGTGTGTGTGTGTGTGTGTATGTGTACAAATGTGTGCATGATGCTCTGGGGAGTTGGGGGCGGAGGTGCGTCAGGGCCAGATGCCATACACAGCTGAAGATCACGCCTGAGTAACTGTGTGTTTGGGTTTGTCATTTTAATGAGCAGAATTTAGTGACTATGGGCTGGTAACGCTGCGTGAGAAGCCCCATTGCATTACCATCACTTTAACCAACCTCCACTGACTAGTATGTGGGGGATTTTCTTCATGTGTAATCTTAAAAATAAAAAATGTCACTTCTGGAATAAAAATCTTTGGCCAATACAATATTTCTTCCTTTTTTTTGTTGTCTGCGTGTTTAGGGTAGTGAAGTTCCCACATGTGTTAAATGTGTTTGCTTTTATCTCAAAGCAACTAACAATAAGAAAGCATCCAGTATATCCAAGTTAATACCATATTAAATTCATTAACGGAACTTCAGCATATCAGTGAAATTAAAGCTAAATTATTGGCACCGTTACCATCAAGAGGTAGAAATCTGCAGTGGTTTGTCTCCACATGACAACCCTGTACTCATTCACGTGCCCTAAACAACATAACACCTCTCCCATTGACTTTCTCTCATGTTGTCTTCTATTAGGTTCCATAAATAAGCATTGATTGGGAAAGGATTCAGTTATTTGGCATGGCAATCAATAGGGGACCTTGCTTTCCTGTGAAGTGCTTTCTTTGCCGCGTATTCCTGAGGATAGACCACACTGTAGGAAAGCCTTCTGTTTAGCACTTCATTAAAACTGCCTCTAATAGGAGCCACCGGGGAGATGCTCCCTGCATCGTGTGTAAAAGCGATCAACATCTGCATCAATTAACCCCTTCATTCTCACGGGGCCCATTAGGAAAGAGAAACACCCTTTAAAGCTGCATATGGCTTTGGCTCACAATGGAGGGTGAACAAATATAATTGCTTGTTTGCTTTACTTTTTTTTTTTTTGTTTGAGTATTTCAAGAATATGTTCATGTAATATTTTTCCAAATTAGGCAATGGCTACAGTACATGGAAATTTGGAGCAGTTTTAGGAGTCACAGCAGTTACAGCTCATTGTCTAAAGTGGTAAACTAAACACAGAGCAGCTGATGCAGGCTGAGACTGTTATGCTAAAATAAAGCAAATTCAAGTTTTGGTTAAACTAATTATTGCTTCTTAATAAGTCATTTATTATCACGCTGCGCTCAGCTAACTAATTAGAGTGTGTTCTTGAGTGGCAAGAACTGTATGGACACCTAAAGCCACTAATGTTAAGATCTAAGCAGGAATTCATTTGTAAGAGTTTAACAAACAAAAGATTTGAGGAGCTGCATTTGACTAAATAAAATGTCTTTTTCATTTACATTATGCTAGACTGTAACACAAACACGATGTTTGACTGTTGAAGTGATTTCTGCCATGATATTTTATAGATCAAATATTATCAGAGCATTTTTTTTATTTGTATGAAGGCGTTATATTACAGAAGTGCACAATATTAGAAATTTCGAATTCCAGGAAAATTTCAGCAAGAACATAATGCACACCTGCTTAATTATGAGTGCAATAAGATGTTATGTTTAAATTGTGAGCAGTTCTTTGCATTGAGGGAGGAGTGAGCCCTTTGTGATTAGATCTAAATTTAAAAAAAAAGAGAGAGAGAGAGAGAAGAAATACAGTTAACTTTACCAAAGTAGGAAAACGCTGCGTGGCTAAAGAGCAACAAGGTGTTTTTAAATTCAGAGCTTCATAATTAATGCCGTGGAACGAGATGTTTTTCTCATCACCTGTCCGCATATGCCAGAAGTGTTTATCCCTCAGTAAACAACGACAGCTGGGCTCTGATATGTTTAACAAACCCCAAACCAAATCAAGAGTAATAAAATCACTCATTTTGGTTAATGAGTATATTAACAGCAGAGGTAGTGTTTAAGCACAAACAAGAACAACAACATTAATAATTGCAACTCTCTAGTGCCTGGCTGATGTAAGCTTTAATAATTAACAAGTCTTTGTCTTATCCCCTTGAGGCTGTATTCCTATTATCCAACTAAGTTACAAACAAGTAATTGCGCTGTCACTGAATGGTCACAACTGTTTATCTCACAATATCCCCCTGGTCCCCATTTGATACCGACTTTCAATCTACACATATCCGGCTTACCTGACAGATGCCTCAGTTAAAGGCAAGGCATGGCATTTCAACTTATTTATTTCACTTTTTCCTCCTCTCATTAGAGGATTAGTCCTCTTACCTCCTGTGTTTACATATTAGTGCTAATCCAATTGAGTCAACAAGGGCACTTAGTGCAGGCTATGAACTGAGTCTGAGGGACTTAAAATGGGAGGGGAGGGGATATTAATTTACTTCTTCAGATTTTAGGCTTCCAGGGAAAATAGTTTTGAACATCTGCTATGACAAATGAAGCATTGCAAGAGAGCATGCTGTCAGTAAGAGACTCAGCTGCCTGCTGTTGGAGTTAGCAGCAGGCCTGTAGAGGGAGCCCCTGGTTATGACTATGCCTATGAACTACACTGGCTCTACTGTACAATTGCATATATATATATATATATATAAATATATATATATATATATATATATATATACTTTTTTTTTTACAGATTTTTAATAACCTTTGGGGAAACATTTTTATACATATCTAAACTACTCTATTCTAAACTCTTTCTATTTTTGTCTTCTTTATACAGTGCACACTGAGGGGTGAGGGATTCACACGAGCAACTCAAAGTTCAGATTTTTTTTTTTTAAAAGTCTAAAACAAGTTATTAGAATAAGAAATATATTCACTATGTTAAGGTTAGCCTGGGATTTGATACAAAAGCAACAATTTCTGTTTAATGAGGATTCAGATCCCCTGGCTCGTCCCTGCTTCTCCCTCTTTCCACCATCATCTCCATAACATCAGTCATGATCTTTGACCTGAGGGCCATACCCCGTGTCAGCTGAAACTAATTAGCCTTTGATCGCTGGTGAGTGCACACAACACGAGTCACACCCGAGAGGTGGTTTTACCACGGGATCTGGTTGCTACACTGACATGAGCACAAAAAATACCTCGGTGTGAAGGTTAGACATACTTTTAACTGTAACTCAAAAGCCACATCAGTTCAGGCTTCAGGTATCTGTGGAGTATATCAGTCACACTGGTTCTTGTTGAACACAGTGCCAGGTCTAATGTAGAAGAATAGCCTCATATGCAGAACTCAATTAAAATGTCTTGCTAGACATTGGCTCATTATAGAGCCTGTATTTGTCCAGTTGAACCATTTATCTTCTCCTAATTAGTTATAGATCAATAAAGCAATTTATTTTTCCAGCATGCTCAGATATTCAGTGGAGGAGTTAAAGCATGAAAAATGCAGTGCAGCCTGACCATACAGACAGAAACATGACTCTTCAGATTTCCCCTTAGACTGTCAAAGTCATGAGCCACAGAAATGTCATATCAATTACGGACTGTACTGTCTCTGTGCACATACAGTACAAGCTTAATCAGCATCAAAGAAGGTAAATAACAGTACTTTGTGTTGCATCAAAGTTTTTCCCAGGAATTTTTTTTTTTTTTTTTATCATTAATCATTAGGCTGTCCTCCTTTCTCCAGGACTCAGCAATGATGGCAGCTAATTAAGTAGTGGCTGGTGTCAAGTGTGCTAGGAGACCATGTTAGGCAGGGTGCTGTTCCCTCAAACCACTGACTTAAAGACATTTGTTCTTGGAGTCTTTCTTCTTTCTTAAACTCATCTTTTGTCACCCATTTCTTTGAAATGTAGCAATCCGCAGTTCTTTCTCTCAGATTCTCTTGCTTCAAAATAAAGACTGTAAATTATGCAGCATGAACAGTTCAGACATGCACACATGCAAAATGGTCTGGCTTTGTTCACAGTAAAGCTGGTGGAAGACAGAATTTGGCAGTATGAGTTGAGGCATTTCAAGTGTGGCTGAGACGGAGCAGAATGTCATAACAAAACGAATGAGCTTTTTCTTTTTTTTTCTCTGAAGTAGAGACGCTAATGTTTGTATTTTATTTTGGCTGAAATTACAACAAATTGTAATAACTATATATATATTTTCATTAAAAAAAAAAAGGTGGAGGAGTAACATTGAGTGAAATGGCTTTGTGTGTGGTACTACCAAGATGGTAAAGTAACACCCATTAAAACCTAATTTGCACCTTTAGGCAGTTCATTAATATACTGAATGGTAGAATCACACCAATATACTCTGTCCTCACCTTAGGGCACCATCTCTATTCATCAAAACACACACAGAGACACACACGCACAATTTTCTCATTTTCACTAACATTAGTCATCATTGTTGAACTAAGGAGCAGCACTTGTGAGACAATAGACACGCATGTATGTAATGTCCTACAGTCGCCGTCAGCCCCTCTCAAAGCCCTCATTATTTATCATGTGGATGCTAAACATGGTTCGGCGTGATCTGTGTTTGAAACAGTGACACATTTACCAATTTCAAACATTCATTACTGCCAGTTTCCCTGTGGTGCCCCCCCCCCCCCCCAAAAAAAAATGACATAAGCATAATGGAAACATTTATTATATACTCTTAAAATTAATGTCACTTTATCAACATGCTGCAGGTGTATCCTCGTTTTCTTGAATGCTTTACATTATCGTTTGACTTAAATATCTTTTTCACGCAGACTATCGCTTCAGCACTTGCCAGAGGCGCCAGTGATCCAATCAATCAGTGTGACTGAACTTTGTACACTTCAGTATTCCTGACGCTCAAACGCAGGCGTTCTCCTCAGTGAAGCCCACGCATAAACAAATATGCCTTTTACACACATGCACACGCACACACACACACACCCTGGGGCTAGCCTACAAAAGCTGCAGTTCTGCTCTCCACCACCAGATGACCAATTCTCTGTCTTTTTTCCCCAGTGGACTGTTCTGTCTGGGTTGTCCATGAATTTCCCTTTCTTTTCATCACTCTCTGATGTCCAGCTGCTCCTGTCAACACCTTCTTACAGCAAGCAATTCATTGCAACATACTGGCAGCTGAGACCCCTGTGATGAACTTCAATCTGCCGTTTGCAGTGGGGGCTTCACCCTGAGTCCGGCTAATCAAGGGGAACACCCCCTTCCAAGAGGGAGGGCGTTTACAGACAGATTGAGCCCAAGTTACCCCGTAATTACCCTGCCACTGCCCCTCTGCTGCAAGCTGCTGCATCTGAACCCAGTCAGCAGAGGAACAGACACTTTGGTGATTACTTTCCAATCTGTTTAACAGTGAACAACAACAACCTATGTGCTTCCATTACGCTCATAAACCACAACTCGTTTTTTTTTCTCTTCTTTTTTTCTTGAAAACATTTTTTAAAGGGTCAGAGCACTAGGCATTTTGTTATGCTTCCTACGGTAACACAGTGCAAATGTCTTTTGCCTCAGGTTTCGATTATTTCCAACTTGGTACAGTCCCTAGGGGGAAGTTCTCGGGGCTTTCTGAATTTTATTAAAGCCTCTACAGCTGATTACTTGGAGTGAGGTGCACAGGTTGGCGCATTTTAGGAGTGGAGTGGAGGCCTGACAGGGTCATGTTTAACATGTCCACAGGCAATCAATTCACCTTAACCCCTCCTGGTACTCCAGCCCTCTCCACCTAAGCTGTCCTTAATAACCAGGCAATGGCGAATTACTGATAAGGCACTGGGGTCTGTGACCTATATATCCCTCCCTGTATGTATTGGAAAAACTCACCCTGAAAGAAGTGTACATATATAATGCAAATAAGTGACAAAATTTAACAATCATACATTAAATGGCTGTGAAATTCACTTTATTCCTTAGTTTGTGTCCGGTATTAGCTCGGTGAAGAATGGGAGTGTATCGTCTGGATGTTAGATGTTAGTGAAATCCTGTGTGAGCAGCTAGATTCTGAATAATTCCAAGAAACCTGTTTTTGTGCATATGCTATATACGAAATTACTCATAAATAATCTAAATACTGAGGAGGGCTAAATGTAATGTTAACAAGACTGGGATTAAAAAAAAAAAAGCAAACTTTTGTTGTTGTTGTGTTTTGCTCTACATTCATTAATTCAACCACTTAGCATACGGTTATTAAGGCTATAATAGATTTTGTTTTTAATAACACAGATTTATTGCAATGCTGGACTTTTGTCTTTAACTCTGAAAATGGTCTATATCTCAGCGGTTACACTGCATTTCTCTTACATGTCAGTGACCCCTGTGTAAGTTTTTACTTAACAAGCATGCAAAGGGTTCTACATTTGCCCTCATATGACAGTGACTAATTGCCCTGAGGATGCGAGCTGCTTGTTAGGCTAAGGGAGGATTCTCTTGCTCTTCAGCTGGCTAAATTCATTATTTCTCCTTTTCAATTCACTCTACCTCATCTTATAAAGGTTAGAAGCCAGATATGAAGGTTTTCTTTTCTCTAATTGCATGTTGCTAATTTTCCATGTAGACTTGTTCCCGGTTGTGTTTTTCAGCATGGAAAGCTCACACACACTGCAACTCTCAGACCGGTTCAGCTGTAATGTGATGATTTTTAATTCCATGTTTTTTCCTCTTTTTTTTTTCAAGCTATCAAATTAATAAGAATCCCGAACCAGTCCAGCACATTCAGTGTGGGAGAATCATTTCTTCTGAAACTGTGCTATGATCATTTTTTTTAATGTCATGCTCAACAGTTTTGTGCAAGAACTGAGAGTTGCAGGAGTTTCAAAGCAACTGTGTACAGTATATATCAGTGTTTTAATTGCTACATTAATTATAAAAAAACCACCTTATTTCTCATAAACCTAAGTGTGTAAAGACTACTTGTGTCTCCTGCTCTATTTGACATTTTGTTGCCAGCTGTCCTGACTCATCTCTCTGGTCAGATCCTTGTCTTGTTCTTCGTTGAGGTACCTGTGCAGCTGTCAGGGTCGCGGCTGTTTAGACAATTAAGAATGTTAGACAGAGGAGGTTAGTGAATCGCCGAGAACATCAATCTGGCTGGACATTGTGCTCTCACATTACCACCCTGCTGTTTTGGTATTTATGCCCACTGTTTACACAGAGCACACAGAGGGGGTCCTCCAATCAATGCCATTATCTTTGCTAATACTATTGGTGCAGGTCTGCCAGACTCTCATCCCTTAATGATCAAAATTAAGGTGAACTGCATCACAGAAACTTTGCTCACATAAAGCAGTTAGCGTTAATCTATGGCACCTCCTTCCTGTTGTGTTATACAACAGCTGATTTTCTGCATCGATGCTTCTTCTCGAGGATCTCCTCCACTCTCCACATGTACAGCGTCTCAGCCACCTTCCCTTGTGCTCGGCACCATTTCACCCCACCTTCCTCCAACCTTTGCCGCCCCTTGCCTGTCCCTGGACAGGTTTCAGCATATAAATTTGAAAATGATTTGTCCTGCCCTCTTAATAATAGATGAGAGAGCAGAGTCAGGGTCCCTTCAATAAACTCCATCCTCGCTTTAATTAGTGAACAAAAACGCCAGGCCTGCTGAGGACTCTGGCTTGGCTCTGTGTTAGTAATTAAAACTGAAACCACCAAAAGGAGAGGAGAGGAGAAGGCTCTATTTTTAACGGGCAGGCTGTTTGGTGCCGAGTGCCCGTATAAGGTTCTGCAATAAAGAGTGATAATGAAGGTGTGAGACCTCTGGGGGCTGACTGGGCGCTCGCTACAATGGCTGCTCTCACACCAGACTGAAATACAGGGAGCAATTAGAGGAGGCACTGCATAGACTGGCCACCAGAGATTAGTTAACACCTCAGGAGTTCCGCTTCAGGACAGGCACATGCTTGTTTTCTTTCTCTCTCTTTTGCTTTCAAGATAACGCACTAAGGCCTTAATGATGAGATTTATTTTATTCAATTGTCATCTTAGACAGAGAACATTTTAAGTGGTCTTGTTGCAGGTGGTGTTGGTAGAGATAGGGTCATTGATCTTTTAAGAGATAAGATTTGTAGTTTGTCTTTTAAAATATTCACACACGTATATATATATATAAAAAATCCCTGTCACAAGCGTTTTCCACACATATGGATTTTAACACTATGACAAGCCTGAGTTGGAGGAGACCTTAAGCCGAAGAACCAATCAAGAGGACATTGTTAATGGAGGCCACATATAAGCCTTTAAGCCAGTATATGCATAATGTTATTTAATTGGAGTCATAAAAAGCCAATTAACCCCCCCACCCCCCTGCTCTTTCCCTCTCTCTCATTCTCTGTCTCTTTCTCTGTCAAATCACTATGAGCACGTGATGCTAATGTACAAATGTGTATTCTTTAAAAAAAAAAAAGCATTATTTTTAAAAGCAAATAGAAGAGCTAAAATAATTCCTGCAATATTCAGATATGTATGAGTTCTTATAAATAGGCAAATAAAAATGGCTCCCCCTCCCCCCCCATTGAAATATTTGTAAGAAGGGGAGACTATAAAGGTGAGACTTTTCATGTGATCACTTTTTTTTTTTTTTTTTTTTGGTGCCTTCTCATTCTCTGAATATACGGATTTTGACAATATATTTGCTCCTAGGAAAATAGCAACAGTGGGTCGCAATATTGGATCTGTCAGGCTCAGGCCATTTAAATTTCAATGCCAGTAAAGTGGGGGGAAGCAGACACTGTTAAATATGATGCTTGAATGAAAATCTAAACCCTCCAATACCTCTAAGCAATGTAACTCAATGAGATGAATTAACTGTAAATGCCTCATTCTCTGTGTGAGTGTCTTCCAATTTAAAATCTCATTATTCATATAAGATCCTGAACAAGGTGACTCTTAGGATAGATCGAATAAGTGAAGATAATCTTACCGGACAGTTTTATGCAAATAGGAAATGTATTGAATCAACTATGAGGAGAATGGGGAATCAAATAAGCTAATAAAGTAGAGTTAGGATGAAAAACACCATGAATAATGTTTCCTTCCTATCTCAGCTCAGTGCTTATATCGCTGCCTGTGAAGTTACAAAGTGTATTAATTCAAAGGATGCTGTCATTTAATGTGCATTCTCTTTTGCCAGTAGTATTAACAGTCTGCTTCAATAAGCTTTTCAATGACACTGAATCAGTGAGCTGCTTAATCTCTGTTGCCACAATCTTCAGATCATCACAGTAACAATATCTTAATATTTATTCACAGCAATACATTTTCTGTGAATAGTAGTGTAATTTACACCTTGAGTGCAGGTAAAAAAAAAAAAAAAAAAGAGTAATCGTCATAATAATTATTGCTCTGTTAGGTTTCCCCGGACAGACTTGAAAGAGTAACCACTAATAAATGTTTGTTGGAGAGGTCCATCAGACAAGGATTGATTACAAGCCATCCCAGTCAGGGCTGCACAGGTCTGCACAAGTTCATCCATAATTCATAGTATAAATAATGTAACATTCATTACACTGAAAATATGAACTTTTGTTATGGTTTGTGTAGCAGACATTCTGCTTATATAAAGCTAACATACTCAGTGCTTTAATTTGTTCTTCACCCCAAGGCTGAAACCAAATGACAAATGCAGTGATATAATTATATAATATCCTCACAGACAAGGCTTGTAGATAAAGGAACTCTGACATGGCCATGTGTGCTATTAAGAGGGGAATGCGTTGTATTTATTAACCTGCAGGATTAACCCTGTCCAGCGACTATACGTTAGAAGTCAGATTTGTTTACCTATTTACATTTGGGCACACGCGTATTACGCTTGGCGATATTAGAACGGCAGGAGTAGCTCTATTGGGCTAAAATGATTTGCTCAATAATAATTGTGTATACTGGAAGATTCGCGCTACACTTTCTTTCAGAGCTGAAGTAATTTACCACTCAAAGACGTCTCAAGAGACTTCTTTTTTTTGTGGATTTGTAAGATTTATAGCAAAGACAGCTGTGTGTCAGCGGCTCTGAGGCTACTGAAGGCCCACCCATCAATCCACATTAGGACTCCTTTGAACATAAGTATATTTCACTCTGAGTTAGTGACTAGTGACATGCCGTGTGAATCTGTGGATGTGAAATTATACACATTCGAGCAAACAGTGGTTAGGGAAAGATAAGAGTGGAGGAAAAAGCTGGGAATTATAAAGGAGATCAGAGAAATTATGTGCAGTGCATTTTCTAGGCGTGAACTAATTTCCTAGACAAAAATGCACATGATTTGCTTTGGCAGCCCAGCTAGTACGAGCACTTTTGTCTGATGAATGAACTACATGTTTGCGAACATGGTACGTTGTTCCACAACCTATAATGCTTCCTCTGCAGCCCCTCACAAAGAAAATTGTCCTTCATTCAGCCACACAGGTAAACAATTTCACTCTTACTCAGAGGAATGTGACAAAGTTTGGGAATAGGGTTGTGAAAGGAAGTGAGAAGAAAGACTGTAAATCTCAAACAGAATGCGCCTGGCAGAAGGTGGAAACAGATATAATAGATTCGGTAATGCTGTAAATCTGTCAAAATAAAGGGAAACCTGTGGTGAGAACAAGAAGCCTCTCCTTCCTCTTGTCTCATCTGTTTCCACTAGACTGACCAGGTTCATCTGGATCAAAGCTTTGCACGCAGGTGTATCGTCTGCAAATCTCTCCACACACACACGTCCTACATGATATTTATCTCTTCCCTTGAATAAATCAGTCTTATAGCCTCCCATGTTATACTAAAATTAGTTCTACTTCAAAACTTCTGTGTCTCAACATCCAGCATATAGAATAGACCATATTTTCTCTGCACAGAAGCACTTCCTGGCTGACTATCCCACTTGATTTGATGGGTTATTAAACACTTCTGTCAATAAAAAGCGTGGTGAATGCTAATTTCTGAACCCTCCATCGATAAGTGACCATGAAACCAGTGCAAATTAACCTCTAAATGTCATGGGAAAAGCTAGTGCCACAATCATTACAGTGTGTGCTTTAGAGATAAATCTTGGTGACTACACTGTAGTGGACATATACATCCATATCACAGGCACTGAAGTATGTATTTGTGAATCATATATCAATATTAATAGGCTTTTATACATATTCAAACTCAATGCATAATTAATATTGATGCTTTATCAAAAGGCAAAAATTTCTTTGGTGGTTCATCCTGGTTCCGAGCCGGTGGGTTGGTGGGAGCAGTGAAGTCCCACTAAGTTATTGATACTGAATCTGTGATATGTACAGTGTATTGTTATAGTGGAAGTAAGTGTAGATTATAGAATAAGTCAAATTCCACGAAAATACCATAATAAACAAATCATCCTATTAATGAGTTCTGACTTAAGAAGCATTTCGCATATGTTGTCCTGCTGCTGTAAGTAGCCACTATGGTCGCCACTTTTTTATTTTAAAATAGTTCTTCACTTATGCAACTTGCTGAAGTGACCTGTTTTTAATCTTCTTCTTCAGTGGCAGGCACACTAAGGCTAAGAGCTTCAGACGGAGTTTAGATGCTGATTTGGATCAATGGCCAGGTGAAATTCCTTCTAATTACTCTGAGGTAATTATGGGAGAATGTAACCAAATCGTTTGGAGGCATTGCCGGGTTACAACACATTCATTGTACAGAGTTTTGGCCAATTTTTCTTTACAACATCACTTCAGTTTATTGAGGTTTGCCAGCATTTGATTAGGCAGGTCTGGACTTTGACTGAACCACTGCAAAACTTTGATGCTTTTTCCACTCTGTTGTAGATTTGCTGCTGTGCTTGGGATGATTGTCTTGTTGCATGACCCATATTCAGCCAAACTTTAGCTGCCTCTACTGACTCTACTAACTTGACTCTAGAATGTTTTGGTATACAGACGAGTTCATAGTCAACTCGATGACTGTGAGATGCCCAGGTCCTGTGGCTGCAAAACAAGCCCAAATCATCACCCCTTCACCACCGTTGGTTTGCGGTGTTTTGTGCTGAAATGCTGCGTTTGGTCTTCATCAAACATGGTGCTGTGCATTATGGCCATTTTGGTCTCATCTGTCCAAAGGACATTGTTCCAGAGGTCTTGTGATGTTGTTCAGATGCAACTTTGTAAGCCTAAACCATGCTGCCATGTTCTGTTTAGAGAGAAGATGCTTTCTCCTGTGAACCCTTCCAAACAAGCCATACTTGTTCAGTCTTTTTCTAATTTTACTGTCATGAACTTTAACATTTAAGATAAATTTTTTTTGTTTTGTTTTGTTTTTTTTGCAATTTATTTGAGCACTGATGTGAATTTGCTGGGACATCCACTCCCAGAAAAATTGTGCCATTGTGTTAACACACCCCTGAATGCTCCAGACCAGCAAACTGCGAGAACGTCTGCTTTTACAGAGGTGGTCACACTTGCTGATAATCAGTTAATCAAGTGCATTTGATTAGCAGCACCTGGCTGCTCATTAACTTCTTAATTCCTGTGGAAGCAGTAAGGGTGTGCTTGGAAAAACCTACTTTTTCACAGCACTGTATATATAAAATATCAGTGTGTTTGTGGATGCAGTCTTGACCAGCACTGATGGTCTGTTGTATAAAAATAAAACTGTGCGCATCATCTAAACCAAATGACACATGTTGGATTTGTGGAACAAGATCCAAACAACTAGAAATTTATTTCAGAGTAAACTATAATACATTATCTCCTATGCTACCACATGAGAGGTGTGGAAAAATGGTCTTAATTGTGCATTTTTGGTTTTTAGTAATACAAAATTATCTATTCATAGTCTCTTAAGTTGTGCTTTTAATATTGCTTTGTATTCATGAAACACAGATTTGCTTCTACACAGAATTATGTATGCTTTCAGATAATATTCAGTAAAAATAAAATCCATTAGGGCAAAAAAAAAAAAAAAAAAAGAAAAGCGAGGGAAATGCAAAAACTGTGGGAAACTGCGAGGGAAATGCAAAAACTCACCTGTTATTTTATGGTAAGTAGGGTCTGCGCTATTCTAATAATAACTTCTAACAGAAACCAATCAGGTTAGGATCCGACCAAAACATAAAAAAACACTCACATTGTGACCCTCTATCCATTACACATACTACTTTTTGACATGCAGCTCTACAGTGGGGCTTTTACATTTTGCATTTGTGATGTTTCAGCTGTTCCAGGTGTCAGGCCTGACCACACAACTGTGATGACAAAGAGAAAACAGCCCTAATGTATGATCCTGGTTTGTCACGACAGGTCAGTAACCACAGCTATTCAGTTTGCAGATGACACGCCAAGTTCCACAACACAGGCCAACAAAGAGGAAAATACAACTGTTTGAGTCCTGTAAGCAGTGTAAGTCTCTGCTGTTACTGTCCTTTTCACTGCCAATATGAACAGAAATGTCAGCAGTCAGTGTCTGTCAGCACCTTGTGTCAGATAATCACAGGAAGCAGGACGTTGTTATAGCTGAATTCATAATGCTCACCTAAATCCCTCACCGGGCTTCAAGTGGGGCAGTATTATTCTCTGATAAGCCGATACAGTGTTTTACCGTAAAACGATTATCAGTTACAACTTATTCCAAAACAAACATTAGCTGAAAAGTGATCGTCAAAGGCTCACACGTGCTTACTAAAGCTCATGCAGCAGACACACAACATGCTGCTGAGCTCAAACATATACATGAAAATATTCACTTGTTTATTATACCATGACATTTAAAAAACAACCAAGTGTGTCTTTTTTTGAATGTTAACATCTATGATTCGGGAATATGAATCGGCCGACTGTGGCTTCTGTGTGATGTGCTCTTTAGAGTTATATCCGAGCGCAGAAGTAACCATTTATTTGCAGAGCGGGTGAGAGTCTGGAGCAATATTAAATTTCTTTGCATAAATTGTTCACAGGAATTTATTCGATAGATCCAAAGTTTGTTTCCTCGCTACTTTTCATAGACCGTGAATGGGTAGCGGTACGATACAGCCAGGCGATCTTTCACAGTAGAGCAATCGTTAATTTGGTTGATATTGATACTGATATTGTCCCGCTAGTGTCACTACTGTGGTGTGAGGGGAAAAAACAATCCAAACTTTATCCCATTATGGATGCTAATGTTTTTGTTTCATGTTTTCTTAAAGCTCTTACACTTTTGCATGGAAATTGTATATAGATGAATATGATTCAAAGGTTCATGATTGTGAGTAAATGTCCAAGATTATTGTACATATAGATGTTTTTCTTCCTAGGGGCCCGGGACTATTTATAGTGACATTTGGCAGCACTGTTTGAAAATGTTATTTTTCAGCAGTCAGTTATCATCTAT
The DNA here is from genome assembly GCA_034780415.1 of Cichlasoma orientale. Taxonomy (NCBI): domain Eukaryota; kingdom Metazoa; phylum Chordata; class Actinopteri; order Cichliformes; family Cichlidae; genus Cichlasoma; species Cichlasoma orientale. The sequence continues at coordinate 1,862,094 of JAVDPK010001242.1, read as the reverse complement.
TTATACTCACTGGGTTTACTTCATGGCTTTGTTGCATTGTTGATACCCAGCCTGGCAAATCCTACATCTTGTTGAGACTTTGGCGACAGCAATAATCAAGTATTTGAGGAGAAGTACACCATGATGATCACTTTATTCAGCTGTGTTCATTTTTTCCAGGCAGCTCCGTGTTCGTGATTGTCACCTGCATGTTTGATATCACCAGTCAAGGAGATGCTGAATTAAGAACTATCACAAAAAATGACCTGAAATACATTCATACATACAGTAAGGTTATAAATTTGAGCATACAGAAAGAACTGTAAATGTGCTTTTATCTGCAATGTGATATTCTGTTAATATTCATATAAAAGTTATAGATGGTAATTCTACTGGAAATATAAGCAAAATGCCTAAAAATGTTTTCTATGCAATATTTGATTAAATTTGAGTAGCAATACATGGCTAGATAAAAAAAAAATAAATAAATAAACAACAGACTAACAAATCTTAGAAAAAAATCATTTTAATCTTATTTTGTAATTTTCTTTATTTACAAGGAAAACTTGTTTTTTGTGCACTGGTGTGAAAAGAAGGGGGGGGGGGAATAATCAAACCATTTTCTGGATAAAAATAGAGGCTTTATAGAACTATGAATCTGAAACACAACTTGTGTCCGGACCTCGGAATTAAAAACACGTTAGCGCTTCTGTGACACAAACTAGCATACTCTGTAAAAAAGCTTTAAGTTTACCACAATTATTGTCTGAAAGACTTGTTTGCCAGAGACAGACTGATACTGCACAAATCAGCTTGGTAAAGCACCCTTGTTAACATTTTAAACCTATGGCATCATAAAAGGTGATGCCGGGGAATTTTGGACTCCCGTTCCCCCTAAATCACACACTCTTGATTTGCAATTCCAAATCTAGAACATAAATAGGGCTTCACGGCAACAGCGTGAATCCAACTAAAAAAACCTTGAATAGATTTAGAATTTTAAAAGCTAGATCAAATGAAAATCACACAAAGGCACCAGCAAGTGGAATTGAAAGTGTGATACAGATGAGGGGGGTGTTGAAGGGGTACGGATGAAAACAGGATTAGACTCCACAGGCCTGGTTCCCACAGATTGCCTGAAATGGGGAACAGATTTAAAGCAGGTACTGTGTGTTGACAGGTTTGGAGGTTTTTTTTTTTTTTTTTTTTTTGCTCAGGCATTTCCCTTTCCTTTTTTTCAGCATGTCTTACACATTTAACTAGACCCATGTCAAAACCTGTTTACATGTCATGAAAAGAAGCAGAACATGTTCAAATCGGGTAAGCTATTGAAGAAAAAAACTTGGATGATTTGACAGTTTGAATCTCTTTAATATTGCCCACTTTGAGGAGGCTGAAACAAATAATGTACGCTTTCGCTCTCCCTGCGCTGCTAAGTGATGTTGTAATTGACGGTGATTAAAATAATGCTGTTTCTATGTTGAGGCAAGTGTACAAGTATAAATTCTGCTCTTGTCTACGCGTGTTACGCACATACAGACGCGTACAGTAGTCCATGTTGTTGTACCTTGATTTTCTTCTACAAATCAAATGCAGGCTGCATGCTTAAGCGTTTCCCCGTATGTCAGCAAGTTTTAGAGATTAAACTGTTTCATGTTTAATGGGATAAGGAGGAACATGAGCTTCTATCCAATCCTGGCCCAATTGAGTGTTTTTAATGCAATTTGTCAACTCCCTCTGCTAGTGGGATTTGTTCCATACTGTTAGATGTGGAGTCAATTACATAGTATCTCTGAAGAGTATTTTGCTTGAGAGATTGCTCATCTGGCAATATTAAAGCTACTTAGTATATGTTTGGCTGGAATGAAGGAAGTACAGTTAATAGGTTTTTAAATTCCAAGCAGCTTTTTAAAAAAAATATATATAATTTAGTGGATGGCATTTGAAAATGTTGTATCACTACGCATTAATATAGAAGTATATGTGACAATAATAACATGAATTGCTTCCCTCAAAACTGAGAGCAAGTAAAACATTCACTTAAGACTATATGTGATTTTGAAATGTCCAGTATGATTAATTATAGACTCCAAGTATTACAAATGACTCACCAGTTAATGTTAACAAATATTCTCCCTTAAGGGCCCCTATTAATAATTTCATATTCTCTCCAAATATTATTCTATCCACCTGCTGCGTGTGCTCCTATTTTCTTTTTTTGTTCTCTTTTTTTTTTTTTTTTTTTTTGTTTTTTGATCATACATAATTTAGTCCCTGGCCACATCTAATAAATGATGTTGACATATGCTCTTGCAGAGAGCACTGCCTGGAAGTGTTGGTTGATAAGCTTCTTTGCATTCTCACTGGATCCAATTTTGCCCTATCAGTGCATGAGTGTGTGTGGCTCTGCTCACATGGTCCACCAGGCCTCGAGATGTCCCGAGGCTTCCGATTAGTGACAACTGTTCAAGGGGGGGAAAGAGATTTGTGTAAAATTCAAATTTGTCACCAATAGTATGTTTTTTATTTTTTTTTATAGTGGTCCCAGTTTTCCACTCTCACCCTTTTGTGAGCAAGGTTACACTCAAAGTCATTGAAATGTGAATTTTCATGTTTTAAAAACCTCTGTTCCTTTTGTTTGTTTTTAAAAATAAACACTAAGGAGAGTTTTCAATTGCATCCCATTGCATGCAATGGAGAATCACATAAAAATTAGTGCTCTTCAGGCGTGGGTGTGTGTGTGTGTGTGTATGTAGAGGGTTTGGGAAGGGCTTGTTGTGTGTGGGTGGGGGGTCATGAGCCACTTTCACGCCCACCCAATACTGCAAGCATGCTGCGTATAAACTGCGCCCACCGAGTCACCAGAATGTGGAGATGGATTAAAAATTGAAATTGCTTTAAGCGCTTATATCCAAATATTTGTCCATTCTCAGCCTGAAATGAATTCCTACAGTTCCAACTCATCTTCTCCCCTCCCACCTCGTCCTCCTCCTCTTCTTCTTCTTCTTCCTCCCCGGCCCCAAGCATTACGTGAGAGAATCAATTCGATCAATTCCCCTCTACCAATTGTTTGTTGTATTTTTTTTTCCTGCTGACCACACCTCAAGGATTAATATTTGATTAGCCTTTAGGAGGGGTGGAAAGTACTTATTAACCTTATTTGTCAATCTGTCAGTGCCACTGTGTGAATTATGCCTTGCGGCAGGGAGCGCAGGGCTGGGGGGGTGGGGGGGATCACTTCAGGGAATATCATGTCTTCCAATGACTGCTCTCCTCTGGATGTTTCATCATAATTATCCTTTTTAGGCTGCTGCCACAAGCATGACAGTCATTTCTGCATTTTGAATGCATTTGTTAATTGATAGTATGAGACGCTGTTCCACAATAATATAATGGTATTGATGTTTAGCTGCTGTTTCCTTCCACAATTTGCTCAATTATGCCAACTCCTTTTCTCAGTGAATTACAAGATGGGGTTATGGTTGCTAATTTCAATTCATAATGATTGTTTGTAAACAAAAAAAAAATGGAGTGCGTTGCCATTCGGGTCATTTTCATCACATTCCATGAAGACAAAGCATTTAGTCATTTCGAAATTGACAAGTAAACTTCCACACTGTAAGCAGTTCTTTTTTTTTTTTTCATTAGTAATTTTAATTAAGTCTTCCACACAACACTGAAATTGACTTTATGTATAATTGTTCAGTATATGTCTTGTTTTCCACAATGGGGAAATTAAGGGGCCTCAAACGGATGAATCTGAGACATGATTAGTCTTGTTCATCCCAAATGTATAATTTTTTTAATGCCTGGCGTGAGCTTTGCTGCAAAGTGAAATTGATACTTGGTATATGAAAACATTTAATGAATTGCCAATTTTGTTGTCAAAATCAAGCTAACAGATATTCTTCGGGGAAATTTAAGGGGGGGGGGGGGAGGGAGTGAGACGCACATTTGAACATTCAGCCTTTGCGGTTGGATATTCAGATTGATTTTTTTTTAATTGACAATAAAAAAAAACAGTTTTCCCATAGTTTAAAAGAATAAAAGATGCTCAGTTCAGCAAGCCAAACGCACAAAAAACACATGCACATTATTTAATAGCCAATGGTGTTATTTGTCTTTTGTTTATGGAGTGCAACTCTTGCATCACAGCCTTTGCACAAGAGTCTGACTGTCTCTGTTTGGGTCTGAGCCTGCTTGTGTCTAAATGATAACACCTCTCCATGCTCAGTGGAGGCCTCCCAGATCCGTCTCCTCAACCTCTGTTTTATCTGTGATCATACGCCCCCATGCTATCGAGCTCAGTCAAAGACCATCCCATGGTTTGCAGTGTTAATTACAGATCCTTTGATGTGATAGAACATAGCCCTGTAGAGATTGATTACTCTTTGAGCTAAGTTGTCTTCCAATTACTTAGACAATTAGCCAACTAATTAAAATACTTACCCTGTGCATTGAAAAAGGAAGAGGAGTACTGCTGTGAGGATCTCCCTTGATATATGAGCTGCCAGGGATTCTCAGAGTGTCTCTGCTGAGGAAAAGTAGGCCTGGTGTGCTGACTGCAGCTCAGGAAAGGGGCCCAAATGAGCCACTGCATACGATGGTGATAATAATGTGGATCAAGCATTTGGAGACGTTTATCACTTCTTGTTGATTGAGGATAAGGATGTTAGATCAGGGGATGAATTGATGTTTGACAATCCATTTTAGAGCGGTTTTTACCATCTGACAAATGCCAACTTCTCAATGACAAGCTCAAATATTGAACATATCTAAATAGTTATTGGTTCTGTTGATCATTTGAATTATATCTGTGGAGGCTGCAGATAGAAAAGAAAAAAAAAGTAAAGAAGCAATGTTCAGCTTCTCCTGACAAATAATAAGTCAGTGGACTTGAAGTCAGTGAAGCATGTCTGAATATTTACACTCCAATCATTTGTAATTAGTCTGAAAATGGCAGTTTGGGACTCTTTCATTAATGGAGCTGTTGAAGAATTTGGTCCTCTGATAAATAAAAAAAGAGGAAAATAATTTATTAATTTCTCAAGAGACTTAAAAATAATTCTACTTTTTGATGGCAAACTGTTAATGTTCTTTCGCTGTTATTAAAACATTGAATAAGGTGCTCGCTCATCAGCAAGCAATAGCTGTAGTATTTGGTGTATTTCTGCAGGCAGTGTGCAAAATAACAGACTTGGACTATTTTCACATCAAACACTAACCAGCCTTTCTGACTGACCGATGATGCTCCTAACACATTACGACAGAGGAACTCACGATGAAGTTTGTTTTTAATGATTTGTGTCTTTGTTTGATAGATGCGTTAGAACTGAACACATGCAGTGCAGGAAGGATAGAGCTATGGCATCACTATCAAAATTAAACTAAAAACTTTTTTTTATGTGTAATTTTCTGACGGATGCTGGTGATTTTTAGGGAGAGGTTATGGTAAGATTTGATCAGATTCTATATCTACACCTGTTAATTTAAAAATCTTTAGTCCAAAACTGGACCTGGAAGTGGATAGTGCATAAATTTAAAGAAAGTGGTGATAATTAATCGGTGCTCTGACAGAACGGTGCTCAGTAGTTTTCCTATTGGCCCCTTTCTGTGATTAAACTAAAAACATTAGCCCAGTAAACATTACTGTAGATTTGTATTTAGGCATTGTTTCTTATTCTTCCAACTCTTGTGTACAAAGTGACACATGCTACATTAAATCCTATCCAAAGGATCACTCACAAATGTATCTACTGCTACGCTGAAGTTCTTATAGATTTGTTTACTACTGCTGATCCTTACTTACTGTTTCGACTTGTCTCGGGTTCGAAAATGGCACATTTAAATTATCTTCAGAATACTGAGTATATTTCATGTTGTTAATGCTCGCAGTTCAGCTCTTAAACCATGATGTCTGTGATTCCTTTGACTCTACAAGACAACATTTCAATGGGTTAAAATTATTTATTTTTTTGCACTAACTGAGGCTTGTCATGCCTATTGTCACGTCCCTTTAACCCCAGCTGGGCAACTCCATTATTGCTCCTCCATTGTAATGTTAATGCTGCGTTATCTGTGCAAGGGACAAATATGCCAGGGACAATGGGGGTGTAGACATGCATTCAATTTATGCCTCCATAATTGCTTTTGATAATGTAGATAATTATGTTGTACTCCGGAGAGTTTTTGCACTGGGAAATTTATAGAAAAAAAAACTTAAATGCTTTGTGTTTCCTGGACAAGTATCCCACATAAATATTGTTTTACCAATTTTCCTGAGTCGTCCAGTTTTAGTTTCAGACTTTTTTTGTGTCAGACTTTAAAATGGTTACGTTGCTCACTGAGTGAAGGTGCATTAATCAGCGGGATTTACAATATTTTTTACTCCTTAATGATGGCTGCAGAGTTATCAGAAGTAACTTAATTGCCAGTGGTGACAGCTAGAGGAGCCCCTTTGTACTAGTGAGTATGATCTGTACTCATCAGATTTATGTTCCGACACTTCGGAGGGGGGTTAACCCTCAGCTTGGAAACCTCTGTATGCAACTACATAACTGCACTGTATATAAAGCACCTCAACCAGGTATAACAGCAACATATTGCATATACCATGGGATAATCTAATAATCTAATAATGTCTATTTCATAGACTACTTACTCTCTCTCTCGCTCTCT
>JAVDPK010001242.1:1844857-1855399 GCA_034780415.1 Cichlasoma orientale | reverse complement strand
ATTCCCCTATATGTATTCCTGTAATTACTTGATCCAAAAACATTGATTTCTTGCCCCTGTTAGTGTTTCCCTTTCCCTGCTGCCAGTTTCAAACTCGCAGAGTGTGTCTGATTGAAGTTGTTGGTGCAGGCTGGATCGAAAGACCCCCTGTGATTAGGAGGTCAGCAAGTCTGAGGGATCAAACTCTCCGTCCTCATCGTCTAATCACAGATTATATAAAACAATCTTAGCACCACTTAACCTGTGCAGGAGCCCTGATATGGCTTGGCATGCTCTGTCTCTATTAATCAATCAGCTTCATGCCTTCATGAGATCTGGGATGCAAATTTGTGTAATGGCTGTGGTCCCACTTCTATGGATTTTCTCGGGTGCCAAATTCCTGTGACATACATGTAACTCAAATCTGAAGCTACAACAATAAATAGCAGCAGCGGAAGAAAATCTCTCAGTTTAGGAATTCACAACTCACTCTGGTTACATTTGAGAAACACCAAGCATGACCAAATATTTAAATATTGCAACTGCTAATGACTGAATTGGCTTGCAGATAGATATAACTGTGTGTTTAAGGATTTATAATCAAATAAGACTTTCTCAGTTTCGCTGTACAACGGCATCTTCCATGAAATTCATCCCGGTGTCTCACTCTGTCAAATCTGTCATTTCCTTCCCAGTTTATTCTCACTGGAGAGGTGTAGTGTGATGATACTGACAACACGATTTAGGGAGCAGAACAAACTCAGCTGTTTTGTTTTTTTGGTGGCAGCTGTGTGCGCTCTCTAGTACACACTTAAAGGGTGAGGAAAAATGGTAAATATGTGAGTGTTTATATTCAATATCATTCACCTCTGTTGTCAGACCAAAATGCATAAATGGTGTCTTATAATCTTTGTCAATATGAAGCACATGGACATGTTTTTCTTTAATATGAAACTATTACAATTAAAAGACAAATTATGTTTTTTCAGTCAGCTCCACGAGTTGAAAGCATAGCATTTCAGTGGAAAATAGTGATATTATACTTTTTTTTTTAAATTAGCGCCACATTGTGAGTAGAGAAAAGTCAAATGTTAAGATAATTTATATTAATGTTACACTCACAGAGGCTATTATTCTACTGCAAACATAATAAGTGTAATAATAACAATGTATTGACTTTTACTTTTTCATTTTGGTTTTATTATTATTTTACCATACTTGGTAACACTTTAGGGTTCATATAAACACCACTGATTAGACGGTTATTCCATTCTTATTAGTAGTATATGAAATATATTACACTGCTCAAAAAAAATTAAAGGAACACTTTGAAAACACATCAGATCTCAAATGGGGAAAAAAATCCTGCTGGATACCTATCTTGAAATGGACTGAGTAATGCGATAGGAACGAAACGATTCCACTTTGTTTGATAGAAATGAAAATGATCAACCTACAGAGGGCTGAATTCAAAGACATCCTGAAAATCAAATTGAAAAGAATATGCAGCAGGCTGGTCCATTTTGCCAAAATTTCATTGCAGCAACTCAAAATGGTATTCAGTAGTTTGTATGGTCCACATGTGGTTAAAAGCATGCCTGACAACATCGGGGCATGGTCCTAATGAGACGATGGATTGTACCCTGAGGGATCCCAGATCTGGACCAGGGCATCACTCCTTGACAGTCTGACATGCAACCTGGCGGTATTGGATGGACCGAAACATAATGTCCCAGAGGTGTTCTATTGAATTTAGATCAGGCGAGCGTGGGGGCCAGTCAATGGTATCAATTCCTTTATCTTTCAGGAACTTCCTGCATACTCTCAGGCCAGGCATTGTCGTGCTTCAGGAGAAACCCAGGACCCACTGCACCAGGTATGGTCTGACGATAGGTCCAAGGCTCTTCAGGCTAGGCAACGGCCTAGAGGTCTGTGCAGCTCTCCATGGAGATGCCTCGCCAGACCATCACTGATCCACTACCAAACTGATCATGCTGAATGATGTTAAGGGCAGCATAACATTCTCCACGGCTTCTCCAGACCCTTTCACATCTGTCACACATGCTCAGGATGAGCCTGCTCTCATCTGTGAAAAGCACAGGGTGTCAACGGTGGACCTGCCAATTCTGGTATTCTATGGCAAATGCCAATCGGGCACCACATTCCCAGGCAGTGAGCACAGGGCCCATCGGACAATGTCAGGTCCTCAGGCCACCCTCATGTGGTCTGTTTCTGATTGTTTGGTCAGAGACACTCACACCTGTGGTCTGCAGGAAGTTGTTTTGTAGGGCTCTGGCAGTGCTCTTCCTGTTCCTCCTTACATAAAAGAGCAGATACCGGTCCTGCTGGTGGGTTAAGGACCTTCTACGGCCGTGTCCAACACTCCTAGAGTAACTGCCTGTCTCCTGGAACCTCCTCCATGCTCTTGAGACTGGGTTGGGAGTCACAGCAAACCCTCTGGCAAAGGCACGCATTGATGTGCCATAATGGAGGAGTTGGACTACCTGTCCAGGTATCACCTCATGGGGAAAAAATGTCAGTGTCCACCTTTAAAACCATTCCTGTTTTGGGGGTTGTCTCATTGTTGCCCCTCTAGTGCACCTGTTATTAATTTCATTGACACCAAAGCAGCTGAAACAGATTAACAACCCCCTCTGCTACTTAACTGACCAGATCAATATCCCAGAAGTTTAACTGACTTGATGCTATACCATAATTAAAAAGGGTTCTTTTCTTTTCTTTCTTTTTTTTTTTTTTTTTGAGCCATGATACTCATATCGAGCAATCATATTATTCTGAGTGGTCATATTCTGGTTACAACCACTAGGCCACTGACTATGAGTTTTCCCTCAATGACCTAACTGCTTATTGATAATAAGTATAGACATTTTTGTATTTGAATGAATTGAAATCTTAATAGGCTTTGTTAAATTTGGGACATAATAATCTTTTACACAGTTGTGAATGAGGACATTTACACATCCATGATTATTCTCTTGTTATGCATCAGTGATTAGTCCAATATTCACCTTCAGTTTTTCAGTCTTTACTCAGTATTGACAATAAGTAATTAAATGCTGTACTGTATTCAGCAGCTGGCTAACTGTGTCTATCTGCTGTTCAGTGCTGAACAGGTAGCGCATATTAGGTTTAAAGAGCTTGTTCTCTGAAAATAGCTGCCTGCTGTGAAAACAGCTAAATGATGACCTGAAACTCACAATGACGCCTGTAAAGCTGAGGGGAGCTGCAATAGCTTTGATAATCTGTACGTTCATCTCTGGCAGCAACCCATGGGCACAATGCCACCTCACAATGAAATTTGAGAAAAATTATAAAAAAAAAAACATATAATAGTTCTTTTAATGCTGTTTTTACAGCATAAGACTGCTATTTTTCCAAAATGTTGAAATATTTTTAACCACTGTCCGTGTCATCATTCCTCACAGTAAAGAGCGAGGAGGTAAATGGTGCCTGCTGACTTTATCTGAAGTTTAATGTTTGAATGTTTTTGTACCATTAAACTCTGCAGTTTTCTTCTTATGAAAGTTTTTTTTTTCAGCCCTAAATGTTCATGATGATGCTACTGAGGGTCAGTTTCCTAGTGAGAAAAAAAAAGCACACGTTCCAATATGTACTTTGAATCTCTAGGCCGCTTCATTGAGGCCAACCATGTAATGTCCCTCCCTGCTGCTGTATACAGTCTAGGAGCTGCATTAAATGGCTGCTCCATCTTCTCAGGCTGGCTGGGCTGCTTATGAGAGGAACATAAACTACCACGCAATGTCCCATTGTCTCTGGCCACTTAGTTCCTCTCATTGTTGGAGGTTATTTTGCCCTTATGAGGGGCAGAAGGTTTTCAGTGTCAGAAGCGGGTGATTAATGACTCGCTGTGGCTCCCTCCTGCTGAAAAGTGCATACTGAGTCTAGACTAAGATTTCCCTAACCTACCACCTCCCTACCAAGGGGACATCCATTCACCAGTTGAGGAATTTTAAATCCCATAGAGGCATGCGTCCCCCTGACTTATTTAGCATATTTGTTCCTGTGACTCAGAAAACTTGATTGATTTTGAAGTGGACACTCACATTTACATCCTGCCATTCCCTCGTGATTAATCAAATCTAATTAGCCAGACAAAGATGAGATATTACGTGTTTGAAATCAAAAGGACCGCTGTAAATTGATTTTTTTTTCCAACCACGTGACATCTGTATTTCTTGAAGTTGCCCAACAGTAAAGATACCCAGTGGCAGTACTGAGGATGAGCAGTGGTTGGTGTAGAAAATGATTTATAGCATGTAGGCAGCGGGACAGACCTATCTTCTGGTTGGCACCTTCAACAATCCCTCAAATCTCTTTGTATTTTGAACAAAGACCAAAAGAAAACACTCCTGAATAATAAAGGCAGCATTCCTTGTATATGAGGCACATTACAAAACAGGAACAAAATAATGAATACATTTGGGCGAGGGGGTGTTTCACAGAGACACTGTGGCTTCCAACTATGGAAACGATGCAGGGAGCCACCTTTGTCTCCTGACCTTTACCATCAAACACTATTCCTGTTTCCAAATCCCTTCGAGGGCAAGAAACAACCAGACTCTGCTGGGGCCTATATGACTCAAATTATATCATTTGTCCAATTTGGTATTGTTTCATCCATGTCAGGATAATTTGCTTTGGGTTTCTCTGTAATGTCTTGGGTTTTGTCTACCCCCCTGAGAAACCTGCTATACAGTGTGTGCCCTAGATAGACTGTTTATCAAGTGCCCTGTGTTCTGTCAAGTTGACTTTCCAACCATGATGCACAGATAAAATGTACAGCTTCATTTCACTGGTAATCTCAGGAGGAATAGGCCTGTGACCGCAGCAGGAGCCTGTTTACCTGGGGTATTAATTGGGTCACAGTTAAAAGCGCGGCGCAGACAGTCTCGCCGAGGATAAAGACAAGGCAGTCATCATTACTCAACACCTACTGTATAATGACAGCTTCATCTCTCCCTCAGTAGCCATCCCACTCCTAATTAATCTCATCATCTCTCCTAACAGTTGGACAGTCAGCAGCCAAACAGATTTAACATATGTTATTATCACTACTACTCTGAAATCATCTCTCTTACAAAGTGAAAAGTATATCTGTCATTCTATTTTTTTTTTCAAGCAGCCAAGTCAGCCTGTCAAGATCACAGTTTTATCAGTGCGAATTCAGCCAATTTTACAAAACCTTCCAATCTATTTTATTTTGAGTCAAGGCAGCAATTAGTCTTCTAAATGTGCATTCATGACCAGCCTGTATGAATCATAATTAATTTTCAGCACTAAATTGATTCATCAAAGGATATAGCATTTCTTTTTTTTTTTGCTACATATAAGAGCCTGAAGCTTCACAATCAGTGTCAGATTTTGACACCTGGTGGCAGAGCACTCATTAATCAACTTGTGAACTCGGTCATTTCCTGCCTCCTGGGTTCACTAGGCAAAGACAGCAGTCAGAGACAGCGACCACCAAACGCAGTGGACTCCTTGACAGCTCCGTCTGGCTCCTCCAAATCATACGGACAACATTTCCTGTGATGACTGCAGCCAATTCACAGGAACAGGGAGAAATCAGTTGTCCTTGCCATTAATAATACCGGAGTGTTGAAACATCATCTTCTGCCTCATCCTCTGCAGGCAGGGTGTCATGCTTCTCCAATTAATTGCTTGCTTGCCAAATGTATCTTTGCGCATTATCTTGTTATATCTTTTGATTGCATGTGCTTAATCCTTATCATAATTGGAGTTGCACACTGCCACTGGGCCAGTCATGTCTCATACCAAATTAGGCTTAAAATTGTTTACTGAAATATAGATACTGCTCACTTTAGCCATGAATTCCGCAGAAACCAATGCTGGAAAATTAAAGATTAAGAATGAGAAAGAAACATAGACATACTGACATTTCGGCTGGGTATCTGTTGTTCTTTTTTCATTCTGCCAGGTGATGATTAGCTTCCACACGAAGCATTCCGGGCTCCTTGTGTGTTTTATTGGTTCTTGATTGCACATGAACAATTCTCTGGGCAAACAAATCAGCCTACTCAACCATCAGGGTACCAGTAATTCAGTGAAACTAGTCCTCCCTGGAAGTGTTTTAAGTCTCAGGCAGAGTCCAAAGTGGAATAACAATCATAACCATGAATGGGCTACATGGGTAATAGAGCACCACCTCTTCTGCTGCATGCCATGTGAGGGTTTTTGTTTTCATGCAAGCTGTGAGATGTTGTCATACTATAAAGGCAGCAAAAGTCAAGACAGCACCTATAGTCATTAACAAAGCTCAAAGATGACACATTAATTCAATCAAACAGCCTGAATTCCCTACTTTATAAATATACTTGACTGTAGATGTTCGCATTATTTGAAAGTGTTAGAGGCAAATATTAAGTGGGCATCCAATTAGCCACAAAGAAAGAAAAATTCTTTTTTTAATATCTGTTTCTCTGGTTCTTTATGTATTCTTTGATGATGCCTTAATCCTTATTAAGTATATGTGTTAATTATGTTAATTAATTAATTTAAATTAATAATTGCAACAAATCACCATCCATCCATCCATCCATCCATCCGGGTTCAGGTAGCAGTCTAAGCAGACTCCTTGCCCTCGACACCACCTGCAGCTCTTCCGGGGGAACACAGAGACATTGCCAGAGATATAATCTCTTTAGCATGTCCTGGGTCTACCTGGGCTTCCCTAATCACCCCCATCACTTCACACTGGGCAGCAAACCGTTCCAGCACGAGCTGCACCTAACCACTTGATAAAGACAGAAGGATCACATCATGCCTAACTTCATATTTATAAAATAGTTCTGGTATCAAAATGTATCAGTAGACAATTTCCACCTTACTGGTAACGTCTGAAACAAAATCTGAGGTAAAATGTCTTTCTGTCTTGTCCTCTGTAAGCACCTTCCTGCTGAGTTTACTGGCTCAGTCGCTCATTTCTACTATGTTTCATAATGGAGGATTATGTGTGGTGTGAAACCACACACTCATTGGCTAATGACTTGTCAATCAGAGCTCAGTAATCAATGAGCGTGCGGTTTCACAGTCCAACACACTACTCGTAACAGGGAACCCAGAGGCTTCAGAACATGACTTCAGAAATCCATTGGATGATGTCATAGTACCTACATCCATCTTTTAGACTGTCTATGCTGAGAACACAGAAGCCATAGACAAAGAACTTCTGTGTAATAAACTGAATGTTTAAAACAATGAAAACTGCCCACTGCAGCCATTGTATTTATTGTATTTCTATGCTTCTTCGTCTTTGTGGCGAGCTTTTCTATTGCTCCCTGTTGTGTTCAAATCATAGTCGGTATAAAGTGTTTACAGGAAAATGTTTACAGAGGTCAAGATAGAAAGCCATTTTCCCGTAGACTTCTACGGGACCAGAAGTCTTCTTGCAACCTGATGGCCTCCAGACAGAGTGCAGATTTTCTGATCCGGAAGCTATGTGCACCTTTGATACTTCCCATGGTTCAAGCTAACTTTTCAATGAATCAGCATTATACTTATCCATAGCATCATCAGTGTCAGGCTGCAAGATGTCGATTGTTTTGAAGGATGTCTCCACTGGTTGCATATATTCGCTCTGAGTAGCCAAAGACCTGCCACGAATTACACTCGAGTTGTCTGAAGTGGGCAGGCTCATTTTGAAACTAGTGATGTTACGTACTTTCACCCGTCTGTTTGGCCACTGTCAGTCCAACCGAATCAAACTTATCTCACGCAGAGCTTATGAAGCATACCGTCTCATTTTTAAAAGTTAAACTCTCAAGAATAATTACTGCAGTGTTTTATTTTTAAGGTGAAGGGGCTTTGCTTATCTTTGGATAATGGATTGTGACTTACAAAAAAAAAAAAAAAAGACTGCTTGTATCACTTCAGCCTCAGCTTGCGTACTGTGCATGTTAAGTCGCTGTACCAGTGTGAAGTGTGAAAATAGTTATTATTAAAGTAAGTTTGTCCACAAGACAAACTAAAGTATATTGGATCAGAAATACACAGAAAGCTCCTCTGAGGATTTTCAGTTTACTTTGGCACAATAAGAGAAGCAAAGAAGAGCAGCGATAAAGTCAAGTGAGCAGTTTTACTTAAGAGTGAAAAAAAGACTCACATAATTAGACAAAATATTAGAAAATATTAGAATTACTCTCTTCCTGAAGCGCGCTGTTAACACTTGTTCTCAAAACTTTGTAGCTTTATTGACTTTATGCTATTTTATGTGTTGTTTATGCTATGTACAGTTTACCCTTTCAATATTCTTCATTAACAGCATTTCAAAGGTGCGAGTTAAAAACTTTACAGCGGGTTGGTGGTATGTTCCCAGCTGTTGGTCCAGTCTTAAGACAGTATTGCAGGTTCTCGTTCTCATCCTCTGCAGTCTCTATGGAGGTATATTGGCAGACACTGTTTGCTCTGTTAATTAAATTTCCTCTTTGCAGCAAATGAGGTCATATTCCACCATTGGTGTAATGTGTCTCTCATGTACAACAAAGAGAATGCAGAGAGTCCAGGAATCTTTACTGAAACAATCAACTATATCATTGTTTGTCTGTGGATCTATATTTTTGAGGAGCATCACCATGGTGAAATTTGATGCCACTGCTTGTGGTTTTTATTGCTTCAATTTTACAGACAGTTGGGATTAATGTCAGTCTCTATAGCTTCCGGGAAAAAAAAAAAAAGGGCAATAATATAGGAGTCCTTTCCATTATTCCGTGGCTATACAGGATGAAATAATTTGTTCTTAACTCAGATTGCAATATTATCAAGATTGTTACTTTATGCCATTTAAAATGTTGTTCATCATGATTCCTGTCATATTGACATACTTAGAGGTGATCTCCAGGGTGGCTGCTAGTGCCAGAATGAATTTTCGGGCCTGCAAATAAGTATATGTTTTATGTTATTGAACATTTTTTTCTCAGATGAGGGTGATTTTGTCATACAGTATGGGCAGGAAATGTACACACATTTGACACACACAAGCAGGGTTGGGAAAGGACACTGCTGACTGTCTTGTTTGCATTGGTACATGCTGCCATAACTGAATAAAACAGTAAAAGACGTACTCTAGAACTGAGAAGAAATAGTTATTCCCTCTAATTGGAAATGCTCACTTCCAGTGAATAAGTTGGACTGCAAAGATAAGTTAAATAAAAGTGGCAATCCAATTAAACAGCCAGGGAAATTTCCATTTTGATATAATTTTCTGTCTTTAACCATGTCTTTTTTTTCTGTTATAAAACACTGAGGCTGAAATGAAATCAAAGGCTTTTATTTACCTGTTCCTAACCATTTAAAAATCCAGGAGCTGTATTATGCAGATATGACAATGTCATTTTGTTGAAAATCATTTTTGCGTGTTTTAATTAGTTCTGAATTCAGCATGACAAAAAAAAAAAAAAACTATTTGAGAACTTAAAAAAAAAAAAAAGTCCACTAAGTATAAATTTGATCAAATTTAAACAAAAACAGTTTAGTGCACTTTGAATAATTTCTTTAACATCTTGATAAATTATATTGTCTGTTAACTGGTTTCTCAAATAGTATTTTTCTTGAGGCAGGAAAAGACACGGACTCGCAGCATATGCCAAAAGTAATAGATTTAAATGTTTTACTCATCAGTGAAGTAAGAAATGTCTCCAACACGAGTGGCAGAACACTTGATCACAGGGAAGTTCATTGATATGAATTTACATAACAATACTCCCACTGGAGACCACTGATGCATATATGACTGGTGTAGTAGCATTGTGGCTCTGCATTATGAAACAACAAAGGGTCTGACAGGGGCAAAGCAAATAATATAGAGAGGGACTTGGCAGCACAATGGCAGTGTATTGTCTAATGAACAAAAGCATGAACTCCTCCTCTTAAAATGAGCAAACACAAAGGCCGTATTGGGTAGATGAAGGAAAGTGGAGGACAGTAACTTTAGACAAAAACTTTTTCAGAGTAAAGCATAAACAAAACAAAATATCGTAAGGAAATACTTCATGTAACCCGAAATATTTCAGCCTTGCATGTCAACACGCCAGTGTCGTGCCATATTGCATTGTATTTTCTGACAAAAGTTATCCAGGAAACACTGAGGGCAGTTTTGATGCTCTGTGCATTAAATATAATTTTACACTTGCAAGAACAGAAGCATTTTCACTTTTCAGAATAAAATAGCCAACATAACAAAGGACTCTGAGCACCATACTCTGAACATACTGCAGTTCTGCTTTGAAATGTGCTATTGCTGCACTTAGAATAGCTCAAAAAAAAAAAACACATCCCATAATTTCTGCAATAACTGGAAACAAGAGAGGATTTTCCACACCTTGTAATCTCTGATGTCACAGTGATGTGTCCCTTCATACAGAATGGGGGTGAAAAAATGTAAAAAGGTCACAGGGAGAGCAGCCTGGGCAATTTTCTGGTCATCAGACTACATTTTCTGTCTTTGAGAATAAGGACTAATAAAAGTGTTTCCCCGTCCTCGGGGGGGGGGGGGGGGGGGGGGCG
>JAVDPK010001242.1:1814209-1844847 GCA_034780415.1 Cichlasoma orientale | reverse complement strand
ACTAATAAAAGTGTTTCCCATTCATCGACCCCCCCCCCCCCCCCTCAGGCTATATAGTTGTTCTTTGTTCTCTCACCAAATGGTGTTTAGGATCAAGATGATCGTATATGCTTTACACTATAGTTGTATTGCTATCAAAATGTCTCCATCCAAAACCTAAATTTTAATAAATACAATGTAATAAAATGTGTTTTACTCAGCACAGTGAAACGCTGCGGAGTAAATATGATGAAGTAGACGTCATTGTCTTGTTTTTATTATGTGGCTGTTAAAAAAAAAACATAATATTTCCCTAATTGAAATTAAAGAGTGTAAAATCACTAAAAACTCCAATGTAAACATAAAAGAGTGAAAGGTGGAAATAAAACTGGGGGCTCACAGCTAGATAGGGACCATTAAAATCTTAGCAGGATGCGTGAATTAATTAGGCAATATCTTTTAAGGATCCCAAAACTTCTTAGCAATGGCTCTCATGATATATTCCACCTTAATGAATAAAGGGAATAAACATATTTTGGTAAACCACCCTGAAAGTTAGTGCTCGGGGTTGTCACGGTGGAATTAGACTTCTCCATAAAAACAAACAAACAAACAAGCAAACAAACAAAAAAAACCCATAGTGATGTCAGTTGCTGATGCGTCATTTTAAATAAAATAACATTTATTTGGTGTCGGTGATTGCACAATAAATTCAGTGAGCTACTTCACTCACTAACGTGCATCGCACCAGCTGGCCACTAATGTGTATTTAACTTGTCTGATGTACAAGTCCACACTTGTGCAAGACTGTTGGGCTTGTGCCAGTAGTCAGTTTATAGCACTGAATAAAGTATAATCCATGTGTACCAGCATGTTTTTCACATTTTAAAGCGAAGAATTTGGTATTTATTTGTCCCATGGATGGCATTACGGTCCAGATGAGATCCACTGTGAAGAATCACCTATACTGTCAGCGCAGGCCACCTTTAATCCATGAATTTTAAACATGAAACAGAACAACACTTTAACAGTTTTTAAGTACAATTCACAAATCTCAGTAATATTTAATGAGATTTACAAACTGACATAAAATCTAATGTTAGTTCGGGATAGTCGCTGAATTGGTGTAATTAAATGTTACAGTCACGACTACACCGAACAGAAGTCACGATAAAATATATAAAAATTATGTGATAATTTGAAGAAAAAAAAAATCCTGGTTCTCTCTGCAGCAGCTGAATATATACCAAGACGATTTCCTGTTGTAATGTAGTTTTTTTGGTCAGGCTTACGCTGAGAACACATGGAAGCTGATAGGAAGTCTCTATTAAATTTGCATTAACACATTGTGTAAATCTGCTGATGATTGCCTCACAGAGACCCCGTGGTTCAGTGTGCCATCCCCAGCCTCTGTACACTGGCCAGATGGCCACTTCAGAATGAGATTGACACAGTGTTTCAAGCTGATTTCATGCTAACTCTCTGGAGAGGGAGACAGACCATCCGCTCTGTTGGGAATCAGGATTACAAAATAGCCAATTAAAAAGGAAAGTGGTGAAATCTTGGCCTGATAAGGTGGAGATTAAATCGGTTATAGTTTATTAGGCAAAATTACTTATTAGAAACTATTCCTCTCCAAACAGATTTCCATTACCAGCCCAACTCCTTTTTATCTGCACTCTTTTATCTGATGGCTGCACTCTGTAATTATGAATCTTCCAAATAGCAATTATGACACCAATTGGACAGCATTTCCTCATACATTTCATTTATTCTCCATTATGGCCTTGAAATACTGAACATCTTGAAAATCTCCTTAGAAGAGAACAGCTGCGCCTGACCTCACTTCTACTTAGAAAACATCATTTAAATTAGGGTGGAAATTATTTAAAAGAAAAGGGATCTTGCTTAATTTCTTACCATCGAACCCTAAAAAACAATCATGTCAGATTTCTGTCCTTATTTCCCAGCATCCATCATGTGCCCACCCAGTGCCATGTGTAATTACTCCTAGAGAATGGCTGAGCAGATGCGAGGGCTGTGGGTGAGACTGAATCAGGAGACTCCAGTCGGTCCCAGTGTCCCTGGATAACTGGTGCTTGCTCTGCTTTGGAGGCATCTGTGCAGCACCTGTGGACAGAGCGGCACCCCACCTGCTACCAAACATCAGCTGTCTATTTTTCCTCTGAAGCTGTGGGCCTCCCCTGCAGCCTCTCTCCCAGGTCAGCCAGGTTCATGAGAAAGCCCACTTTAAGCTTTTCTCACCTCCCCCTCGTTCTTGAACATTAAAGAGCTCCTCGGTTGGTCTGAGGTTGGTATGTTACCTGGGACATCCTTTGACCCTTATGCTGTAAGGCCTGCCTCCTTTACCATTGCCAGTCTCACGCCATACCTGAGAGCTCAGCAGCGATTGGCCAACTGCAAAACACATAGGCAGTTTATTATACCTTCCCTCTTTGCTCAAACCAAACACTGAGCTCATATCTGAAGTATAACGCCAGATCCCTTCATTCTCTTCTAAGGACCAGGAATAGTCGCTGAATCAGATTGATATAGATTGAATTCTTACCCTGCCTATTGTGAACAACCATTTGTATTCATGAAATCAAAGTATTTACCTCTGAGATGAGCATCTACTATGTATTGGTACATATACTGGAAGCTGAAGTGTTGATAACATGAAGCAATAATACCCGATCGCATTTCCATCTCACCTTTCATCTGAGAATCCTAAAGCCCTTTACTTTGGGTGGAGATAACCAATCCGCTGCCAGTACAATGCACATGAAAGTAATTGCAGCAGGGAGATGAAGATTCATTAATTTTTTTATTTTTTTATTTTTTTTTTAGAAATTTGAGCAATGTGGTCTTGACTGTGAATTTAATACCTTTACCTGAAAATACTATGGCACATATTTTTTATTTAGCATCCACTCAGCTCGCCGCTTGCATTTTAGCTGAATATAATAAGATCCATCAGGAACTAAGAAGTCTTATTCAGCGATTAAAATGAAAAGGTTTGAATTTTCATTGGATTTGGTGAAACATATTTAAAATCCAGGCATGAGCACTTTAAATGGTGGTCTGACTGTTGACATTTACAGATCGTCACGAGGTTTAAATGGACAAAAAGCGAACAATACTGCTGCCCCGCTTTTTATATAATAGGATATTATATTGCAACATTTGTTGAAACTTACATATTCTTTGCAAAAAAAAGAAAAAAATCTAAAAAAAATAGCTACTTAGCAACAAATATTGAAGTATCGGTGCTGTTGCTACACTGCATTAGGATCAGTGCTTTGGAGCTAGAGAGTTTGGCTAGTGGTTGTTGGCAGGTCTTTTAAGTTACGGTGTTTTCAGTCCACCAGGCTGTTGGCCACATTGTTTTAATCTGTTGTTGGCATATTCAGAAAAAATGCTTCAGCTGTTCTATCAGCTCAATAAAATGGCTTAATGAAAAACTGGCATTGTTTCATTGTGCCATTCATGGCATCACAGCATATGCGATGCTGCTGCCTTTGGTAATTTTCATATGCATGTTCATATGTTACTCTATACAGAGAAAATAAAGAGGTGGGACTTCAGCTGTTGGATCAGAGGCTCTCAGTGCAGATATTGCACAAAGGGCTTTGATGAGGGATATTGGGAGACCCTATTTGATTTCATTAGAAGGAAAAATTAGATGAAAGTCTTGATCTCCGAGGACACTTAGCAGTGCTTCTGGCGAATTGACAGACGTGATGCTGTTTGATTTGCAACTAAAACAGAACAGCTGACTAACAATAAACGTATGTTACAAACAGAGCGTTTGGTTAAACAAATGCATGCCTCATAGCGATGAAAAAAAAAGAAGTGGAGTGTCGCGTGACTGACGACTAACACCTCGCAGTATTTACATGCGTCTGTGCTGTAAAGTTTATCATCATAAAAGGCATCTACTCTCCAAAACATTTACTATAACATATTTAACTGGCAAAAATTATTGGTGTTGACAAAGTTGCTATTTTGGATTTCCTGGCTTTGAATTTCTGTCATATTATTCAAAGCTATCAAGGCTGCTTATATGTGACCATCAAACTGATCTGGCAATGGTAAATAATTACACATAAGCATTATTCCTCAAAGAAAAAAAAATCAATAAGAAATCCCCTACATATCTTTACACTGAAACAATAACTGCAGATACTCATGTGCTCAGTATCACTTTGATGTGGTACATTTTTAAACTAATGGCCCATCTTATGCATAGTGATCTTTTGATGAACACAATTGTGCCTTTTTTGCACAATTACAGCTCACATTTGCCCGCCCCTGGCCTACACACAGATCTGTTTTCACATGGTGTTCTGGTCTGAGTGGCTGTCAGGGTCTTCTTTATTCATCCGTAGCTGACAATCATACTTTATTGAGAATGGAAAAGTGACGGCTAATTGATTTTACAGTGATACCGATGGAGAGACAATGAATGTGCCATCAATTCAATCCGCTATTTAATGGTTCCAATTTAGTCTGTAAATGCTCACTAAACTAATTTCACTGGGTGCGCCAATCTGAAAAGCTATCATATCTCTAATCTCCTCCTATATATTCATAAGGAAAAGGGAATTTAGCCAATTCCAAGGTGTGGAGATGATCTGTTAGTGCAGTGTAAATGTTTAGAACGCAGCAATTGAGTTCATTTATAAGGATATGAAAAGTTTTATTGGCAGGGTCAGTGAAGTGGAACTGTTGGATAATAGGCAGTTACCGAGAAGTGTTTGAAGGCTATGAAGCATAGAGATGTAGGGAATAAAATGCCGGGACATACCGTAATCGGAAGCTAAACTGAAATTCTGAAACGGCACGGCTGTTAGATTCCCACTGATAAAAGGTTCAGTGGCAGAGGCCATTGCTATTCAACCATCTATTTATTTTCCTCTGTGCAAGCTCTTCAATTTTGGCCAAAAGTGGGAGGCAGTGAGCCGCATATGCCAATGTGGTGTGAGATGGTGATGTGGATGCAATGGGCTCTATTTTTCCATCAGAGCATTTCCCAAACCCAATCATCATCGGATATGGCTTTGACTTCACAAAGAGAACAGGATGTTAATATGGCTATTCTCTCAATAAAGGGAAAATACACAGTAGTCCTTTAAAGATGAGTTCATTCAATTCACAATACAATTCAGTGCCCATCAGTGTGACCCCAATACTTCCTTTCTTTCTCCTATCATTTCCCTTCTTTTTAGCCCCATCTCCCCATTTATTTTTTCCCCCTTGGTCTTACGTAAACACCAGCATACCCACATGTTTTATGTCTCCCTCCTCTCCTCTCCTTTCTATTCCTACCCTCATCCTCCTTTTCTCCAAGGTCTTGCCTTTGTTACATCTTTCCCAGAATTGCTTCCTTTTTTTTTTGTTGTTTCGTGAGATACGTGCAATTGAGGTCAACAGCTACACTGTTTTCTTTCTTTCTTCTTCATCTTTTTTTAATTCAGTCTCTTTTGCTTTGAGTTTCGTGTAACCTGGATAGATTTCAGCAGGGACATCTCTGATCACATCCTGTCACTATGGAGAGATTCCACCCACAACCCCCTGGAGTGACATGCTTTGCGCTATAGCAAAGACCATTCCCACCCTGCTGCTGTTTGTTTACGAGCTGCCGTTTAGACATCCATTTAGGCTATTTGAGCAGTAATGTATGTAGGCCTAAATGGATAGAATCAAGGTTTTGGAATTGATGTTTGCGTGTTTTCCAGATAAAGGCCTAAAATGAGAGCCTCTGTTGAACTTTCCAGATGAATGTGCAGAAAATCTGAGATGATGATTCATTGTTTTTTTTTTCCTTTCTTTCTTTTTTTAAAATCATAAATGTTAATAAAATAGCAAAGACATGCTGATTGATGTCCCAGTGGATGTGCACAGTGCAGCTAACTTCAGCAATTAGTCTGCAGGAGAGTATTGCACTTCGGGATGCCCAGACAGCATTTGTGTCAGAGCTTCCTGATTAGTTTACAGTGATATTCCTTTTGGAGGAGGTAGCCCCACATGCATGCACACTCCCATGAGGAAGAGATGTAAATATAGTAGATATATTATTACCATAGAGACAACACTTCTGCCTGTAACTGGCCTTTCTGAATCTGTCAAACCGCCATGAAATATTGATGAAAATCCCCTTTTAGAAAACGTTTTATTTTTTTTCCAGAGGCACCACATTTCAGTGACTGCAGATGATGACGGATAAACAAATATATGATTTCAATAAAAAAAAAATAAAAAAAACGTGAGCACATTGAGACTCGTTTTTGTAGAATTTTTAAGTTAAACGTTTAATCCTGCACATCTTGTAGGGTGCCTTTGGTAATTTCACTGAGGAGTAAAATCATTTCTTTATTCATAAATTAAAACTGGAATTTAATAGGCTTTTCTTTCTTTTTGAGGGACTTGATTAAAATATCCATTATGAGATCAGCTCTTTAGTTTCTGTGTTGTGGATTACTTTTATCTCGGCAGACATAAATTATGAAACTCTGCTCTGCTCTCTGAGGTTATTGCCTAAAATGTATCCTTTGTCCCATTATTTTCAGTCATATCCCTGCAACATTTCTCCCATAGCTTTGATTTCAACCCCGATTGTTTCAGTTTCTCATGATTTTAACGCACATCATGATTGAATATCCACCATTAAATTTTTTATTTTTAATTTATATAATTTTATTTCTCTCACTGGGGAAGTTGGCCGCTCTGATATTTGTCCAGTGTGATTTGCACAGTTTTATGGGAGCCAGTGTAACTTGGAAAGTGGCCTGCAGTTTGTTGATGAGAGCGATGGCACCATGACCTGAATTAGAGGGCTGCTGTTGCCAAATACAGATGCTGCGACAGAGGCGGGGAAAATACCTTTAATCCCTGACAAACAAGCATCTTTGGCTGTGGGTGTTTTTCTGTGTTTGGTGGTGAAACCATGTGAGGGCCGGGGTTAAACAGAGGCTTCCGAGTAGCCAGGGGAGCTCAACACAGATAAGGGTGATCATGCTGAAAATGACTTAGGTAAGACCCCTATCTCTGGATACCCAGCTAGAACAAGCTTTATCAAGCCTCGTCCTGATCTGGATCTTAAAGACCAAACTGCATGAATTCCCCCAGCAGAGAGGTTATATAGTGGGGGCAATGGATGCTTAGCTTCTTTCAGAAGGAGTTCTTACCTTTTGCCAGATGGACCCTGGGACTGCCAAGAGAGGTCATCTTCAACTTACAGATCCAACTCATTTATCTACTTATTTTCTCCACATCCCTCCTGTGGAGTTTGGCACCAGAATCCATTCGGTGGCCAATAATTTTAATTTTACATTCGCAATCTGTCTATGACAAGGTTTTAACAGGACAATAATGCCATGTCTGATTGAAGGGGGGAAAAAAAATAAAAGCAGTGTTATTGTTGATTCCTGCTGAGATCTGGTTTTAGCTGCCTCTCCTGTAATTTCATTTCAGTTTAAAAAGATGACAGTTGCTGATTGGAGGCTTTTACTTTCCATTATATCCTCCTGCTTTACTTGAAATACATTGTATGTCAAAGCACTCTGCTCAGGTCATCTGAGTGTGTGGTGCTTAAGAGCACAAACCTCATTTTCAAATTTATTTCAATAGTGGAGAAGAGATAACAGTGTTTCAGTGAATCAAGAGTATTCCCTTTCAAATCACATCATCCAAGTCCCAACACACTTGACTCTGGATTAGAAGAACCAGATTAAAAAGCTCAATTTAATTAGAGTGAATGGATAGATCTACCACTTGAAAGAGCAATAAGTAAGGTCCCACTTATAGAGAGATATCTGCTGGCCCGCTGAGGTCTATACACCCCAGGTAAAATTGAAGATGTAATCTTTCCAGTGCAAGAATAAACTCCTCTGGCTGCCAGCCGGGGATACACAGTGCCTCATGATGTGCTCCGCTTTCCAATCACAGGTTGACGCCTTGTAGCCCTAATGTAGATCAATTATAGGGCAGAAGAGTCACTGTCACATATGATTCACAATATCAATTTCATGCTCTTGGAAACTGTTTGGCAAGTGTGCTCCCTCTTTTTACATCTGCTAACCAATCGGAAGGAAACATGTCAACGTGAAAGACAATTTAATGGTGTGACAGTTAACCAGCAACTGCAGTGTAGAGGAGATTTTCCCAGCAGTCTCTGTCTGTCATGGCCTGATATTTATTTATTTGCTGCATAGCCCCGCACAAATAAAATGTCACATCTCATTTACACGTCCCACCCTTTTGTGATGCAAAGATTCGCTTTAAATGCTAACTGAGGGGGACCGCTCAGGCTGATTAAAGACCCCTCGAAGAACGCTCAAATAATACACAGCTGATGTTTATGGAGGGGACGGCGAAGATGTTTCAGCGGTGAGCAGCCACACATTATTTGCTGAATGAATTTCAGTGAATACATAAGTAAGGAACCTTGTGAAACCTGTACCTCAAAATGAGTTGACACTAATTTGATGCCTGGGAAATGTAACGCTTATTGCTTAAAGAATTCATGAGACAGTTTGGAAAATATTTTTTGCTTTCTTGCGAAATATCACAAGAGAAGATTAACAAAATCTTATATTTTTATTAAATATGAAGCAACGGTCGATTAGCTTAGTTTAGCTTAGCTTAGCTTAGCTTATCATAAAGACTGTAAACAGCTGAAGGAGGTACCACGGCTATTCAAATGTAACAAAATACATCCACTAGAATATCTGCAAGTCATTAATGAGAATCCTGCATTTCAGTTAAAACAATTTAAAACAAGTTTTTTCATAGAGGAGACAGAGTGCTGCAATTACAGTTAGTAAGATGTGAAATAGTATATTTCCTTTATTGTTATTTTTGTTTTGGTACAAATGAAATATATAATGCAAGCATGTAAGCATATTTAATAGCATGCTTTGGATTCTCTAGCTGGAAAACCTGAGCTTGTTATCAGAGCTCACTTAACTGTTTCTCCCTGTTTCTAGTAGGTATTTACATTAAGCTAAGCCAAAGAGTCAAAGCACATTTAGAAGACAGTCACTCACTGCAAAAAGAAAATGTTTTCTACAAAATGTCTCACTGTTGCTTTAACAGAAATGCATGTTTGATTTTATTTTTCATGAACAATCAGAGCTCCAAAAAAAAAAAAAAAAAAAGTCAAACAAAAATCTGGCTGCTTTTGTTTATATCTGTGCAGTTTGAACACTATTCCTAACAGACATATCATGTATTATCTCAGGAGAACCGCTGAGCAACAACAAGATGTAAGAGTATTCCCTGTGTTCGCTGTCACCGCAGACTCACGTAGACAACAGAGGCCGCTGATTTCTATGTGCTCGGATGAGGCCAAGCGGTTGTGCTCTCAAGAAGAGGACAAGATGCTCCCCTCATCCTTGGAGGCATAGGTTTTGAAAATAAACATGCAGTGGTGCCAAAGCCATTTCACATTCTGAAAAGGCGACAGTCCACTAATCTATGAATAGGGCTCCCAGGAACCCCGGTGACAAATGTTATCTCAGCGTGGCATAGAGGGTTCAAACCCATTCAGCCCCTGACTCACAGGCCACTGCTAAGATTATGTCACCATAATCCCTAAGCAAGCTTTTTGTTGCCTAGATGGGCAGGTGATTCTATGTGTGAGCAAAGCAGTACTGCAAGGGCAGCAAGGAGAAATTATTATTTATTCTTGGCATGACAATAGAGGTTTGGACAGTCAGAGTGTTGTCATATTGTATGTACACTGAGGTTTGGGGAGATGTAATTCAAAAGGTAAAAAAAAAAAATTCTGTAGCACATAGATTATGTTTTCATATCAGCCCTTACTTTCTACCCATATCAGTGTGGGTGTCTGGGAAGCGGAAACAAATGGTTTTTTGAGTTGATCGATAAAGTGTGTCTCTTTTTTCCTATCGGTGAGCAAACATTTTTGTAGTGCAGAGTGCTGAATGCTTGGACACAGTATAGTAAACAAGCAAATGGAGACAAAGAGAAGTGGAGAGATGTCAGTATAAATGGCACATACAGCCTTTGTGATCCCAAAGGGAACACAACTTTCTGGGAAAAGGCCGTTTTAATTGATTGCTACTGACTTCTGATGACCTAAAAGCAGCTTCTTTCCTAAAAGCTTGTCTTCTCACCCCCAGTGCACCTGAAGGAAATTTCTCAGCTCACTGTGTGTGGGGATATACCAAATAGCAATGCAGTTACTGGGTTATTTCAACAGCCTTATGTGATTTAATTGGGTTTGTATTGCCTTTAATTTAAATGATGATGCAGCCTTGGATGAGGTCACTCACAGGGTTGTGATTCAGTGCAAAGTAATTGAGGTTCCCTCATTTGGAGAAGGTTTGGGGAATTAATCGCTGGACGCTCAAGGACACAGAACCAAGATGTCCAGAAATAAGACAGGATTAATTGAAAATCTTAATTACTTTCTAAGGGCATAAACATCTCAATATCAATTAAAATGTGTTTCCACTGCACTTAGAGGATATGAGGTGCAGCAGTTAATTAGATGTAGAGACTGACGGGTGAGCTCACCGGTTTTCAATATAAGCCCTTCAATTGAACTGCTATGATTTAAGGGCATAAATAATGCATGCAAGGCTTTACTTTTAGTCTTTTTTTGAGCATTTTTTTTTTTTTTTACCTGTTATGTGTAAATGTTCAGAGTCACTAATTCAAAGTTGAACAAAGTTGAAGGTTAGATAGATAATATAAAGCAAGGCATATTCGGGTTATAATTCAAGTTTCTTAAATTATAGAGTGCATATTAAGCAGAGTTATATGACTGGGGCCAACAGGGAAATAATATCCTCCAGCCGCTTCGCTAGTGCTGTGCGGTTGACTGAGCAGATAAAAGCTTGGGTAAAAATGGCTAGTGGATGAGGAAATGTTTTGGAGGTGTAACAGTGATTGTTATTCAAGGAACACCCTTCTGCCACAGCCGGCAGTGTGGCCTTGAGACCTGTCTGTCATTTCACTGAATTTCACACTCCCTATTTTTTCCTCGTATTTATTCATTTATCTATCATTTTTCTTAATCCCAGTTTATCTTTTGGGAATTGTTCAAGGCCCTTTGTTTCACTGTATGTTATTTCCCCCTCCTTCTCCAGTAGCCACTGCTTTTCTGCTTCAGCTGAGAAAAGGGACCAGTCATGAGCCATTTAACCATGGGAAAGCAGGAGGGCCCCTCTAAACTGGTATTTCTGAACCAATCTAGGTAGTGTATTCGAATTGCAGAGTAACAAATGGACAGTGGAAGGGGTTTGTAATGGTGATTAGAGTCTGAAATTGGTTCAGATTTACAGTGTCAGTCAGAGATGGAGAGAGAGGAATAAGCAGTCTAAGCGGTCTAATGGATCCATCAGCTTGCTTCGGCTGCTCAGTGGGCCGAGTGGGGTCACCAGCCATCCGCAGGCACCACAAAAGCACTTCAATTTTGTTAGGAAATGTATCAATTTAACTGACTCGAGCGGCACACTGAAAACCTAATGAATCTGGACTCAATTTTCCAGCACACTGCCTCTATGAACCGGAGGAAACAATGTTGGTGGTGAAGGGGTGAAGTCAGGCCATCGCGATTGGCTGGCTCTGACTTCCCAGCCCTCGACACGACCAGTCAGGAAAACAGGGGCAGGCCTCCGTTTATCTAGCGATAGTGGCAGCACCGACTGCTGTCACTCATCTAACAATCACGTCATTAAAGGTAAATTGGCTTCTATTTCAGCGGGATGATAATGCTAATTGAGTGGCAAGACATAATACTAGGAACTGTTGTGTGCCGTTAAGAGGAGGAGGGGGACAGATTAAATGGCCATACAATAGTGGGCGTCAGGCATGGCAGATGTTGCTTTGTGCTGAGGACTGCATTGACATATCTCTTGCTTGTCAGGCCTGGGCTTTAGAAGAGACTTACAGGACAGGGGACCAGATGGTCTCATACAGGGGCTGAATAAAGCAGTTAAACAGCGGCACAGTTTAAAGACAACTCAGCTACAAGAAATGTGCTAGTTGGTAAATAAAAAAGAGTGGGACTGCTTTATCGATCCAACTGCTGCGAACCAGACCTGATGGCCAGCTAATGAAGGGACTTAGCAGCCAGGTTCTGATCACTGCTCAGCCTCCCTTTAGTGGAGCTGTCAGGCAGGTTTTTCCTATTGGCTGCAGGACGACAACATCAGGGGCCAGCTAATAGCTGAGGTCAAGGAATACTGTTAAATGGCTTGTATTCACTTCATGGGAGTTTAGTTCTTTGATAGATAGAATCTAATGTTGCATAAGTAGATTAACTAATTCGACTGACACCCATTTTGGAGGATTACGTTGACACTTTTTAATGATACGGACACACCTCGGATGTGCATCAAGTGCATTTGTAGTTTGTAATGTGCAGGACTGCCCATGTCTATGCACTTTATACTTACTGTGCATAATATAATGCTCTCTGTCAGGCTGTTATGGAGTTGAGAGGCTGCCCCTCCACTTGACCTCACCATTATGGTGAGCACTGATCTCATTTGACAAGGCCTGCTGGAGCAGCCCTCAATGTCTGACAAGTCTTTGGAGAAAATCCTCCTCAATGCGGTATTAATATTAAATGGAATGGGAGTGAAGGTCCAGTTGTAATCAGTGAGCATCAGATCCAAGGGTGTAGAGCAGTAGGCTGTCGTTCCTTCTTTATTCACACTGAAGGAAGGAAATAATTGTCCTGTATTATAATCAGCTGAGGTGTTTCAGGGGGGAAATCTCATGTTTGTGACTCAAATTTAGAGATACAATGTTTCCTGCAACAAAAAAAGACCCCAACATGTAGAAACTGTACAAGTCAAGGTGATTTATAGTTGAATCTCCTTTGATAATGTATTGTTTGGTCGATATTTCCCTTTCCGCGTTTGACCATTATTTTTAGGACTGATACCACCCAAATTGCACCAAGATTGCAGCTGAAGGAAAAAAAAAATCATCGTCTTGACTTTGCAATCTGTTTTGATAAGAGGAACAGACAGATTACTCATGATCTTTCCAAACCCGAATGCGATGTGGGATTTCTGGATGTTTTGCTGTCTTTTCTGTTTTTCTTCAATGAGAGCAAAACCAGAGCTTTGTTTATTTCAACAGGAACAAATATAAAGAAGCAGATAGATTTGTATTGACGCCCCATGGAAAACAGAAGTTAGAGATGCTATTTTACAGGTTCGCAGTGACTATTTTATTTTTTCTCTCCTGTCCATCCCCTAGGTGTTTGACTGTGAGACATTTAATCGAGGGACTAGCAGTTTCATATCAGTAACAAAAATCAAATAATGCAAGATGATTTACTCCCCCTAGCAACTAGGGAGCGTACTCTTAGCAACCAGCCAAGCCCTGGGCTTCGGTGTAATCAGCTTGAAAATATTTCAATTATTGTGTTGATTTTAGTGGATTTGAGAGGCGGCTGGTGTGCGCCTTAGTACATCCAGCCCATGACCTGCAGAGGAAGGCATTGATTTAAACAGGTGTCAGAAAGGAAACGTAGAGGCAATTTAAATGGGAATGGGATAGCAAAGTCACTGAGCATTGTTCAGTGTATGTGTGACATCCACCCATTGCTGCCGAATCAATGCAGCTCAGTTGAAGTAAAAAAAAAAAAAATTCTACCGGGAGGAATCTTCTATTTGCCATTGACCACTCGAGCAAAAAGATTGCTTTTCTTTTGTTTCCTTGTCCCTTCAATGCTTTGTGCAAAATAAAGTGAGACTCTTTAGCACATTAAACTAATTGAAGACTAATTGATTCTGCGACAGTGACAGAAGACACAAGTAGCACAGCCCTGCCATTGTCATTCATTACAGCTTTTAAGGTGAATGGTTAAAGGCCAGTTATACTATATTATACTATATATGTCAGTCTATACAATTTGAAGATAATATAGTAAAATGATTGCATGGGGTTGGAATTTGCTGTTTGGAACTCTAAACCAAAATCTACAAACTGGAACATTCTTCTGGTACATAACTTTTGGTCTTTTAATGTTGGGTAACCACTCGTCTAACAATGGTATTAGCTGTCAGTGCTACTGACAGTAACACTTAATGGTTTAATAGGTAATAATAATCTTTGTGATGAAGGAAGCACTTTGGAGGCACTGAGCCAAATTGTGTTTTTTTTTGACTGGGGATAATATAGCAAGCTGGAATGAGTTGACAGACCGTTCACGCTTCAGGCACGGCTCACAGGTGTTCACAGCAGAGGTGTGCTTTGACCCAGGTTACTCAAGCCCCATCCATACCACCTTAATGAGTGATTCACCGAAAAGGCAAATGGTTAAATTGCTCAATAATTTTACGCTGCATGCCTTTCCTGCACTGCAATCCTCTCTCTCCTCTATCCTGCAACATTTACATTTAAAGTTTTCGGTATGGAAGGAAAATGTCTTTAAAAATCTTTCTACAGTGATCATCAAAATATTTAGCATGAGCTGACAATAACCAATAACCAGTGGTGGAGGCAGAATGACTTATTCTGCAGAAAAATGCCCCCTGACAGTTTTTTTTTTTTTTTTGCTGTCCTGTAGGATGTCTATATTTTCATATTACCGCTGCATTAAGCTGTAGCTGCATATTAATGCTGCAGATGTTTAAGACTGAGCTCATTTTAAATACTTTATAATTTGTTGGGTAGTTTAATGAAGAGCAATGTGTCATATCCTATACTTAATTTTTGCTGCTACTTCTTGCTGTTATGTATCTAATAATGCATAAAGCAATAGCGAGTGCTGGAAGGTAGCATAGACTGTATATAACTCATTGGTGAGAGAATTTTTTTTAATTGTGGCTCCTTCTGGATAATGAGTAGATTTAATTTTTTTAAAAAGATGATTCTATGTATTCATTTATATCAGTTCAGTTATATCATTTAGACATAACTTATATTTAGGATCTTTTGGTGTACTCGTATTTTGAAGGCCGGGCATATGCTTGTAACTGAGCGTCACTACGTAATTGCATTACTACTTTTAATTTAATAAAAACTTTTTCATGACTGTGTAGTATTTGTAGAGCATTTTTTTTGCACTTACTGAGCAATCAAAGCACTTACACATACACAGACAACTATTTCATGGAGACAGTACTTTGTTTATTAATTCTTAAATCCAAAACAATAATATGAAAGATGCTGAAGAAAAATACTTTGAGTGCTTTTAATCTATCACCCACTCAGTCACACAGTTTGGATTATAGTATCCTGCCCAGAGGACACTGGACTGGAGCACAGCTGACACTTCTAAAGACTCTGTCTGCCTCCTGAGTCATAAATTAGTCTATTAGTCACATAAATAATATAGTTTATATTTTTCTGTTCTGGTGATAAATGCAATGAATTTAAAACATTAAAGATCTAAAAAAATATATATTGCCAAACAGAACTTTGTAAGTTCTGGCTCCATCTCATTTTCTTAGCCAATCAAAAGAGGTATTTTTTTTTCATGGCAGATTTTCTGTTCTTTTGTCTGTGTGGCAACACAGAAACTACCAGGCTGCACTACACTGTCTGTTAGCAGCAACTCTGAAAATTATGAACAGATTCCGATGGAAATTTCAGGGGTTGTTGGGGTTGGTACAAGGACCAATTGATTAAATTTTGGTGGTGATCCAGATCATGATCTGGATCCAGGATTTTACTGGGCGAGGTATGCACTGTACTGAGTGCCCTTCTAGTTAATTTCTATAAAAGTTCGATTTTTTTCATATTGCAAAGTAAAGAATTGTTTTTTTTTTCTGTATATGTAGCGCAAGTGTCAAACTTTAACACCACAAAGTACTATAATGTTTGTTCTCTGTAGCTACAGTGATATTTCCATCTTTGAGGAGGCTTTATTTAACTAACACATATTTTTCTGGTTTCTTATGGTGACACAGTACTATACGGCAATTAAATATGTTGCACTTGTTTTGTGCTACCACTGAATTACTTGGATTTCCTGCTTAAATCAAGCACCATGTTGATAACAAAACACCCACTGTTATAATGTGGGCATACTGTGTAGGTGTTATGTGTTATGTGAGCGTATGTGCGCTTGTGTTTTCGGTGCTTAAATATCATTTCTGTTCATTTGGAAACAAAGGAAAAAACTGCTGTAGCTCAAAGTTATTCGTGCTGAATACATAGAAGCACGTTTTTGAACAGACTGTTGTACAGTGGCTCATATGCAAACTCTAATTTATGCAGTTTTCCATACTGTTATTTAGAATAAATACAAGGAGACACCTTCTTTTATGTTTATCTTTTACTTTTCATAACATGGCATTAATTTATTAATGATTTGGGTTTTTTACTAATTCTGATAAATTATTTTTCATTAACCCCACTAAAATAAATCAATCTTAAATTTCCAGTTCTGACTGCACTGGTGGCTGACCTCCCACAAAAATGTATTTTCAGGGGCTACATTATATATAAAGTCAGCAGACACTTTATTAGGTACACTTTGATAGTACTGAGTTACCCCCCTTTTGTCTTTCTTAATTGCTTTAATTCTTTGTGGCATAGATTCAACAAAGTCCTGGAAACACTGTTCAGAGATTTTGGTCCATTTTGTCACGCATCACACAGTTGCTGCAGATTGGTCAGTTGCACATCCACGATGCAAATCTCATGTTCCACCACATCCCAAAGGTGCTCTATTGGATTGAGATCTGGTAAATGTGGAGACCATTTGAATATAGTGAAATCATTGTCATGTTCAAGAAACCAGTTTGAGATTATTTAAGCTTTGTGATATGGTGTGGTATCCTGCTGGAAGCAGCCATCAGAAGATGGGTGCACTGTGGTCATAAAGGCATAGACATGATCAGCAGCAATAGTTGCAGCCAGTGTGGTCTTCTGCTGCTGTAGCCCATCTGCTTCAAGGTTTGATGTGCTATGCATTCAGAGACACTCTTCTGCATATCTAAGAAGTCTGGCTATTCTCATCAAAAAGACATTTTCACCCAGAGAATTGCCACTCACTGGATATTTTCTCTATTTTGAACCATTCTCTGTAAACCCTAGAGATGGTTGTGTGGGAAATTCCCAGTAGATCAGGAGTTTGTGAAATACTCAGAGAAGTCCGTCTGGAACCAACAACCATGCCAATGTGCAAAGTAACTTCGATCACTTTTCTTCCTGATTCTGATGCTCAGTTTGAACTTCAGCAGGTCATCTTGACCATGTCTGCATGACTAAATGCGCTGAGTTGCTGCAATGCCATTTCCTCCCTAGTCTCTCTGAGGTTTTGAAGACATTTCAGCTCCAAGCAGCTTCTTCAGTTCTAAAACCTAATGGTGGAGAGTCCCAGGTATTTAAACACTAGTGGGGGTTGGAGGTGGTTGTTTCATCTGGACATTATGGGTTCATCCAGATAAAACCATAGTGTCCCTTGATGTGGTTTCACTTTTCACTTGTATACCTGCAACTGAGGCAGAAAACAACTATAGCGTGACAGCTCCTTACAAAACAGAACCAGCTTTACTACCACATATTTCAAATACAACAAGGGTTTCTACAGACAAGAGCATGGATGTGCCATGGGATCCCCAGTGTCCCTATTTGTAGCCAACCTTTACATGGAGGAAGTGAAAAGTAAAGCTCTTGGCTCCTTCAAAGGGATATTACCTATCCACTGGTACAGGGATGTGGATGATACCTGGGTCTAAATCAAAGCCCTTCGCTGACCACATCAACTCAGTGGATAAAAACATAAGGTTCACCAGGAGGATGCCAAGTAAAATAGGTTACTGTTCCTGGACCGTGCTGCACTCATTGAGGAAGATGGAAACACTGAAGTCCCCCACACACGGAGCAGTATCTACTCTTTGGCTCCCACCACCCATTGGAACACAAACTTGAGGTGAACAGGACCCTGCAGCACCGAGCCAAAAATGTTCACTCAAATTCAGAAAGGAAAGAAAGCTCTTAAAATATGCGGCTATCCCAAATGGGTTTTCATCAGATCAGTGAAGATGCACAGGAAAGGTCAGACACCAACTAGGGAGAAAGAAAATGACAAACAGAACAACATTGTCATCCGTTATGTAGCAGGTTTGTTAGAGAAACTCAGGAGAATTTTCTCCAAGCATGACATCCCAGTGCACCCAGCCACACTCTAATACAAAAACTGGTTCATCCAAAGGACAAAACTGCCTACATACAACATAATGTATGCTATGCAGTGCAGCTAGGAGGGCTCAGACCTCTACATTGGAGAAACCAAACAGCCACTCCACAAATGCATGGCACACCATAGAAGGGCTACCTCGACAGGACTCAGCTGTACTTCTCGGACCTAAAGGATAAAGGATGCCAATGTTCACATTTTGGACCAGGAAGACAGATGGTTTGAAAGAGGAGTAAAAGAAGCCATCTATGTCCACTGTGAACGACCATCACTGAACAGAGGTGGTGGCTTACAACACCAGCTGTCAGTCGCATACAGTCTTAAGATCCCTTTCCAGGCGCCTCAACCCCAACTCACACCTTACTTCAGGTGACCTCAATACAGTAGGTCATTTGATAGAGTGGGGCAAGGTCTTGCAGTGGTTTCACCCAAAACCCCCAGTGGTAATGACCCACGCCTTTTTCACACTTTGGCTCATGTGATGATGCACATGTTACTGAGACTTCTGGGATCTTTTTGACCACTTTGAACTTGCTCTGGAGCAAAAACCTCTGAGAGGTTTTCAAGAGGACATGTATTAAAGACTGTGTGAGAATGACCTGACAAGAGAACATGCAACAATAAAAGCTCAGACTGACATCATGAATCTGCTAAAGGTTATGATTCATGTTAAAATAGGAAGGAACAGACATCCATCCGGGAAATATCATTTTGGCAGTTTTAAGACAATACTGCATTTTCCTCTGTTATATTAGCTTTTTTGCAGAGTGTATAACCACATGTTTCTTTCATTCTATTAAATCAACAGTTTACACTGATGCAGTCAGGTCTTATTACCTAAGAAAGGATTGAAACCCCTGCACAGGTGGTGTCACTCGTTTAGGCTGAATGCCTTGAGATGTTGGAGAAAGAAAAACAGCACAGCGAAGGAGATATCAATCATGCATGAGCTTCAAACTTCACACAGAAGAGGTTTAAACTACATATTTATTATTGCATAAATACTCTGCTGACCTCTCATACCTCCCAGCATAGATCTACTTAATTCAACTGGTGCAATAAGCCCACCGAGCTGAAGTATAACTGGAGACCCACGTGGATGTGTATTTAAATTTAACCCTATCTTTTAACTCTCGACTGAAAACCTGCAGATGTATCCGATGTAAAAAAATATAATAATAAAATGGCTCTAATAAACATCAAGCAGCCACAGAATAATTTTTACAAACTCAGTCAAACTCAATATTTTAAAGCTAGAACTTGTAGTTGTCTTAAAGGTTTACATTATAAAAAAGAAAGAAATTGTGGTGCAGAGGTGCACTTGTTCTCAGAGCAGCATCTTCTGATTAAGAAATGCACTTGTGTCAGTATTATAAAAAGGAAATATAAGAATGCTTGTCTGATTTGCTCTGAGAAAATAGGAAAACAAGACATGCAAGTTGCTATAAATATAACAGCCTTTTGTCCAAAAGAGCCAACGTGTGTGCTCAACCATTTGTGGCACCTGATGAAGCTCAGCTGGTGAAGTTAATCTATTAATAATTACAGAGTCGTCACTTATTAGGTATTGGATTGGTTACACATTAAAAGAAAAATATATGGTCACAACTCTCTCTATCATTTGATTGAGAGCTCCTTCAATCACTCAGTGGGGAGGCACTGCTCTAGGCAGCTATTTTCACTGGTGTTGAAAGCCTCTTAATTTGGGCCACTGGTAGAGGGTCTCATGAAAATGCACTGAGTAATCTTAATAGGACCCCGAGGTGGAGGGTATGTTGAGGTGATACTCTACTGTTATTCGATAACAGGGAGGGGGGTGTCCAGTGTGACATCCTGTCAGGGGAGGCAGAATTTCTAGTAGCACCCCTGCTTGTAAAACCTTGTAAGCTTCTTTGCCTTTGCCCATATTTAAAGAAAGGGAAAAATCATTACTAGCCACACTGCGTTTGAGTAAAATAAATTCATTGCAAATGCACGTAGTTTGCAGCACAGGGAGCAAACTGAAAGACCTTTGCACTTGTTCAGCCACTTAACTTTGATGAATGAAGTTAGGAATCTCTGATCTGCAATTAATAAAGGTCTTTTTACAATTAAAATATTGACTGTTCAAATAATAAAACTCGGACAGATCTTTCATTTTCATCTACACATGGCTTATTTTGCAAGCTACAGATCTCTCCTTCTGCTTTCATGCAAACCATTATTGCTGCTGAAGCATCAAAAGCATTATTTCCTGTGCACTAAAGTGTGTTTTTTTTTGTGTGGAAAAGACTGGTCAGATTATAGATTTATGAAACATTAAGACTCTGCACAAAGCAAAAGCAAAGTAAAACTAAAAATCAGATCTCTTTGTTTTATACTTTTTTTTTTCTACAGGAGCTTTTGCATTAATTAATTGGTTCTCAAGTATTGCAAGTGCACACAGCAGAAGCCTGCTTCTTCCTGTTAGCAGTTGGCTACCTGCTGATGGTACGCTCTTATACTGAGGAAATGAATTATCAGATACCATATGGCACGGAGACATATTAGTGCTTTTCTTTTATTATCGTCATCGTGGTTTCTAAGATTCCACTACGCGCAGGTTCTGTAGATATCTATCCTAAGGTCTACGTCCAAAACAATAACTTCAAAAGAAAAAAAGTCAAGTTAGAAAGGTGCTAATGTGTGTGATCACTTTAATCGTCTGCCAGGATCTCACTTTCAGCGGTTAGTCCATTATGATTCACACTGATGTGAGGTCTAGGTGTCAGGTGTCATAATTTAATTGTGTTGTTTTCTATTTCTCGTGGATACTTGAGGGACTGGAAAGCAGAGTAATTCGGCAGACTCCACCTCTGGTCTCGCTCGCCCCTTCTCGTTTTCTTTCTCTCTCTCTCTTCTTAATTGGAGACACTGGGGGTTCACATCATTTTTCACTTTAATCTTGACCTTAGAAGATAAACCACTGATAAAGATGAAAATCATTATCTGCCCAGAGAATTCAAGGAGTAATTTCCTTGGCTCATGTTCTATTCATTAATGGGAAAGCACTTTTAAAGTGGTGGATATCTCGAATTTGCAGACATATTATAAGATCTGTGACAGAACAGGCTGTTATAAAAAGCTGTGGTGTTGGGTCAATTATTTTTTGAAAAGCCTCGCTTTTAAGAAAACTTAAAAATTACATTTGCCAACTTGATTCAACTTCTAAACAGTTGTTTGGAAAAGACTCAGCAGGTATCTTTATTAAACGCGACTGAAAATCAGAAAACAGCTTGAAACATGACCACACAAGAGTCCTCTGAGAGCTCAAGCTGATGAATTTGTCATATTAGATCTTCTCTGAGAAATATTTTCATCAAATACCCAGAAGATTGAAAATAATACTTCTCGGTAAGTTTGAAGACAAAAGGAGAAAAAAAAAACAGACTTTGCCCTACATTTCATTAATTATGATGCTACTTAAGCCTCCTCTGAGGAAGAACAAGAGATCAACCTTTACTGTTAATTGACCATTCCCTTAGTTACATCTGTTAAATCTGTTTAATTTTATTTGCTCGCAGGAGGACAAAATGTTGTTTACAATGATAATAGGAGCAGATTTAATAATTTCAAACAAACAGGTCACTGCTTTTAAATAGTGCACCAACCTCCATCTGTGTTTGAGTGGGTTTCAGATAATGATCTTCAAAGTGTATGCACTAAAAATAGCAACAAAAAGAAGTGGAATAAGTGCCATTAACACAGTAAGTGTGCAGACAAGGTAGATGTACAACATCATAATACTTCTTAAATTTATGTACTGTATGTATGTATGTACTGTATATATGTATGTATGTATTGGAAAAAGCTCATTTGGAATCATACAGTGCTCAGATCTCACTCTGATTGGGTTTATAAGTGTGTGTCTTGCATGAACAGAAGCAATTTTTAAGCAGCTTTCTCTTTTTTTTGTTTTAAAACATAAAGTTTGTGCTGTAACAAAGAATCTACACGTATGAGAAACCTAATGCTTTCTTTGCCATGGCGATTCATTTATTTAGCTGCAGTTTTTTTTAATATGCAGGTCTAAATATTTTTGTTCAGTGCAGATGTCAATGTTAAGGAAAAACATTTTTCTTATTAATATTCCACAAACCAATACTTTAAGTTCCTTCCTTCAGTGGACTGGATAATTTTCTTGATATTGTCTTTCAGTATTCTAAAGCAAATGTGTCTTTTTCATATAGGAATTAGTCCAGAAAGTAAGTGTTGCAGGTCATTAAAGGCAGTATTGGATTTTGTGCAGGTACATCGTAGGCCCCTGAAGGTTCTTATCTATATTAGATATTGCTGTGTTGGCTAGCAGCCACTTAGCAATGAGCTAAAATAACCTGGGCTTTTTTTTTTTTTTTTTTACCATTTATGCCCCTATATCAGATTATAAAGGCACTTCATGACAATAACATCTTATTTACATCCACAAAAGTAGAATTATACATGATACATTGTAATGTCGCCATGTTGTCTCATGACCACCTAAGAATGGGATAAAGTTATCTGTTTACTGCCTTTGTGCACTTCCAACACCTCATAAAAGTATTGTATTATTTTCCTTTCACAGCCAAAAGCACAAAGCAGTTGTAGCATGGGCATGTATTAGTGCTAATAATTTGTGAATGAATAAGCATATACTATATGAATAACTCAATAAACAGTTTTTATTGACTGAAAGGATAAGTGCCACTAACAGATTGTATCTTTTTAAGTTTAGGCTTCATGGGTCAAACTAACTCATTTGAAAGAAAGCATCAATAAAGAGCTTAAAGAGTGAGACTAAAGCGATGTGTTTTGTCAACCATAGAGACAAAAAGGAAATGAAGACACAGCATTCACTTCAGCCAGAAACTCTAGTTTAGCATTTTAGCATAGCTAACATGTAAGGACTTACTGATTTGTGTGGTCAGCTAAACAAACCATTTTACCAAATTATGGGCTGTAGCAAGGATTAGTTTTCGACTCTGATATCGTATATAAAAGAAAATTGTATTAAGAAATAAAAATGCATTATATTACACGTTCCAGCCTAATTTTACAATCAGCACCATCAAATCTCTATATGCATCCGAACTTAGCATCACATCTGCTTAAGTGAAGGAGAGGAAAAAAAAAAGTGTTGCACTGCAGAGGCCACTGACTGCCTTCCATCAAGGACAAAGTCACCTTTCTCTGGAGGAGAATCGAGTCCTCTGAGAGACACCATGGCTTGTGAGTCTACAACTAGAACTAGGTCAGCTCACCTCTTTGCTGGAAGTTATGCTATTATTTCGTTAATGTTGTCTCCATCCCAGTGTATGACTTCCCTTTTAATTGACTTGTTTGGTGTTTTCTCAAACCACCAGTGGAAAGAAAACCACAATGAAATGTTTTTAGCACAACACTGTGATTTCACAGCAACAGTCTCTGTTGTAACAGGCTTCAATAACACATTTGCTTCTGTGTGCAAGATTTTTGGTGTTTGCATCAAAAGCATGGTTAAAAACATAACTGACTTTCTGAAGGTTAGAAACTGTGCAATACTGTAGGATACTGTAGGTGCTGCTTTAATTATACCTTCATTCTCCTAATCTCTCATTTTGAAAGCCCTGGCTGCTCATCGACAACAGAGAAATTAATGTTATGTCCTAAAATGTTCCTTCCTCAGGTCCTCCTCAGTTTGTCAATAATGAGTTGGGAGGGAGGGATCCTCAACCGTCCTCGGAGCTACTGATGGATACGCTCACACCTCCAAGAGGTAAACGGCATTGATTGTGTCCCACTATCACCTCTAACTTGCTTCCAGCCTCTGCACAATAAGCTCCTTCATGACTAATCACACCTATTTACAGGACTGATACAAGGCATTATTTTTTTATTTTCAGAAAGAGTGCCTGCAGCTCCTAGGCACACTGTGTCAGTATTGAAATGTTTCTGGGCTGTCACATCTCACCACTTCTTTAGCCCTAACGTAAACGACTGGACTGGCCACAGAGCCATATCATGCTCCTCTACAGAGCTCTTTTATAGTAAAATTTCAGGCCCAGTTGAACCCCATTTCCCCTGGGCCATTAAATGAAAAACTGGACCTCAAGTGGATCTCAGAGTCTGGTCCATCCCTGGGCTTACAGGCACGTTAATGACAGAAATTGTACATGTCAGTACTACCAGAGAGCCCTAGGATTAAATAATGTGCATGTAATAGTGAGATCTGAGGTCTTGGCCTTCATGTGCTAAGAACATTTGCAGTACCACTTTAATGACGAAAGGAAAGAGCCAGGTCTGAGACACTTGCCTTAGCAGACATGTCAGACCTTTCATGGGAACCATTTTTAATTGCAACCAAAAAATGTCTATTAGTGAAGTCTCCCTTAGGCACATATTATATCCATTATAGAGGTCATACAGTTAAACTGGAATATGCCATTGAAATTATTATTGTTGTTGTTATTATTATTATTATTATCAGTAGTGGTATTACTAGTACAGCGGTACTAACACCTTGCAAAATTATTTTTAAAATGAGTATTATTGGTTGTTTTTGTTGTTATTGTTTTGTTTTGTTTTTTTAATTGCACACAATTCCTTTTTTTTTTTTTTTTGCAAACATATGCTCAATCAAAAATGTTATATATATGTTAATGTATGTATCGGTACATTTTTTATTGGTTTTCCACCTTTGCATGTGAAATTTCTCAACATATTTATTATTATAAACCCTGAACAGTAAAACAAATGTTGAGAAATTCCATGACTTCTGTTCAAATTCTCACTTAGATCTTATTATTACACCCATTATTGTGGACCAACTGGGACACACGAGATAGCATTAGATCCAGTAGTGGTAGCAGATGGCCCATGGGGCATGTTTGCCAGATTTAAGACTTATAAAGAACTGACACACACAAATAAATTTGGACAGTGTTGCTTTAACATCTGAGAACACTATTTAACTCATCCCATCTCAGGAAGTTTTCACACTTCACACTTCATTAACCTCTAGGGCACAGATTCCCTGGGAAGTCGAGGCAGGAAAATGCTTGTCTTTTTCATATAAATCACCACCAAGTGGTAAGCTTCCAATGACAACATTTACATGCACACAATGTACCAGATAATAACTGATATTCTGGTTAGGGTGCAATTCAGTATGCTCTTTCTATGCACTCAAATGTCTCGATCACAAATTTCC
The DNA here is from genome assembly GCA_034780415.1 of Cichlasoma orientale. Lineage (NCBI taxonomy): Eukaryota > Metazoa > Chordata > Actinopteri > Cichliformes > Cichlidae > Cichlasoma > Cichlasoma orientale. Next base: position 1,819,540 of record JAVDPK010001242.1, on the reverse strand, counting down.
ATGAACATACATGCGTGAACGTAATATTGTGCTGCTGCAAAAAGCATGCTTGCACTAATTCCAAAAAACAGCTGGAATAAAGTTTACTTGTCTGAAATATGCCAGCAACCAGCAGCCCAACGTGCATCTAGTTCCATTTATATACATTTTACTTGCTCATTTCGTCCTCTGAGTTTCTCTTTGCAAAATGCAGAAGTGACTGGGATTAGATATTGTTAGTAAATGTAGATCTTGTGTAAACTCATGAACAAAAAAAAAAGGACATCATTACTTTATAATAATAATAGATGCACTCACAACACATGAAATGTTTTTATCATTACCCCTTTTTACACATAAAATATTTCTTAACATTTGCATCGCGTCCATATTGAGGCTATTTATATTTGCTCTCCTTTTTCTTTGTTCTCCTTTATCTTTTCTCTTTTCCCTGAACCCCAACTGGTCACAGCAGATGGCTGCCCCTCCCTGAGCCTGGTCCTGCTGGAGATTTCTTCCTGTTTAAAGGGAGTTTTTCCTTCCCACAGTCACCAAATGCTAGCTCATAGGCAGTTGTCTGATTCTTGGGATTTTCTCCTGGATTACTGTAGGGTCTTTACCTTGCATTATAAAGCACCTTAAGGCAACTGTTGTGACTTGGTGTCATAGAAATATACCTGAACTGAATATTCCATTCCATTTTACTTTAGGGTTTGTCATTTTCTTGGTGCACTGAAAAAAACAAACAAAACCTAGCCATGGAAGGTTTAGATATTTAATAAAGGCAAATTACCAGATAATATGATAATACGGTGTTAACTGCAGGGAGTTTGTTTGTAATGTAGATTTATTATTCTTCAAATCATACTTGTTTTATAGACTGTATAGCATAAATGTTCCAACTATAATTTAAAAACAGGAGTGTCCTTGAGCCATTCCGCTGTGTGGTAAACATCAGTACAACAGTACTGATTATTGTGCAGGTCTGCATTGGTACTGATGAGACTTTGCATATTTGCAAAGCCATCATTAATACTGAATAACAGATGCAGGTGTGCTGCAATCCAAACAAAGGCTTTTACAAGGAAGGCCTGTTGTAAAAAGCAGCCTGCTTGGTGCTAAATTGGCCTGCCTACAATCCATACCTGTTACCCACTGAAAACATCTGATGCACAGAAATGACAAATACAACAACTTTTGAATATCTTAAACCGTTCACTAAGCAACACTTGGAAATATAAAATTTTCAAAACTTGGTTTTCTTGAGTGATGAGCGAGTAAAACATATCTAACTTTTTTTGGAAGATGTAGCTGTCCAGTAGCTGGGTAATCATAATTTAATGCATAACAATTACAGGAATTGTTGGTGATACAAAAATGTATAACTATTAGTGTAGCTTGCAATACAGAGTTTATCCAAACTGTTATTTTCTAGATAGCAATATGTGAAATCTCTGCTGCCCTGTTGATCTGTTTATTATGTTTATTATCTGTTTATTATGTGATAGCTGCACACAAGGCAAAGTTAACTGGATAACCACATGCTATACACACAAACACAAAATAAATCTCTTCATATTCAATTTGAGCATACATTACAGGGGACACCAACTGTTTTATTACTTTAAACATTGTCTATACCAAACTGTTCTGTTCACCTTTTGCCAATATGATGGTCTGATGATTTGTGTTTAACTGTCTGTCCAGGTGGGACTTTGCTCTGATGTTTACTTCCCTTTCTTTCTTGGTTCATAGCAATGTCTGGGACAATGCTTCTGTAAGCATTTGGAAGGTGTTTATTGAACAAAAGATAGTTTCAACCCCCCCAACAGCTGAGGATGTTCCTCCTCCATGCTCTTCTACACTAAAGGCAGCCTGGTCATGATTCACATTGATCCAGTGAGAAAGATTCTTAGAAATTATGTGATTATTGAGCCATGAAACCCTATACCAGGACCTCACGAACCAAGGTTACCTGGCTGCACTTATTTGCCCAGTGCTATGAGTTGCAACTAGTTCCTGCTTGGAAAGATAAATGATTTAAGCAGATAACTGTTTTCCTCCCATCATTAGTGGGAACCACGAACCGTTGCTTGTGTGTGGCAGATTTTGAGGTTTCGGTAGGAGAGGTAGATTGCAACATCTGAAAACAAGATAAGTCAAGTCAGAACCTCTTCTATGAATAAATGTATCCACCCAAGAAAAGAAATCTGTGTCAAAATGCTGAATTTTTGACATTTTTGAGCATTCATGTACAGGCAACAGTTTAAGGAATTAAACAAGTCTCAGGAAGGATCTTAGTAATGCCCACACCCCAGACATTCAAACAAGCAAAGAAAAAAAGGTCCTCTAGATCCTCATTTGAGACCAGAATATAATGTAATTTATAAATCCAAAAAGTTTCCCTCCCCTTAAGTTTCTTTTGTCTTGAACCATGTGGAACATGAGACGTGGTCAGTGCCAAAGGCTTGTAATATAGATATGTAGTGTCGAACCATAGAGTAATTAAATTTGCCTTTGGGGCATTCTAGCCTATAGATGAAAGATGATTTTTACAGTTAATGAAATGAAGTAAACTCCTTTTAAGAAGAAAAGTAGATAAATATCTTCATCTGCATTCCACCTGTGCAGCCATGTTTGTTGTTGCTGTCTGGGTGTTTGGCTGAAGATGACTATGCATCTGTTTATGATTTAGAGTAGGGAATCTCCTAAAATGAGGCTATTTTCTGATGTCTTTATATGCAGAAGCCCTTTTTAGACTACTACACCTTGCCCAAGTTTGAAGATTCCTATTTTTTTTAAACTCATATATATCCCTCCAAAAAAAAAAAGAAAGAAAAAAGCACCTCAAGCAAAAACAATTGAAATCCAAGAAGTGCTCCTGCTCAAATATATAACAACATTGCTGCTTTGTTTACTGCTCAATCCAGAGTGCTGACATGATCAGTGTCTCATTCCCACCAGAGCACTTGAGCAAATGTACACTTACCTACATCTTTACTGTGATAACTGCTACTACACAGTCAAATCTTTCGTGAACCCCAGTTGTGTGCACATGTCACAGCAACAAGATGATTGGCTCACATGTTTCCAGGTTCACTAACTGATTGGATCTCGAGGACTGGAAAACTGCCAACTTTAGCATTATAGAACTCTCCCGTGGATTGCTCTTCAGCATTATGTGAGTGCCATTCTTTCTTATAATGTCTCATGCTTTACATTTTTACCTTTGTCATGCTCCTTTAGCTCAGTGGAGGTACACTGAAATCAGCTACATGAAAAAATCCCTCTAAATGGTCTGTTCTGCAATACAGACATTATTTTCCTCAGTCAACGGTTCTCATGAATGGTGAGGAAATGAAGGCTCTTCTCTGTCTGCATTACTGTACATGCTATAAATGTAGCCACTGATCGTTTTGGAGGGTATAAAGCATCCTATTTGTTACCCAGATGACTCCTTCATAAATCTAGCAGTGCACTTCAGCCTGTTTTCTGGTTGTGACCACTTGTGAAATTTGGCACTTTTAATGTTATAAAAGTCTCTTTTCATCATGAAACGAAGGTCTTCTCACGCGCCCTGCATTTCGTCTCCTGCCTCGTTGAACTGCTGTTTCAAGAGCCTGAGCTCCTGCCTCAGCTGGCTAATCATAGCTACTAGTCATCACATACTATACCAAACCTTTTAAGAAGCAAGGCTGATTGCTGTTATAGCCTGGAGTTTTTTTTTTCAGTGTCACCCTTCCCTCTTGGATCAAGGATTGCTTTCACATCTTGTTAAACTAGAGCCATTGCTAAGTGACAGACTAACTCCGCCTACATCTTGTACATCGCTTTGGCGTAGCCACTAGCACATGGTGGATCTGGTGATTATGCACTGACCCTTGATCCAGCAGGTCATATATCTCACCATAAGGACTTTTTTTTAAGTCATCCAGCTCCATCAAACATTTCATGAACTTACTGTCAGCGGTGTGGGTTGTTATCTTTCTTTCTTTCTTAAAAATCCTACAGATTCAATTTATATGCATCTATTGCAAGACAGACTTTAGGATAGATTGATTTCAGGAGAGCATTTCTGTCCTAATCACAGCCTTAAGCGAACCTTAAATAAGTTATTGCAGATTGATTGCAATTAAATCTGGAATAACTGTTTTTCTTTGAATTAAAGTGCCAAGCTTTGAAATTCAATGTTTGTGGATTCTTTGCTACACATGCTAAACTTGTACTGAACAATCGGCTGCCAGACCCTGCACAGTACAGCTATGGTAATGCCCAAAGTAATAATCAGGTAATAATCAGCTCAAACTTTGACGTAATGGTCAGTACACATTTCCCAAGTGAGGCAGTTTTAGCTCTATTGTCCAAAGCACCAGCTAAGATGGTATAATTATCCTTCCACTAACAGGTAAGAGTTGGTTTATTAGCATATGACAGCAAAGAATGTCAGATTTTTTGTCATGTCAGCTTCTTTTTTTTTTTGTTGTTGTTGGCCAGTGCTATCATCTTGCAAGTTGAGGTGGTAAACTTGTTAAACAGTTGGTTATATGTACATCAAGCAGTTAAAAAGCAACATTATCACCCATTAGTTAATACTTCAATGCATTTGGACTAGAGTATCATATATTATCATTCTATAACAGCACTTTAAGTGAAGAGGCTAGCTGAAGGATATTAGAATGTTCCAAGCACATTACATGCTCATGAGCTACAGTCTGCCAATTAGCCTACATACTGTAATTATAGAACTGGAGCCAAACGGAGAACAAGGATTTCATTTTAAATGTTTTGACTGTATTTTTTCATGAATTGGACCATCAAAGAAGGTGATAATTGGTATGTATAGATGTATACAGAGATAGATATGTTACCATATTGGTTCACCCATTTTTCTTTTCTTTTTTTGGAAACGCGTCCACGTTCTCAAAGATCACGATATATTATTAATATATTATTCATATTACTCATACGTTGGCAGCGTGTTTCAAATAACACAAACCTTCAATCCGATTTTTGCAGACATGTTTTTAATCAAAATAGAAAATGTTGCTTGGCATTATTGTCACACCCTTTGTAACCTTTATTAACTATATATATGTGCAACATTGGGCTGAGCTGTCAGCTCATGTTGCTCATTCAAATATAACTTTTATTCACAGTGCGTTCCTTTATGTAATTAATGCTCATAGCTCTTTGCTCGGTTAGAGGAAAAAATAGCAACAGTTAGTTTGCAAAATGTGATGCCCCTTAAATTATAGTTTTGCCTGTTTGCTGTTTAACTTTTCTGTGTGTGTGTGTGTGTGTGTGTGTGTGTGTGTGTGTGTGTGTGTGTGTGTGTGTGTGTGTGTGTGTGTG
>JAVDPK010001242.1:1751636-1788124 GCA_034780415.1 Cichlasoma orientale | reverse complement strand
AGCCCCCCCCCCCCTTTTTTTTTTTTTTTTTTTTGAGCATATTTCTGTCCTTCAGATGTTTTTTTGTTTTGTTTGTTTGTTTTTGTTTTGTTTAGTAATATTTTCTCGTTTGTGTCTCAGCCCTCAGGAGCAGGAGGATCTGGCTCTCGCTCAGGCTCTCGCTGCCAGTGTAGAAGAATATAGACGCCAGCAGCAGAGACAACAGGTACCGGGAAAGCTTATCCGTCAGTAGCATGCTAACCGGAACGCGTGTAGGTACACTATTGTCATGGCAACATTTCCTCTTTGAACTTTCGTTTTTTGGCAGAAGATGAGCCTAAATTGCCGTTTTTAATACATTTTTAATCATGTGATGCGTATGAGTGCAGCGACTGTGTTTGTAATTTTGATTTCTCTTTGCTTAGGGCAGAGAATCCAAGCAGTCCACCTGCAGCCTTTCTTAATCTTGGATCACCATTTTAGACTTCAAGCTGTGCTAATTATTTACTAGAAAGTGCACATCAGCGATGTCACTTTCTGGGATCAGTGATTCTTCAGTGAACACATACTCGCTCTTGGAAGACACATTACCGCCTTCTACAGTATAAGCACACATACTTTCCAGCAGGATCTGTCATTTCTACAAATTATTTGCTTTGTAAATATTTTATATGCCTATCATGATGAATGCATTATATTACAATGTATTATGATTGAATAAATTATGTCAAAGATGCACCCTGAACTTTGAGTTGGTCAGTTAATTCAGATTTGGACCAAGATGAAAAGATGAGCTCTTATTTGGGCTGATCTGCAAGTCCATTAACAGTCCATTAGTGATGTGGAAATATTACATAATTTATCAAGACTTTTACCCGGGGAGATTAGTTTAATCGATTTGGGTCAGCTCTACTAATATCTTTTTATATATTTTGCTGGGAACAATGGGAAGCAGCTGCAGCGATTTATTGAAGCCCCTGCAAACATGCATATAAATGCAGTGTATAAGGCAAAAACTGAGTTTTTACAATTTTAACCAGTTTGAAAGCCAATATTTGGCATTTCTTTAGGCAATCTTCAGGAGCAGTTCTCCAGGTTTCTTGAAGGACATTCAAAGCTCTTTGGATGCTTCAATTAAATCCAAAGTTCGGGCTCTGAGGAGGCCAATCCATGACTGATCGTGTTGCACTCAGTGTTTTTCTATCAGGTATGCTAATGCACACCAAATACAGTGTGTTTGGGATCATTGCCATGCTGATAAATGAAGCTGTTGCCAATCAGACACTTTTCAGATGGTATTACAAAATTTTATTTTTCTGAGCCTTTAGTTTTGACAAGATCCTCGAAACCAGTCTGTAGTGCTGAGGATCCATGACTGTTGCACTTCTCTTCTGAGCTCCTCCATATATATTCTGATGATGATTTGAACAAGAATTTTTAAATTGGGATTCATCACGCCATAACACCTGTTGCCGTCAAGTTTCCCTTCCTTAAGAATGTAAGAACTTCTTTAAGTAAGCAAAGTGCCTGAAGTTACAATTTAAAACTGGTTTCTTGTTATGTTGTGTAGACACAACATTTGGTTTACCTGATTTTTTATGCTTGAATGATTTATGGGTCAGTATTAAGACTTAAGACTTTTGCTCAGTAATGTACAGAGTATATTGTTATAACTATAAGCAGCTGATGACTGCAATATTGTGGCCTTCAGCCCTTCAGCAATAGTAATGAAGGTCAGAATGCGAAACTATAGTGAAAATGAGTGCAGATAATTAACAGTGTGCTAGTCTTGATAGACGGGAGCTGTTCTGCTCTGTATTTCACATTAGATGTTAAATATATACAAGACCAACTCTGACACTTAACGCAGCTCAGGCAAGTATTATTTTAATAATTATGTTTTAAAGTGGAATTTTATTTGTAAACAATGGTTAGATGAAGCTGTCTGGATGAAAATATGAAGGAAAACATTATACGGTATAATTAAGAGTTTATGACTTGTTGTCTGTAAATATTTGCATTTTTCACTGCTGCACTGTCAGGGTGGGCTGCTATACCTGAAATAATCTCTCTACTGTTGATTAAATGTCTTTGAGTGGCGTTTTGTTGAAAAATCTTTAAAAGACTGATAAATGAGAATGGAAATAATGGTTAGTTACAGCGCTACTAGTTATACTGGTTACAGTGCTCTTTACTTGCAGCAGCAGTTATTATGCAGGTGTACAGCAGAGGGCAGTGAGGCATCATAAATGATGCTCATTCTCTTTCCACAGAAAGCTGATTATTATTCAACAGCTGTTTGCCAGAAACAAACTCTTTATTCTTAAGAAGAAGTTTTGTAATATTGTTATGGTTTTTTGTTTGTTTGTTTGTTTTGCCTTTGCTGCCATTCACATGATAAACAGGCAGGACAAAAAGTTCACTGTGCGCCAGCAGAATAAATGTTGGAGAGTGTTGTGACATTAACTGTCCAAAGCAATTTACATAATAATATTTAATAAGCGCAGCTGAAGGGCGAACAGCTGCTGGACATGACCTCTTTAACCTGCTGCATTTTCCACGTGTCACAAAAATCGAATTACCATTATCACAGCGAAATGGTTACTCAGTCATTTTGCACTTTGCTACTATACAATTTACCCATGTATGCACCACTTACACTGTACACTGATTCAGTTATCTGCATAACGGCGGCTTTTGACTATTCAAAGCATGCTTTGCTGTTAAACAGACTGGATGATTTTTTTTGTTGCCAGTAGAAGGTCTGATCAGTTGTAACATCTTGCCGCATAAATTTACATATTCATTAGGAAAGTCATTTTCTTTAAACTAATGTAGATGCTAAAAGCTTCACACAGGATCTGGGGCGCACATTTGAACCTACATTTTATATCTAACATGAATTTAATCTGTGTATTTACTGAACTGAATGCAATGCTAATGCAATTTTTGCATTTCATTGCACTAACTTCATGTGTCCACTCTTCTCCACTGGAAGTTGCATATTATACCAGAGAAATGCAAACAAACCTTTCCCTCTCTAGACTTATTATTAAACAGTGTTAGTGAGTACCTAAGTTAAGTGTAGAACTCTGGTGGTTGCATAACACTGTCAACCATAATTGTGTTTCCCTGATAGCAGTCTCAGTGGCCTCAGTGAAAACAGCTTTCATAATTATCAAAAGGAGGGAATCTACTCGCTTCATTGCAAATAGTTTTATAAGTGGAGACAGGCTGTTCCCTCGATTGTCAGACTTGCAGTTGTGCTCCTCCAATATTTTCTGATAGCTTCTGACCAAATTCCCTGTGCCTGTATAGCTCACACATCCCCAAAACATCAGCAGTCCACCTCTGTGCTTCACAGTGGGGATGGTGTGCTTTTCATCACAGGCCTTGTTGACTCCTCTACAAATGTGGTGTTTATGATTGTGGCCAAAAACTTCAATTTTGGTCTCATCACTCCAAATAACTCGCTTCTTAATTAGAGTTTGAACACTGCTGATTGGCATTCTCAATTCCTTGGATGTCTTTTTATATCATTTTCCTGTTCTATGAAGTTTAACCATCTTCTCCCACAGATCCTTTGATGATGCTTTTGCTTTCCCCGCGGCTCAGAAGCCAACAACGACAGGAGCCCAGATACTCACTGACTTTTGATGCACACACACTGACTACAAGCAAATTGATCACAGATGAGGATGGTTACCTTTAGCAGCCGTTTAAACCAGTAATTATATCTAATAAATAAAACAGACAAATGATGAACTTCTCACACAATTTGAAGTGAAAAGGGTTCATACAAAAAGAGAGAAGAAATAGAAAACCAACTTTAAAAACAGAAATCTCGCTGGGATTTTCTTAAAGGTCATTTCTCTAGGTGTGGAAAACACTCAGCCTCTGACAGGTTTACGATAGCAGCTTTCCCCCTCTCTTTGCCCTTGTCTCTGCGGGTTTGACTCCAGGTCATGATGAGGCGTGTCGAGGTTCACACTTTATGCACCTGGTCTCTTAGACGCAACTGCATCCATCAAGAGAGCCAAAACAAATATGATGTTAAACTCGGTAATAAATGCGGACATGATCTCCTTTATCCCGTTTAAATTTGAGTCAGGGAACTTTGGCGATCTTTGCCTGACTGCTGCTGCGTCAGCTGCAAGGAAACTGACAAGCCGTTCCTGGGTGAGCGGTAATGATTATCTCTGTGGGGAGAAAGTGAGTCAGCTCTGCTGGCCGTGAAACGTGGTCACGAATGAAGCGGATGTCTTTACAGGTTTGCTCAAAACGTGTCAGTTTGCTAGCTGTGTTTTTTTCATTAGTGCTGATATTCCCCACACGTGTCTGCAAATAAGCGCGTTAAACGTTCGCAAAGTAAAGATTTGCTTCAGTGTTTTACTGAAGTGGGGGGCCATTCATTATATTCAATTTATTCATAAAGTCATAAAGAGTAATACATATACGTTTCCCAATAGCAAGAACATAAACTTTTTAGAACAAAACATGTCTTAGAGTTTACAGAGATCCCAAAAAGACCAAATGTATCCATTTAGATATGCTTAAGTTATGTATAGTGTGACAGTCCAAGTAGATTTATATTTAATTCATGCTTCTGTAAAAAAATAAATATATATATATGACATAGAACATGTGCCAGTGTTAAAGGTGGAGCCATTCTCCCCAGCTGGAGATTTATATCCTAGGAGGAAAACATACATCTGTAAGAGTCTCCAATTTCCTGGTACCACAAATGTCATTTCACAGCACAGCAGGAAAACAAGAAAGTAGACCAAAACACGGCCTTGTTGTGTCAGTGCTAATGGAAAAGTTGTGAGAAGCAGACCAACAAGCCCAGAAAACCTTCTGCTCAAAAGATCCAGACCTGTAAGCTGCTTCCACGCAGATTTTGGAAATGCGCATATAATAGCAGTAGCTTTTCGGGGAATTTTACAGAATTTATTGCTATGGCAACATCATAATTTGCGCGTATGTGTGTGTGTCTGAGTAAAACAGATTCACGAATGCAAAATGCTCTTGAGGATTTTGCTTCAGTGATGGTTATCACACTGAATACTGAGTAACTTGACTGCTCACTATCCTTGAGCTGCTGCTAGTGTACCAGCAGCACCAACCCCTTGGTAACCGGTCTGGCACAGAGAAGCCGTGAGCCCCGCGCAGCTGATGCAGTTGGCACGACCACACTCATCGCGAGCTCAGTTGGCACAGTTGGTTATTCATCAGATTCCCAGGACTCACTCAAGCAACAGAACAGAATATCAGCATCATATTTTAAATTTCAAAACCGGAACAACAGCTCATGCTTCACTGGATATTTACTGCCCTTTCTCCAAGAACAATGTATCATTTATGTCCCTGGATATTAGTATGAAAAACATTAAGCAGGAAAACATTAATTACAGCCATTAAACACCGAGAGCCAGAGGCTCACCAGGAGCTCTGAAGCTCAGTAGGTGTAATTTTATTCTAGGTATTAAGTATACTTGACACTCATTAAGGTTTGAAAGTGGGACGGTGGACAGGAGGCGCTCCGGCTGAGTGCTATTATTTTTTTCCACAATGTAACATGTTTTGTCATTGAACAGATGAGTAGTGTATAAGAATAAAGCCTGGCAGGCAGATACAGGCAAAGTGAAATATACAGTTAGAACCTGAGCTGGACTGATATGATATACATGTGCAGCCTGTCTGTTAGTCTGATGTCTTGCAGTTCAGGCCATTTTGTTAAGCCAAGCATAAATGTTGACAGGTCTGACCCTGTGATATTGCTAGTGCTATTGTTAGCTAATGGGGAAAAGGTTATAAAACACAAGGAGAGCACATCGTATATGCTCAAAGCGTAAGCATATTGATGAACATCAGTGGAAGACTGGTAAAAACTGCTGAGGCATTTCTGAGTGCTGCCAATTTTTTCCACTCCAGCTGCCATTAATTGAAATGTCTTCTTTTGTACCATGCCTCTGTTCCTCTGCTTGTAATTATCTGTGCTTCTCATTTAACCAGCACTACATTCAAAACCCAGGAAGTCCAAGGACCCAGGGGAGCGTCTGCTCTGAAACTGCACCATGATCAATGAGAAGCCAGTCCAAGAGAGATGGCATGAGAAGCTCCTTTGTGTCCTGGGCACACTCTGATTTAAATCTCAGAATAAATTATTTTAGACAACTTGTGCATGTTGATCAGAAAGAAATAATTAAAAATAATAGGAAGGACATTTTCTGAAATAGCTTTCACAAACCCTGACATTCTTCTATTCTTTATTTTGACTGATCATAGATTTGTTGAAGTAATGGTGCGGCACTTTTGATTGAGTGTGGAGTCGAGGGTAAGTTGTCAATTCACTTACAACAGCCATTTCATCTTAATGGTGTATACATAAAAACTTACTATGCTAATATGCTGCTGTGAGATGCTGAGACACTACAGTCATGTGAGAAAAACAGTACACCCTCTTTTTAAGGTTTTATGTATCAGAACATCAAAAATCATCTCGTTTTTAGGAGAACGTCAGATGCACGAAAATGCATGACACATTACACCATGGCATTGTTTATTTAATAAAGCAGGGTATGAATAACCAAGTACACCTTAACTGCTTATCAAATGCACTTGGTTAACTGATCATCATCAAATGTTGCTGCCCACCAATCTGGGAAGAGTTGTACTGTCAGACCATTTCCAAACAATTTGAAGTCCATCATTCTGCAGTGAGAAAGAATATTCACAAGTGTAAAATATTCAAGACAGCTGCCGATCTTCCCAGCAAATTCACCCCAAGGTCAGACTGTAAAATGCTCAGAGAAAGTGTGAAAAACAACAACAACAAAATAACCCCCAAAGCGCTACATCTCAGACTCTGCAGGCCTCAGTTAGCATGACAGATGTCTAAAATGAACATGGCAGCAAAGCGTGGGTTTGCAAAGCTGCATCTGGACAAACAACCAGACTCCTGGAGCAATGTCCTTTGGACAGGCAAGACCAAAGTGGGGATGTTTGGCCATAATGCACAGCAACACATCTGATGAAAACCACACACAGCCTATCAGAACAAACACCTCATACTAACTGTCAAGCACAGTGTTGGAGCAGTGATGGCCTGGGCACTTCGCAGTCATTGAGTTGACCTTGAACTCCTCTGTATGCCAAAGTACTCTAGAGTCAAATATGAAGCCATCTGTCTGACTGGCTGAAATTGAACTTCCAAGCAAAGCAGCAAATCTACCACAGAATGGCTGAAAAACAAAAGAATCGAGGTGTTGCAATAGTTGAGTCAGAGTCCCGCCCTCAACCCGATGAAATGCTGTGCTGAGACCTTCAGAGAGCTGTGCACAAACCAACGCCTGCAATCCTCAATGAACTAAATCAATCAACATTGTAGAGAACAGTGGGACAAAATTCTCCACGATGATGCGAGAGACTGATAAAGTTATACAGAAAACGATTTCAGCTTACTACAGTTAAAGACGGTTCTTCAAGCTGTTGAATCATGGAGTGTACTCAGTTTTTCACACAGTGCTTCTGCAATTTGACTCGGGTTTTGTTTTAAAAAAAAAAAAACAAATAAATAAAGACGAGGTGTAATGTATCATGTGTTTGTTATCTGAGGTTGCATTAATGTAATTTTATAACCCGGTAACGTCTAAATGATTTATCATTATGCCCTCATGCGTAAAACCTTAGAATTAAAAGAAGTTGTTTTAGTTTTCATGACTGTTCCATCTTATCTGGAGGAGAACTCAACAAAAGTACATCAGAATCAACAAAAATAAATAAATAATAATAATACTGTAATAAATTCATTTCACTGACAGTGTTATTGAAACACCAGTACGCCCACCTTTCTGAGGTGAAAGCAGGAAATGTTTTTGCATTAATTAATTCTCATGCTAATACCCTGATGCTGGGAAGCTGTGGCTTAGCTATGATAGTGCCGATTGAAATGTTTCAGCTAGTAGCATCTGTGACGTAAAAGCAGCACTTGAGCTTTCCCGCGGTCTTTCCTCCGGTGGCAAAAGTTGCGTCTCCTTTTCCAGTGAACTTTCCCGTGTTTGTTCTTGTTTCTTCAAGCATCTTAATTATGCAGAAGGATTCCTTTCATCATGACATTGTGAGAGATGCACATCTGTTGTTTCGATGATGTTTTGTTTGAAGTGGTGTCTGTGAGGCTAATGAGTGCTTTCTTTCCTTTGCTAATCAATTAAGTCAGTCAGATTCTCCGTGGAGCAGAAGGTTCAGTGTCATTTGGACATTTGGATAAAAAAATAAATAAATAAAATCCTAAAATTAATGCAAAATCCACATAGTGTCATCACATTAAGTCTGGATCACATGAAAGTGGACCTGAAAGCTGAGCTGGATGCTTGAACAAATAACAGTAGATGTGTTTACAGCACAGTGGTGAAAACGAGTGTTTAGCAATGTGACCAATTAGCAAGTTGTAGGTAAGTCAAATGATGGCCTGTTTTCACAGTCAGTTTGAACCCCATGGCATGAACACAGCATGCAATATGGATTGATATGATTTTTTTAAGATGTCAGGTTTCAGAGAGCTAAAATTTTGCAGGGACCTCCAGAAACTGCACAAGAAGCCCCCCTCCCCTCCCCTCCCCAATCACTTTGAAGGATAAGGCTCCTCATAGAGCTTCAGCACAGCCTGACAGGCCTTTTTTGTACCTAAAAAAAAAAAGCTGGCACAGTTGGAGAAAAAAAAAAAAGCCCCAGCAGAAGCACACCACGAGACAAATCTGTTGTGTTACACAGTAAGGGCAGATGAGATATCATCTGTATTGGTTTCTATGACAACAAGGGGATAATCGTGTACAGTATGTAGCTTAGATCTGGACTGACCTGTGGGAGCATTGCAATCCTGGCGTAATTTCAGTCTGCAATCCACCCTCATTTTGCCCCTATCATTAGTCTTCTGATGAAGCGAGCCATTAAGACAGTCAGAGAAGAAATCTGTTCCGTTTCGATTTCTTTTTCTCATCCCTAACTCCTCCGGCTCACGGTCCCGGAGCACACTGCAGAGCTGGCAAAACAACTTCCAGTGCTGGAACACCTCAGACACGGAGGATTTACTGCAGCACCGTGTTGTATAAAGATGCACTTTACACACCCCGTGTGCGGTTTGACTTTCAGCTAAAAAGTAACAAAAACTTTCACAGTTAAAGAAAATTTATGCCATAAGCTCATAACAAGACTAAAATTATAGCTTGGCAAGCAGCTGCGCAGGGCTTTGAGCAAAGAGCTAATGTCTCCTGGGAGCACTAAGAACCAAGCTGGAGTCAGTAGCCAATCAGGTGAGAGACACAGACGCAGGGAAGTAGACTCATGTGGTTGTTTGGTGCACTTGTTGCTTTGGAAAGCCAAACCTTTCATTCACTATATTATGTATTCATTTTAGTGTTTTATTGTGTGAGTGCTCTAAGAGGTGCCATTGTATTTTTTTTATTATTGATTTAATGCTTTTGCCATAACTGTTCCTGTAGTGAAGCTGAAAAGAGACGATTGCCAACAAATCTGTAGCAGCGCTCTGTTTGTTTACAGCGTGCTAGCTGCCATTTATTTTAGAATTCAGGTATTTTAGTCCTTATTTATCTTGCCATTTTATTGCCCTTTTTAGAATTGATTTAATCTTGCCTCTCACTGTTTGCAGTGACAGGCTGGGTCTTTTCTGATGGTGATATGGTTTGTGGTGCCACATTTTATTAGTGTGGTGTTTTGATTTATGTTACATTTCTGTTATTAGTGGGTGGCTGGCTTCCCTGTCTTTGGTACGACTGTCTGCCTGCTCTACCTTTCCTCTCTTTCGTAGACTCATTTAATAAACAGCAAATAATGGCTTATAACCCACAGTGACTGCTGTAGCCTCATTAATGAGGTGCCCATGGTAGCGTGGACCATACTGACAAGCTACCGTATTCACCATCTTAGTTAATGATGTTAGAAAGAAAAGCCTAAACATAATGAACAATTGAGGCTGGCCACTGCCCATCCTTGAGCCATGCTGGTAGCATGGCTAAAATATTAGTCATACCTTTGTCATTTAAAGGTTCAGTGAACTTCATCACTATGAAATTTTACTATCAAAACAAAATATGTCAAATTGAAAAGATACTCCTTTTTCACATCTGAGATGAGGTTTCTTTACAGAGCTTTAGCACCTTACTGGTAATCATGGCATTAACTGTGTCTTTACTGTACTATCTAGCAGTAAGGAAGACAGGCCAGGTGCATTAGTTACATCTGCCTAGCACTGGGTTGGACCCCCTTTTTCCTTCCAGAAATGCATTAATTCTTCATGGCTTAGATTCAAGGTGCTGGAAACATTCCTCTGAGATTTTGGTCCATATTAACATGGTAACATCACACAGTTGCTTCAGATTTGCCAGCATCCATGATGCTTATCTCCACCACATCCCTAATATGCTCTATTGGATTGAGATCCGGTGACTGTGGAGGCCATTTGGATTTTACCAAGTGTTTTTTTTTGAGTTACTGTTGCCTTCCTAGCACCTCAAAGAGTCTGGCCATTCTCCTCTGACCTCTGGCATCAACAAGGCATTTTCACCAAGAGGACTGCCCTCACTGGATTTTTTTTTTGTTTGGATCATGGTCCGTAAACCCTGGAGATGGTTGTGTGGGAAAATCCCAGGAGATCAGCGGTTTCTAAAATATTCATGGTACTTTCCATTTGAAGTCGTAAGTTAGAATTTCAGAGTTCCCAGTCGGAATTTTTAACAGTAATGCCCCCTCAAGTTGGATGTCCAACTTGGAAAGTCAGAGCAGTCCCACCAACCCTGACATCACAATGCAAGATGGCGGCAGTGCAGGTAAACAGTACTAAAACTCTAACACTTGTACTCTGTACAGTCTCTGTAGTCTTTGGAGAATTGGAACAGCTCTTATTATGGCTGAACTGCAGATACTTTCGGGTCCCCTCTCTCAGGAACCTTCCTAAACAAAATAGACTATTGGAACGCACCCCCGTGTCTACATGTCTAAATTCATCGAATTGATGCTATGTGATTGGCTGATTAGATGTTTGTGTCAGTGACCAGTTCAACAGGTGTACATGAAGTGGCCGGTGAGAGTGTATTGTGATAAATGACAAACAGAAAGTAAACCAGATTCTGTTTGGAGAGCTCTCGCACTTTGTATGAGTAAGCATGTGTAAAATCTCTGATGCATTCATGATCCTGATAACCTGTAAACTTTTCAGCATCAAGTTAAAATTGCATTACATTATATTTCCAGTAACACAGTGATGTAACACATGTTGTACTAAATTACCCTTCAACAGATAATTATACAATTACTCTTACTAAGGTATTCATTCTTTATTGACACTGAAGTTCATACATTTTGATTGTTTCTGTATTTTGGTGTATTTAACTGGTGTGTGGATTTGGACTATGGATTTGAAATAGTGCCAGAAGTCTCTTGGGTTAAGTTTCATCTGATTTCTGCCACCAGTCCTGCTTCTTCATGTGGGTTTTTGTTGCTCTCACAAAATGGAAACACACCTCCTTTATGTCTTCAGCAGCTCAGCACCACCATTAAATAAGATGATAACAGCCAACTGAGCTTGCTAGCTGGTAGGAGGCTCCACCGGCCAAAAATGTCTGATAACAACTGAAAAGTGTTTGAATGGGGTGATATATTGTGAACAAAAAAAAAGTTGTACATTTGGGAGTTGCGCTGATGGTGAGAACTATTGTAGGCTTCATCTGAAACATAAATCTTCCTCTAAAACCTTTTACACCTTTAAAAGTCACTTTCTCCTCTTGTTATGTAAAATCCATTATAGATTGTGCATTTTCAGAAGTTATGCAGTTTCTTTTGGAGCACAAAGAGACAGAAGACGGACAAATTCAATGCGCCAACATCCAATTTAGTCTCAGTCAGAGTGGTGCTGTTACACATTTAGTAAACCCCCTCACGGCTGACGCGCTGAAATTGTTGTGAATAAATTGTCTGTCAATTCATCATTTCCTGCTGGTAAAAAAAACTCAGGCCAGGGTTGATTGACACTGACAAGTAATGTGATAAAAAATGAGTGCAAATGTTTGTAGCAGAACTTCATATGATGTCAAAGAAAACATCAGTCACAGGAGACATTTTTGGAACCGCCCGTGCTTCTAGCTGATAGCACTTGTGTAGGATTATGTATGAAGGGCCCTCTCTGTCTTTAAATTGGCTTAAGGGTTGCATCAAAGCCCTTAAAATGCTCCAGTGATCAAGAGCCAAGGTGAGAATGTGAGTTCAATGTTTCACCTTATATGCGCCTCTCATTTCCTCTGAGGCCATTTCTGTAATTGATCTTCTCCACTGAGCAAGGACTAACGAGGCAGGATCACAGCAGCATATAAACAATTCGCAATATCATTTATATTGCAAAACATCAATATTGAATGCTTGTTTTTGTGCTTCAGCAGAAGACTATTACATTGGTTTGTCCCTTTTTGTATTGAATGGTGGTTGATTTGAGTAGCTCGTCACGGGCAAACATTAAAAAGGTTACTGTGCTTTTACTAGAATGTGGCTGAATTCTACAAAGAAATGTTTGACGTTGGATTTCGTTAGCCTCAAACTGACTTTTAATAATTCAGAAAATCATTGCATTTCCTTGTAGACCACTTTGTAAAATGTCACACTGCCCTACTCCTCGTATTCTAGGTGGAACTCTATCCTGTTTTTTTTTTTTTTTTTTGGGGGGGGGGGGGGGTGTTTCCAATCCCTTCGTAGAGATCTACACTGTTTCCATGGAAACACTCACATGAAACAAAACCTAGAGGTATTTCTGAATGTTAATCTGTGTTACACTGTGAGCAAAATACATCATTGACAAAACTAAGCTGTTTTTATTGGCTGTTGTCTTCAACCTCCTATTTATATAAGATGATTGTGTTACATATAGATGGAGCATGGCAGTGGTTTTTTTTTTCACAGGTGCAGACACGATGCTGTGTCCAGCCATTTGGTCCAGCCTGGTGTCGTGTAAGTTGCTGATGGATGTTGGCTGACAGCAGTGAAGACAGCCTATCAGAGATTGTGTTTGGAACAGGATGGGGCGGAAATGTGTCAGACTGGTGTTCCCTGGGTAGAATCCCAATGTTATTTGATTCACACAAAGCAGCATATTAAGAACAGACCTCACGTCAGATCCTGATGATTTTCTATTCAATATGGAAATGTTGATTATGCCCAACGGCTTAAATAGTTTAACTGGGTTTACATTTAAATCTGTGTGTAAATAATGAAGGTGAATTTCAGCCCTTTACTGAAAGAACTAAACTGTTTGGCCTCGTTGTAACATGTAGTGGGTATCCATCCTCCCTCTCACAGGTGCTCTAGTTTGTTTATTAAATGTGGCAGAAGTAGTGGGCAGTGCTGAGTGCACACACTGTCAGTTTGATAGATGGGTGAGTGGCCAGAGGAACAATTGATTGGGTGAGAAAGAACAAGAGGAAGCATGAGGAGCCCACATCCACATTTGGACATCACATCCTCATGAGTCCTAATAAAACATCACAAAAACAAAACCAAATCAAAAATAAAGATAATTTTGTCAGATAAACAAACGTTAAAAAAAACTGTACTGATGTACAGATGTTTCATTCTGTAGTATCGCAGACACAATATGTCATTAAGAGGCTTTTTATTTAGCAGACGCTATTGGCCGTGACTAAATGGATCATAACTCGCCATGAGTAATTACTGACATTGGTCATGAGTGCCTGTTCCCTGCAACATGAGTCATTCTGCCCCCCTGTTTCATTTTGAATGAATCAGATCAACTCGACCCTTTACTGGCTCTCAAAGCATTCATTTTACACCTGACATGAATCTGATTCTATCTATGGTTTTTTTATATTGTTTGTTTGCTTTGATTTCCATTAGCAGTTGTTTAGTAGTGTTAATATTAAAACATGCATGATGACAACGCAATATGAAATCACTCACATCTAGTTCTCAGTCAAATACTGGCTGTGCATGCATACAATAAAACATTGCATTGAACGGGAGAAGGCAATCTGAAAACTACAGTACTGTGCAAAATATTTTTTTTACATTTTTCCAGGAAAATTGGGATATAGGTGCACCGGTGTATTGAAACATGTGCAAACATACATGGAAATGCAGTATATAAGGCAAAAACAGAGTCTGTACAATTCTAAAAAGCTTGAAAGTCGACATTTGGTATGATTGCCTTTTTTCTTCAACACAGCCTGCACTCTCTAAGGCAAGCTTTCTTGTAATTCCTTTAAGTAGTCTTCAGGAATAGTTCTCCAGGCCTCGACATTTCAAAGCTCTTATTTGGATGTTGGCTGTTTTTTGTTCCATCCTTTTGAGCTCTAGCGCTACATTAACAGTGGCTCTTCAAAAATTTCAGAGTTGAACTCACTGTATGTGCTCAGGAACACTTCTGCAAAAGCCAGCAGCAGCAAACACAATTTGCTTCTGCGAGTTAAAAACATGCAAAGGAAATGATAAGCAGGATATCCAAATACTGCTGTCTACTCTGTGCCGGATCTCATTTAAGATGGTGAAGTAAAAAACTGCACTGTTAAAAATCAAAATTGAAATTCTTTTTGGAAATCATGGACACCAAAGGCCAGCATCGTAATGGTATCGGCGTGCACGTGGCATGGATAGCATGCATGATACACACAGGGTTCAGAACAATATATGCTGCCATCCAGGGAAGATCTTTTTTGCATGTGGTCTATTACAACAGCAGCTAGCAGGTATTACGATAGCATCACAGGGAAAGCCATATCACCTTGAAAAATAGCATGCCACATTTGTAAGGAAAATGCAGCAGAGTTGAGTATGTGGGTTGCGCCAATGAAAAACTTGCCAAATCTTTATTGGAGGCAATCTCAATGCAACCAGTGGCAATCCCATATCTCCACAGTCTATGACTGAACTCTATCCTCCAAGATGCCAACGCTCACCCCCACAGAGCGAGGTTTATCAGATACCTCCAGAATTTGGAAGTGGAGAGGATGAAACGGCCTGCCCGCAGTCCTGACCTCAACCCCACTGAACACTTGTGGGATCAGCGTGGGTGTGCTGTTTGTGCCAGAGTGACCAACACAACCACACTGGCTGACTTGCGACAAATGCTGGTTGAAGAATGGGATCCCATCCCACAGCAGTGTGTGACCAAGCTGGTGACCAGCATGAGGGGGAGGTGCCAGGATGTTGTGATTGTGTATGGTTCTTCCACATGTTACTGGGGCCCCTGTTTGTTAAATGAATAAATTGTTAAATTGCCAATATGTCTTGTTTCTTCACACTTCAATCATCCAATCGATTAAATGACACCAAACGAGAATCAAGAGCAGATTAAGCTGTTTGGCAAGTCTGCTGCTCCACCCACATTTTCCTTACAAATGTGGCACAATTTAAGGGGAAATAAGAAATAATAGACCAAACACAAATTTCCTTATTTTTTGTGCTAACTTTAGATACCTGATGTATTAAAAACATTACATTATTAGCAAATACCACAAAAAATGCATTCCTTTAATTATAAAAATATTAATGCAAATATGAATGTAGTTCAACGACCAGCAAACAACTGCAGATTTTAAGTCTGTTTGATTACTTGTAGTTAACTAATCCTTGACACTGGTCATGGAACGCGTTCTTTGAATTTAAACTTGTTAAGTTATAATTTCCACGCAGTAAAATGGATGGCCCCGGCGTTCCTAGAGACTTTACATTACTTTAAATTTCAAAACCTGACGATGGTTCAGCTTTACCCAATAAGTCAAGTTCCACTTCCACTGACAACACTGCATTCCCCCTGTCCCCACTGAATTGGCTAAATTGATTGTTCTCTTTCTTAGCTTTGCTCATTACACAAGAAGACACGGTAAAGCTTAACTGTTAAGACCACCACCTCATTTGAAGACATGCTGGCTTGGGTGCAGAGTGCTCTATAGAGAGAGGCTATCACTGTCACTTATTGTGGTCATTTGTCAGTAATCTCCCTGATTATACACTGAGTGTGATTAGACTGCCAGTCGCTGCAGCCTGCCTTCATACCTTGGCTCTGCAATGCTTTTCTGCAGTGAAGTGTGAACATTAAAGTGAATGTGGAGGAGGAGTCCTCACCAGAGGGAGAGTGGTGGGGGCGGGGGGGCGGGGGGAGGCGGAGAAAGAGTAAGATACCAGCAACAGAGGCAGATAGCAGTGTGCACTGGTAGAACAGAGTATGTGCATCTCAAAAGAGAGGGTCTGGGAGTGTCATTCCTAATTTGAGAGGCGCGCTGACGCTTTGGATAGTGCCCATCCATCGCTCTGGTAGGTTTATCATGCTGCATCTGCCTGATCTGCATGCTAATTCTGCTGTTCATGCAGTGTAAACATACTTGTATCTATAGAGCATTTGCAGTTTAAATTTATGACATGCATTCAACAGTCTTATTTTTGCCACCTGACAACAGGATCCAAAAATAATACGCCGCCTCTGCTGCAATCTAAAGTTTGGCTGAGATGAGGATTTAATATTATGTACTTTACTGTAGCTCTGTTGCTTATTGATAAAGATATGAAATGTGATGCAATTTCTTATTATTTCTCTTCATTATTTTTATGCTCTTAGGAAAGCCATGAATGAGGATGTCTGCTTTAGGCTGCCCTACATCCCCATCCCACTCCTCTTGCTCTGCTGTTTTTGTTGCTCGTTGCTTCGCCTCAAAATTTTTTTTCTAAAAATACCTTCACATCTGTAACTCAGAGTTTAACCACAGTCTGCAAATTTCACAACCCGATAGGTCCTCCATGCTGTATTATGAGATCGTCGAGCTCCTGTATATGTGTCCCTGTTTTCTGTGATTCCACTGAGACTCAAACATGTTCTCTGCTCACTGGAGTCTTAGCCGTGGTATCCCTCTGCAGCTGGAAATGTAATATCAGCCCCAAGTACCTGTCCAAGTGGGAAAGAAGGGCACTCACCATTACTGAGACGCTTAAAATCTGGCATGAACTCAGAGCTTTGAAGAAAATACCTCTGCAGCCAGCTGATCTTCTACCCGTCTTTTTGTAAGGTTAATGAGGATATATTACTACATCTCCTCTCTAGACTTTAAGTGTCATTTACTTGCCATTGACTATAATCAGTATATCATCTTCATTTTGCTCTCAGTCACAATTCTGATTATGCAGATGGAATGGCAGTGCGGTTTAATGCTCAGAGGATGTTGAAAGTTTAATAGTAATGTTCAATAATTCATCTTCAGCTTGGTGAGAACTGATACATAAAAGCATAAAAGGCTGAGAATGAGTCAAAATAAGCCACAGCATATCACTATTTATTATCTGCAGTGACAGCATTTGTGTTCCTCCTGATTGTCCTTCGCTTTCATAAAGAACAGAAGATTGATTTCTTCATAATTTCTAAGGATACCGCCAAATTAAAATCCGCTCTGTCCATTTGCAAGTCATTTTGTTGCAGTCACAACGTCTCCCTGCCGCAATATCATCTAAGCTCCATGATTTTTACAAGCAATTACATTTGTGCTGCCATAGACATTAAGCATTAATCACGCGCCACGTGTTTCGCATAAAATTCTAGGCTGTTAATTAAGGTAGGATAATGAGCAACCTTTAACTGCTTTCTTGCTATGTGGTGATTCCATTTTTAAAAAGAGGTTTTGTTTCTTCTTTTCTTTAGATTTTGATGTCTGTGGCTTGAGCTTGGTAGACAGTGGTGCATGTCAGCGGATCTGTGGGTGGTTTCCTTTCTTTAATTGCTTTCATGGCTGGAAAAAGCAAACAAAACCAGAAATTTTTAAGAAGATAATGGTTTTGATCAGAATTTCTGCTTTATATGTGTCTTTCTTCTTGCTTAGTTTGAGTGGTTTGTTCTGCAAATAATAGATTAAAAGGCAAAAATGCCTTTTTTAAAAAATTCATTGTTAAAAGATGATAAAGCATTGATTTCTTTCAATACCAATGATGCCTCATTTAAGAACCCATGTCGGCGCTTGCTTTGAATAAAAAAATTGCATTCCCTATAGCTACAGTGCATTTGTTTCCAGCTGCCTATAATCACCCCTGGTACTAAAAAGTTTCTGAATTAAATATTTATGGCCCCTAAGGACACAGCACAAGGGATAAATCACACACTGTAGGCATTTATGTGCCCATCAAACATTCTCTTTAATCACAACCGAAAGCTAATTGCATTATTAAGCGATAGCTAGGAATAAAAACAAAACAAACAAACCAAAACAAAATAACAGCTGATTAAAACATGTTTATCTGCAGCTGAGCTCTCGGACAAACAGACGAGCGTGAAAAAAATTGTTTGGCGACTGCCTCATGTGTGTCTCGCTGACTCACCATCAAGAGCACCTCTTTACTTTCGAGCCCTCATTTTGCGCCACTTGTCGCACAACAATTTGCCAAAAAAGCCTGAAAGTGCACTCTGATTTCACTGGAGACATCGCTTTATGAAACCGCAGCTCTAATATGATGTCGTTGCTGGTCAGAAACTGACAGCGACAAAAAGAAAAAAGTCTGCTCACCATTTGTCGTCATGGACATGATGATCGCTTCTGATGTAATCTTGGCTGAAAGCAAATGCCCTCAAGCAGAGACGAGCTTCAGCTCTTCTCGTTTTCAGAGGGTGACTTCCCCGGGGAGCAGCACAAATACTCCTTAAATTATAGAGGAGAGGAACTCAATCAGATTTTATTCTTAGATTCTTATATTCAAAACCAACAGCTGTGGTGTTTGATTAAACAACAGCAAAATGTTGACAGCAGGTTTCCCAGACATGGAGTGAGCCTGTCCCAGAAAGATGAAAATATGCTTTTGTAAAGGTTTTAAGATAATACCACTTAAGTAAATCCTGTAACATTTAAAGGCAACAACACTTACAATTATACTCTTAGAATATTCCCAGCACATCTGTCAAAACATCAGCGGCAGCAAAGCAGCCTTTCATTGTTGTCTTATTAATATGTGTAACATGAGTCAACTGGGGATTGTCTGGATTAAAAATCTTCTGGTGCATGCAGCCTTGGCAGCTTTTTTGTACATTATGAAAAGTTACAAATAATTTGTCAAGAAAACCTCCTCTTAATCATATTGTCAACATCAGCCACCAGTGCACAGGCCGATACGGAGAGATTTGGCTTGCACAATAGTGTTATCAGTTAATGAGATTTGAGACATACACAGAAGTGATTGTAAAACCACCAAAAGCCCCAAGATGGTGATGAGAGTTTGCCTGATGTGTGTCTCCTTACTTCTCTCATTCCAGACCTCCACAATGTCAGACTTTGAGGATTTCAGCTGGCAGGGAGGGCAGGCCAATGTCTCTGAAAGCTATCAGCTGAACCCCACCAGTGTGATTGTGTCAGTGGTCTTCTCCCTCATATTCCTGCTTGGTACCATTGGCAACAGCTTGGTGCTCGCCGTGCTGCTGCGGAGCGGACAGGTCTCATACAACACAACCAATCTGTTCATACTCAACCTGAGCGTGGCTGACTTCTTCTTCATCATCTTCTGTGTTCCTTTCCAAGCCACCATCTACTCTCTAGAGGGATGGGTGTTTGGTTCCTTCATGTGCAAAGTGGTCCACTTCTTTATCAACCTCACCATGTACGCCAGCAGCTTCACATTGGCCGCCGTGTCTGTTGACAGGTAATCACTTCTTTGCACTTTCAGTGGGGAAACTCTTCGATTGTACACACAACTGCACATTAATGTGAACGCTGTGAGAAAATACATTCATGGGATTTGATGGTGGAGAATTTGGTCTTATAAAACAAGATGCTAATTTTGGCTAACTAAAAACAGGCTTAAAACAAAATCTGCTCACAGGAAACCTGAACAGCTGATTGTTTTTAAGTAAAGCCAAATACCTGTCAGTAAAAGTGGCCACGCCCCTGTTAATGAATCACTCTAAAGCACAAAGAGTATGGGTAAAATAACTGCATTGTGAAGTGGACGGGAGCCGAGATGCACTTTTCTCAACTTCCAGGCGAGCAACTGAAGCAACTACCAATAAGAGTGATGAATACTATTGATTAACGTGACCCTGTAGTCATTAAATTAGAAGGTTACCCAGGCAACCGGAGCTTCAAAGCAATGTGCGACAAGTTTATCGCTTATAGTTTATAGATGTCATGAACAGAGAAATTAGAAACCAAAACCATTTTTGTACCAGAGTGTAAACATATTTATTTCCAATTTGAAGCTGTGCCAGCCCCAGCAGGCCATTTGAGGATCCGCAGTTGTCTTATTAATGTTGGTATATACAGTGCTTAACAAATTTATTAGACAGAAAACACAACTATTTTAGAAATCTGACAGAAACCTATTTAAAAGTAAAAATGATAATGATATTGTTATTTATTAGGCAAATAACAAACTGAATTCACATTTTTATACCTAGATTTGAGCCGGCACCCTGGACATCTCTGAGAAGTCAGAAATGAATCAAGCATAAAATTCAACCACTAAAATAATTTTTATCATCTAACATTCACTCAGATACTCACACTCTGATGAATGCCTTGGGGGCAGGTCAAGGTTCAGGATCTTGTCCAAAGATACTTCAAAATGCAGGCTGGAGGAGCTGGGGATCGAATCACCAACCATCCAATTAGTAGACGAGCTGGTCTACCTCCCAAGTTCGAGCTACAGCCACTTGAGTGTTTGCTAACATTCTATAAATCAAATAATCTATTACCAGCTGTTGGACATTTTCTTGGTGTTACTTTACATTGGCAGCATGAATTTACAGGGATTTCAGGTGGCAGGTGGCAAACCCTTTAATGTTCCTCCTCTTCTTTGTAGCAAAAACATGTGGTCTGAAATGAGAAAACACCCTCTAAAATTACTAATCACACACTTACATATTTCTCTTTAATCTGGCAATCACTAGCCTCCAACGAAATCATTTATTACCTTGAGCTAACATTTCATTTACATAAATTGCTAATTATGCACTGAAATTACTTCTATTAAATCAACGGCTGTAGTCGTGTCTCTCACGATCTACACTTTATTGTTAAACTCTAAATATAGATACTTGGATGTTGTATAAAACACGTTAATAGCGTGCATGTTCTTTCGCTAACCTGTGAAGCACATTTGACATAAAAACATTAAGGGCACAAATTGATGATTTCAGGATATGATTTTGTGCAAGGATATACATTTATTAAAGAGAGGAACAATTTAGTCCTTAAAAACTGCTAAAGGAAGGCATCGAGAAAGATTTTGTTGGCCCACACTTCGCCTGGTCGTGGTGTTAATTCTTTTGTTGTGTTTTATTTTGTTGACTTTCCTGCAATGTTTCAAAAAAAAATATGATACATTTAATTTATTACAAATGTTTTTTTTTTCCTCATCTGGTGTTTAAACACAGACTTCAGAAGCTGGAAATTATATCCCCCAGAAAATAAGCCCTAAGCCATTATTATAGCTGTTGGGCAGCAGTAATCAGTCAATATGAGCTGTACGTGTGCAGCTGCCCTCTGCAGCAGACCCCCTCTGCTCACACTGGCTGTGTGTACACTCTAGCTGATTCAATAGTCATTTCCCCCTCAATGTGGAAAAGAACAGCAACACCAGAGTCAGGAGGGTAATGAGTACGTGCTGTCTTCCTCCTTAGTCTCTCACTGATCTTTTTTTTTTTTTTTTTTTTTTAAAGGAAAATCAAAACAAAAACAGCAACATTACATAGAAAAAGGAGCAGCTAACTGTAACAGTTTAGACCAAGAATCCCCATCAGAAATTAAACCACAGAAAAGCCTGAGGGAGCAGCAGCAGCATGCACACACTCAGACTAACCACTTTAAAGGCGAGGACGTGCTGCTGCTGCTATGTGCTACCTACAGGCAGATCATATACTCTCTTTTTATAGTGCAGAATTATTTATTAAAAACAGCTCCGTTTCATAGATCCTGTGGTGAATCATTCATAAATGTTTCTGCAATTTCATTCAATATTGATGTAGCCAGACATTATGTAAATGCACAAAAAAGCAAAAGTGTCTCACAAACAGACTCATTCTTTCATATAAATCAGACAAGTTCAGCTGGCAACTTGTAGTTTTCCAAACCGCTGAGGTTCCAAGTTGCCAGCGGGTTCAAAGTGCCTGCTTTTTGAATTTTATGTAAAATACTGTGGCCCCAATTCACTGAGCTTTCAAAAACCAGGGAAGATGTTTTCTCACTTTCTAGAGAGCTAACTGAAATGTCCTGCAAATGTGGAAAGCAAGGACACGGGCTTGCTCCTTTTTTAGAGAATCCCTGCCTTTGGCAAAATGCTCCCTCGGTGAGCATATAACACATAAAGCAGTATGTTAAATGTGGCAAATATTCAAAGATTAACCAACCAGGGGATGATGAGGTTACAACTGCAGAGATAATATGCAATAATCAGCATGGTGTAAGATTATTGAAAGAGACTGTTTCCATTAAAAGTATCTTTTTTTTTTTCTCATAATAGCATCTTGTGGGATTTGTGCCTTCATCGCCTACCTGCTGAGTAAAATCAAAAGCACAATACCGAGCGTGTTTTCTGTTGTTCCTGTGGTTTTACCATTCATGCAAGTTCATCATACTGAAAAGCCTAAAAAGCCTCTCTGTGGATATTGCTGTCCCTAAGGTGTCTTATTCAATAGAGCCAACAAACAGCTGTACATGAATGATTACCATCCAACACAAAGCTTTCAGTGTGAGCCATGTTAATAGTAATTGTGGAGGTGGAAAATGCTACAATAATAAGACAAGTTACCAGAAACTGCTAAATTTAAATCTATAATTTATAATACAGTCACACTGGGGAAAACTGTGGTTGGAGACGATGACACGATCGCAATCATTATGACCGTGTGCAGTGAACTTTGAAATAGTTCTTTGAAGATGAGGACCAGGTCTGCGACCACTCGCATTTAACTGCTGTCTTCAAGTGGCTTTCATCCATCAAGACGGTGATAAAATGGCAATAAGATGGTATTAGTTTGCAAATGAATGGGATCAAGTTGGCAATTGCATGAAATCTGTGATAAATCAGCAAAAATCACAAATCTGTTGCCATAAACATGCACAGAAATTGACATTAATTACTTACATTCAGAGTTCAGCCAGAACCTCATAGATCTGAGACAGATCGTCAAATGATGACATGGTGATTTAACTGCAAAAATGGCACAGGGGCTCGGCAGCCTTGCTTTTTATATAGGACTATAACCAGAATACAACCAGCTGGCAACCAGTTTAGTCAAGTCCCCTACTGCAAAGAGACAAGTTGCAGACGAGTTGCATTCATTAGTGCATGTATAAATTAGACATTAGTTATTTGCAAACCTTCTGTCTGAGTGTGATTGTAATCAGTCCACTTTGGACCGCAGTTGTTTGAGACAGGTTGCCTCTCACTGGACAAACTGTACAATCACCTTGTGATCGAAAGTAGTTGCTCTAACTACTTGCAATCAGTTGTCAGCAGCAAAAATAATTCTAAAAAAACTGTCTCTAGTGTAACTGAGCCATTAGAAAGAGATGAGGTTTTGAAGTAATGACTCATGTTTTGGAACTCTCCAATGAAATCTAAGAGAATTTATCATCAGCTCTCAGTTTAAACACTTCTCAGTGTAACTCCCAGTTTCTGTATTAAATTTGTCCATTGATACACTTGAAACCTCTAATTTAAACGTCTGATTTATAACTCGTCCAATAAGATGGCAAAGATGTTCTGAACTAGCGTTCTTTCTGCTCTTTTAAATCTCTGATATTTCTAAAATTCACACATCTTCATGATCACGAAGACAAAAAAAAGTCAGTGATTTCAGCTTCTTAAGGCCATGAGGATATACAAGAATTTAAGAGACCTATACAGCAAAATCATACAGTCACATGGGCTGTTTTTCTCCGTTAAAGACTTTTGATCGTGTTAAATAAATTTTGTTTATAATAGTTACTTATTGTGTTTTTAATTACATAACATCTTAAATGAGAACGGATCAATCAGCTTACAGTCAAAACATTTCAAATATATTGCAGCTGTATAGACTAAACATTTGTTGTCACCAGCAAACCTTCACTTTATACATTTTATCATATACACTAAAGTTAAAAATTGATTATGGTATAAAAGCTTAGACATTTATATCACAGTTTTTAGCCCATATTTGTCACCAGTTTTCAGTATTTATGTGGTCTGAATTATATGACAGAGTTATTTTCTTCTCTTTATAGATATCTGGCCATTCGCTATCCACTGCGCTCCAGGGAGCTAAGAACCCCTTGTAATGCTGTGGTTGCCATGGTAGTTATCTGGGGTCTTTCCCTGATCTTCGCGGGGCCGTATCTCAGCTACTATGACCTGATTGATTTTGCCAACAGCACTGTGTGTATCCCCGGCTGGGAGGAGCAGAATCGTAAGGTGCTGGACACGTGCACCTTCCTGTTTGGCTATGTCATCCCTGTGTTCATCGTGAGCCTCTCATACACTCGAACTATCAAGTACCTGTGGACGGCTGTTGACCCTCTGGATGGCATGTCAGAATCTAAGAGGGCCAAGCGCAAAGTCACCAAAATGATCATCATTGTCACTGTGCTCTTCTGCATATGCTGGCTGCCATACCATGTGGTGATTTTGTGTTACCTGTATGGAGACTTTCCTTTTAATCAGACAACATACGCCTTCAGGCTTCTTTCCCACTGCATGGCCTATGCCAACTCTTGTGTCAATCCCATTGTGTACGCTCTGGTCTCCAAACACTTTCGCAAAGGCTTCAAGAAAGTGTTCAGCTGCATCCTCAGTAAAAATGGGAGAAATAAGGTTCACGTGGTTCATGTCGCCAACACTGTTCCTGGGTTTGAAGCAGGGTCTACAGAAGTGTCACAAATGAATGAGGAGAACATGCGACAGAATGGATGCGAAATGATCAACAGGCCAGTCGCAGAGCCGAGAGAAGCCACCGTGTCCCTGAATTTGCCCTTTCAGCAACAGACTTGACAGCTGATTCAGCTTGGCTTAACTGGCTCAGCACAGATTGCCTTTTGTGAAAGGCAGCTAATGTTTAAGATTTTACTGTGGTGAAATTCATATTTTTGGTGGCAAAAAAAGATGAACAGGGATTCAGTCATATTTGCAGAGATAAAATGTTAAGGCGCATACAGTAAGTCCACTACAGAAATGTATTTGTTTATTGCTTATCTCGACATATATTTTATATTCCAAAACTACTTCCTGTGTTACACTAGCAAAAGGTTAGAAAGGTTTATTGTTTGTCTAAATGAGAACATTTCTCAGTATGTCCTGTCTCCACTATTTGCCTTAACTAAGGTTTGCACTTTTACTCATATTGGCATTTTTGCAGTGTTTGATAATTCATACTATTCTAGGACTTTTTAAGAGCAACACAAAACCAGTCCCATAATGCTGTAGTACGCTTCACCTTTTCCTCTTTTTTTTTTTCAAATGTTCCAAAAAAATTCAAAAGTTGGCAACTGTGGAGGGAAATCCATGTGACTCAGCACCATATGCTGCTTTTCTGACTTCAGACAGACTTTTTCATGGAGGATTGGGATCCCTCTAGAGCTCAGGCACCTCAGTTAGAAGAAATGGAAATGCTCTGCAAAGCAGTCCTCCACCTCCTCTGTGAAGGCCATCTTATGGGACTCATCAGCATTTCCAACACCTTGTTCAACTGTAGGTTTCATGTTCAGGTACTTCAACCTTACTCAGCATTAGCTCAATTTAAGCTGCACTTAAGTCTAAATAAAGTATTTTGACCATCTTTTAATCTGCAAGTCAATTATTAAGGTTGCAATTTTTCTAAGTGGAGCAGAGTGTTATTTGGGCTAATTGTTTTGTATCTTGCATGACGATGCTGTTCTGTCTTGTCAAAAATATTGACAGGAGGTAGATATAAAGTAAAAATAACTTCTTTTTTTTTTGGTATCAAAACAATAATATTACCGAGCAGTTGTTGGTAGAAATCTTTTTGAAAACTGGGCATAGTTTATTGCTATAATTGTATTTTGTGATGATTATATTCATGGCATGTTGGGTGTCAAATACTATATTTAAATAAATATGTTTATCAAAGAGCACACTTATGTATTTATGTATTTTGAAATGTATGTATTATGTGCATTTTATTTGTGTATTAAAATAAACAGTGAATTGGTTATCATGTATTTGCTTTATTTTTCCAAATGAAAGCACACCCACAGGGTCTCATGTTTTTTGCTGTATGGCTGTGTCCTACCTCAGAGCTGTAAAAAGCTTCTTTGTTGTATTCTGTTCAAGCTGTGTAAGATGCAATCTTCCCTTGAAATATTGGTTTCAAAGGAGAACGTTTTCCTTTACACAATTATCCTCCAATGTGTTTGATACAAATTTTTCCACCCCATCTATGTCATACAGCTTACTTAAGTATCTCTCTATTTCCTAAGTGTAAATTTTAAGAAAATATATTTCAATATACATTTATTAAAAATGATTTAGAACACAATGTATGCCACACCTAAAGGACCAAATAAACTATTTTCTGCCGTGAAGCTGTACTGGTGTTATTTGTTAGCAACAAAAATAAGCTCCAGTAGTCTGCATCACTCATGGTGACAGTGGCTAGCCCTGTTGTGTCACAGCAAGTAGGTCCTGAGTTCAAAATAGCTCTCTGTCAAGTGTGCATGTTCTAATCATATTCACATTGTTTTTATCTAGGTTTTCATCTCATAAAGAGGAAGGAAACCTGAGGAATTCTATTTAACACTTGATTTAAATAGAATTCTTTCTGGTTTCTATAGAGCAGTAGCAGAACTATTTTTTTTTTTTGCTTTTGCACCATTCTCTGTAGTGTTAAACTGTTTGTTAAATGAAATAGAAATAGAAAGTTTTAATTTGCTGTGAAGCTATTTCATAAAACAAAATCAAGTAGCTCACTGAATATTTAACATCTAGGTCATTCCATGGAAAATCAATAAGTGCTTAAAATTAAAGTCATGCAAATTTTTACAGTCATACTTTCAAATTGTTTGAGTTAGAGGGTGATTAGGTACACAGCTGAACTTTGGTACTTTTTTCTGTTAACCTGTTTGTTCCAGCATTTGTGAGCCATCAGAAATTCTCAAATAGACACATGAAAATTAAAGGGCTAAAAAACACATTTAAGCTCTGTTTAAAACTACAACTAAATCAACATACACCCAACCAAGTGTCACAATCCAAGCCATTTTTTTTCTTCAGAAAACGCATTAATGTCATGGTATATGTAATACTTTCAATAATGTGTATGAAGTAGAGGAACAAAGAAAAGCATTGGTACACTGTTAAAAAAACCTGTAATTTCGCATATTTTTCCTGCACATTTTACAGAATATTCCTGTTATGTTAAATATCAATAAAATTACAAATAAATAGACTATGAATTGTCAATGTCAAGAACAAAAAAAAACCTGTACTTGTGACTTAACACGATTTTTCAAGTTTTTTTTCCAGAATTTTTTCCCACACAAAAGACTGTAAAAAATATAGTCATACATTTAATATCATTTCTAAATTATGCATTTAAAAAAAGATAAAACTGTTAAATTTTAGTTTAATGCTTTAAATACATATCTAAAATTTGATGCATTGCGTGTACAATGACAAAAATGACAAAATAACAGTAAAAGTACAATAGAAACTGTACACATCCTCAGAAAGCCTAATATTAGCTTAACATGAATTTTGAATATTAAAAAAGAGAAAGAAGTGTGTATTTTGTCCCCACCAATACCTCAAATTGGAAAATAACCCAAACTGGGTAAAAAAAAAAAAAAAAAAAAAGAAGAAGCTGCTTATAAGTAAAATTATGCTCCTTTAAATATATTTGTAGAAAAGTATTTTAGAAATATGTCCGTGAATACCCTTAACTACGGATGGATGGTTATCTGTACCTTAACAACACTGTATAAACTTTAACATATCATTTGTTATGAAACAGTGGCACAGCTTAACTTTGACAGAAAAACAATGGATGATATTAATATAAATGATGCATTCAAACAGGCAGCATGGTTTATGACAGAACACTATTAGATATGCAATGCATCAGATGAATTCATACCTAGATATATTCATGTTATAGTATATTAGTATAGTATTATTTCACTTTTTTCAGTTTTGTATTTCATTTCATTTTGAGGGAGCGTTTCCTGCACCATTTTGCACCATAATGTGCAGGTTTTTCAGCGTGAGACTAATAGCATAGAAAGTCAGCGGTCCATATCTGTTCTCTTCCACAGGGACAGGAATATTCATTTGGTATTTCCTGTGTTTACTTGCTGCTATATGATGTTAATTACTGCTTTGTCACTGGAGTAAGAGATATTAACAAACACATGCAGCACAGCAGAGGAGTTCCCCAAGAGACCACTGCTTCTATGAAAAGAAAGGGCAAAGCCAGATGCATTACAGGCAGTGCTGCATTTTGAATGAAAGCTACTAACGAATCAAGTAAGCGTTAAACTAGTCAATAAACTGGGATGTTGCACAGACATTAGGTATTATACCTAAGACTCAGTTGCAGATGATCTGAAAGATCTCTCAGGTTCATAAATGTACATCAGAGAGTACAAAAGTATTATCAGAGATAATAAAGTGCAACAAGACAACAAAATGCTTTCAGCTGTTTGAATGCTTAATAGAAGACAATTAAAAAAAAAAAGAAACTGTCTTATTCCATAATTCTGTTGCAAAAATGTATATAAATATCAGGGGAAATAAGGCATCGTTCAATGCAATAAATTACAGAATATTTTGGAACTGAACAAGTTCATGTTTCTTACACGTCTGGAATAATTAATTTCCTCAGTCAGTCAGTGAGATAAAGTTTTTTAATCAAACAAATGCTTCAACACTTCAACATTTTTGTGGTTCTTACATCATTTTATTTTATCAGTTTTATTACCGCTATGAGCAGCTTGTCCTGATGTCTACAACTCAAGAAAAAGCATTGGATTGTACTCCTCTGACCCCCCCCCCCCCCCCCCAAGACAGACACTGGATTGTTGGAAAGTATTTGTTCTCCCACTAGATTTTTGTGTGCAAGAAAAAATATATGTGCCATTGTGAGAAAATGAACAGTGGAATGGGCTCTGAAAATCAGGCTAGTCACAGATTTCATTTTTAGTTTAGAAGAAAATATTCCTGAATTGTTTAGCTATCCAGATCTTTTTATCTCACCATCAAATTCAGAATCGAAGCCATCCAAGTCAGTGATGATTACTTTCATAGCTCTGCATCGTCAGGCACGTGCCTACATTAGATTCTTTTCTGTTTTCTAAAGTTTATATCTGAAGTCGATAGATTAATTAATTAATTCTACTTATTTAACTAACCGCAGAAATTGTTCTGCTGGTGACTTAAGTTTGAAACTAGACAGGGGTTTATAATGCTCAGCTACTAATATTAGTGTTAGAGAGCTCTTGATAGCAGATATTTAGCACCATTATTTGGGACATCTTCCAGCTGCAACCACATGTCAGCGTAACATCCCTATTCCAAAATAAAGAAAGAAAATATTCCCCCACACCATTACATCACTGCAAATAACCTGAACCGTTGATACTAGGTGGGGCTAGTATCAATTTTCTGGGCACTGGATGCTTATGCACTGCTTGGGAGGGTGTTAAGTCTATCATGGGTTTGCAACCCTGGAAGTTTCCATTTCTTTTAGGTATGTCTGATTTAGAATTTGAACATTTTTTTTACAACCGTTTTAATATTCATGATTTTAGTGAAGAACTGGCTGTGTACAAGGATGTTTCCCCAAAACAGTCAGTTATTAATATTGATAAATTATTGGTGCTCAAAGTGTTTAAGGGGATGAAAGAAGGGAAAAGTCCAGGCCCAGATAAAATAAATGGATGTTTCCTTAAAAACTGTGCCGAGCAATTGGCTGGAAGTTGTTTCATTTTTTTTTCTCAAAGTCTCCTGAGTTTCATAGAGTTTCATAGAGTTCCTTGCATTTGGAAGGACTCCATTATTGTACAGGCATCCAAAGTTAAAGAACTTAACCAACAACCAACCGGTTGCTTTGACTTCTCTTGTAATGAAAATCTTTGAGAAACTTGTGAGAATTGAAATTTTTTTTGTGCCACCCAGGAAAAATTAGACCCCCTCCCATTGGCCTATAGAACAGGCAGGGGTATGGAGGATGCTGTGTGCACTTTGCTCCACAAGGTTTTGGGGCATCTGGATGGTGTACGTAATTTTTCCCATTTACTTTTTATAGACTTTTCATCTGCATTTAATTGCATTCAGCCCCATATTTTAGCAAGATGTCTCATCAGTACATATAACCTTGATTCTGGTCTGGTTTCTTGGCTTATGGATTTTTTTTACAGATCGACTGCAGAAAGTGTGAGTTAACAGTATTTTATCAGATTTGCTTTTATCTTCTACTGGTTCCCCTCAGGGGTGTGTCCTCCCTCCACTTTTATTTGTTCTTTATACAAATGAGTGTCAGAGGCTCTATCAGAACAAATACATAATTAAGTATGCAGATGACTTAGTGATCATCTCTCAGCTTCATGATGCGGATCATGATCATCGATGCATCAAAAACAAAGGAAATGATCGTGGATTTTTGTCATAAAACTTCATCCTTTCCTTCTGTTCATATTCATGGTCAGGAAATTCAGGTGCTGGGGAAATACAAATATTTGGGCACCACAGACTGCAAATGCAGATGCCATTTGTGCAAAGGCTCATCAGAGTATGCATTTGTATTGGAAACTTAGGGGTTTTAATGTGGATAATATTTTCATGAAAATATTAATCTGTTGGTTTGGATCTCTTAGCCTTAAGAACAAAAGGAGGTTGGAGAATATTATGGACCTGTGTATCAAAGTGGCAGGTATAGGGCTTAATGATTCTGCCCTCCTGTACAGAGTTATGGCTACCCAAAAGGCAGAGAGAATTTGGGGTGATAGCACTCACCCCCTGTCTTCAGAGTATCAGCTGCTGCCTTCAGGAAGGAGGTATTCTCATTTGTTCCTACCACTATTACCTTTGTGAATTATATTAGGTGATTCTGTGTCTCTGGTTGTATGTGTCCGATGGGATTTTTTTTTTTTTTTTTTTTTTTTTGCTGTTAACTGCAAAGCAAATTGTTGTCACAAAAAACAGGTTATTGTAAAAAAAAATATTTTATACTTATGGCCTCTTTTGCCTTCTGTATATCAGACTGCAGCTTACATAAGATGATGCAGTGAGCCACACCTGCAACACCTTCTTTATTAGAGAAGATGAAAGTACTACTGCTGATGGAACAATGCTTGTACCAGAACAAACATCTTACCTGCAGATGACTGAATGTGGATCTACAAAGTGGCATCACTGTGGGTGTTCCTTTTTTAGTGAATAATAATGCTTCATGCTAGAAAGATGAACAAATTAGCCCTCTTAGGTTGGAAATGATTCAAGGAAAGTTATACTTACGTCACTGACAACCTTGACAGGGCCTGTGTTGGTTTTATGGTTGCTTTGGAAACCACACTGCATTTTATCTTTGATTGCTTAAGGATATAATCATGTTGCAGTTGCTGGACAATTTTGCAGCTCTAGTTTTTCCATCCTTTTTTCAGAAACCATAAAAACTCCTCAAGTCAATGCTTCCTCTGACATTCCAAAGAGAGAAACACATTTTTGGCTTTTGCTTATTTTATTTAATTTGGCTAATTATCTCACCAAATGTAAATACTTTGTAACTATAAAACACTGCAAATTCAAATTGTATTTAATAAGCATGGTGAGGACTTGATAAGTCAACATTTATTAGCTGAAAGACATGTAAAAATGCATGATCTTAGCTCATAAGGACAAAGGTACAATGTAAAGAAAGATTATCTAAAACTAAACCAAGTGGCTCCTCTGAAAAAGAAAGCCTCAAATCAGAAGTGCTTGACACCCTGGTATGATTCACAAACACATACCTTAAAGGAGATAACCCATAAGCTGGAGAGTAAATGACATTTCACTAATTTAGTTTATTACTAATTTCTTCATTTAGCCTGGAAAAAGAGTTTGTTGCTCTAATTTAAAATTTAAAAAAAGCCCTTTGTAAAGTTAGAATATCTTACAATTCATCACTGATTGAAGAAAATAAGAACCCCCAGGTTTCTTTTCAGCACCAGGCTGACAAAGAGTCAGAGATCTGTTGATCCAGGTATTCCTTTAATTTTAACTTGTAATAATTCCTGAATTTCTTCACAAATAAAATTTTTAACCATTAGTGGAAAAAAATTATTCCTTCCCAGTCGCAAACGTACCATTAAATACAACGACTTTCAATACTACTGATATTTATTTAGACTTTCTCAAACTGATCTTTCTGAGTTAACTGCAAGACTGCTCAAAGTAGTCCTCCCATTAATTCATACTTCAATTTTAAATATGATCAGTCTGTCTCTATTAATGGGCTACATACCACAGGTGGCAGTAATTAGGCCATTACTTAAAAAGCTGTCAGTGGACCCAGCTGTCTTAGCTAATTATAAGCTAACCTCCAACCTTCCTTTTTTTTTTTCAAAAATTCTCAAAAGAGTGGCTATAAAACAGCTACAGTAGCTGATCATCTGTGAAGCGTTAGTGAAGATTACAAATGATCTTTTTATAGCCTCTGACGGTGGACTCATTTCTGCGCTTGTCCTGTTAGACCTCAGTGAAGCCTTTGACACTGTTGACCACAATATTTTATTACAGATACTAGAACATTAAATGTATTAAACCATTGTCAGGGGTTTGAATCATATCTATCTAATAGACTCCAATTTGTTCATGTAAATGGGGAGTCTTCCTTACACACTAAGGTTAATTATGGAGTTCCACAAGGTTCCATGCTAGGACCAATTCTCCTTCCATCTATCCATTCTCTGCTGCTTATCCTTTTCAGGGTCGCAGCCTGTCACAGGGCTAACACAGAGACACAGGCAACCATTCATGCTCACATCTATGTGCAATTTAGAATCACCAATTAACCTAACCCCACTAAGTGCATGTGGAGTACCCACGCAAACATGGGGAGAACACAAAACTCCACACTGAAAGGCTCAGGTGGATTCAAACTCAGACCGTCTAGCTGTGGGGAAACAGTGCTAACCACTGCGCCACTGTGCTGCCCAGGGCCAATTCTATTTACTCTATACATGCTTCCCTAAGGTAGCATTGCATCATTGCTATGCAGATGATACCCATATTTATCCAGATACTTACTCTGGATGGTATTACCTTGGCCTCCAGTAACACTGTGAAAAATCTTGGGGTCATTTTCAACGAGGACATGTCCTTCAATGCACATATTAAATATGTTGTACTGCTTTCCTGCATCTGCGCAATATCTTTAAAATTAGAAACATCCTTTCTCAGAGTTATGCTGAAAAACTAGTTCATGCATTTATTAATTATAGGCTCTACTATTGTAATTCATTATTATCAGGTTGTCTTAAAGCTCCCCAAGAAGCCTCAAGTTAATTCAAAATGCTGCAGCAAGCATACTGACATTAACTAGAAGGAGAGAGGGTATTTCTCTCATATTGGCTCCCTGTTAAATCCAGAATTGAATTTAAAATCCTTCTCCTCACATACAAGGTCTTGAATAATCAGTCCCCATCTTATCCTAAAGATATCATAGTACCATATAGAACCCCAATAGAACCCCATTTTTCCCCATGCAGTCACAGCAGATGGTTCAGTCTATCTGCTGTGACCAGTTGGAGGGTGAAAGGAAAGAGAAGAGAAAAAAGAGAGCGTGGGGAGACGGGACAAAGCGCAAACTAAGGGAGAAAGAAGACAAAAATGTAATGACATGCTGCAGTGGTATATAAAGACGTGTGGAGTGAAAAGAGGTGAGTGGAGAAGTGCTCAATGTATCATGAAGTTTTGCAGCAGTCTGAGCCTACAGTAACATAGTCCAATAGACAAACCAGTTCGATAGTTCAGTATTTTACTGAACAATAAAAACGGAACAGTGTTTTACTTTATTTCACATGTTTATAGTGTTTACAATTTGATAATGTTATTAGGAAGATATAAAGCTAAAATCACTATCTAAATATTTACCCCTATAATTGCATACCTGGTTATTTTCAGAATAACTTAAAGCGGTGATCCAGAGGTGACTTCATGTTAACATTTTGTGCTTTTTTTCTATTTGTCAGCCATGTGATGACTTATAGTCTTTACAGACCAAATCACATATATATATATTCCCTTCACGTCTAACCCCAGTGACTCTCAGAATAAGGTTACAGACTAATGGCAAAATGATTCAAAGGAGGAGGAGAGTGAGGTGACTACAGTCGATGTTCAGTTCCAAATGCCCCAGAGAGCTCTAAAGTGAAGCCTGGCAAGAAGGCACAACAGGTAGCAAAAAGAAGTCATGTAGTGCCTTTGCAATTATCTCAAACCTAGCACTGAAACAGCTGCAGTGCTGCTGTGCACTGTATACACTATAGCAGCTTTTTTACTGTAGTATACACAAAGCCATATCTGTATAGTATTTAATACGTCTGCCACTATAAAGACAAAAGCACAGAAATAATTAGCTTGGAAATAGTCTGATAAATAATATAGTTCACGTTTATTTCTATTATTTAACTCCAGTGAGGCTTTAGTCACCTAACCCCCCCCCCCACACACACACACACACACACACACTCTGTGACAATAAATCACGAGTCCACTGCGACATAACTAACAACATCAGCAACAACGTTGCTTTATTTGCTCCCAGCATCCCGTTCATTTAAACAACTCTCCATACTATAAAATGCTGATAAGACTGCATGAGTAAAGTTACAAGCACAGCAATTTCTGGTGATCTCTGCAGGAAACTGACCAGTAATATTTAGAGCGAGCGGGGATTAATGCTGTTACCTGTTCTTCAGTGTCCTCACTGATTTTTTCTTTTTCTTTTTAATGTTATTTTGTAAAAAAATAAAATAAAATAAAATAAAATTTTGGTCCAACTTTGACATGTATTCAGGAAATGATCTTCTGGGTCAGCTGTTCACAGTGAATCACATCCTTTGTCTTTCTCACACACAAATACACACTAAATGCAATTCATATGAATCAGTGGTGATCTTGCACAGAAATTCATTCCACTGTAGTGCAGTTTCGAGTCCAAATATTTGACCAAATTATATTCTAACGCCTTGCCGATATTGCTTTATAAAACTTTCATGCCCATAAAGCTCCTTTGAACTGAATTGAACTGAGCGGTGTTTGCATACTCCATTCCTGTAATCTTCTAATGTTGGTGAACAAAGCTCAGCAGGATTTCCCAGCGAGATTCCGATTTCTTCACATCCAGAATACCTTTTCTTCCTTTATATTCAGTAAACATATTGAGCCACTGCTCATTTTTTGTGTATAGCATTCGATATGCTTGTCCGAACCATTTCGGTTGG
The DNA here is from genome assembly GCA_034780415.1 of Cichlasoma orientale. Lineage (NCBI taxonomy): Eukaryota > Metazoa > Chordata > Actinopteri > Cichliformes > Cichlidae > Cichlasoma > Cichlasoma orientale. The sequence goes on along the minus strand of JAVDPK010001242.1, from coordinate 1,752,689 downwards.
AAGGATATGAGTGCTATGTACATACAGTGAAGCAAATCTATTACTGCCAGTACACTGTGAGTGCCATCTACGGTCTGTAACAAAACACTGCAGCTGTACTAGGCTGCTGCTATATATGAAGCATGGTATGATTGCCAGCAATGATGTCGTGGACAGCACTGTTTTCACCTAGTGAGTCTGTGTATGTATGCACGTGGGTAATCGTGGCAAAATATGGGCCCGGAGATGCCTACTACAGCAGGAACTATCAAAAAGTTATGTTTGGCTGGTCTTGTACTTGAGTCTGTGAGCAGATTTTTTTTATACAAGGCGACAGCATTGCACATGCAAGACACATTCATACAGATAGATGTGGTTTGACCCAGTAGTACTCATTAAAGGATACTGGAATTATGGGGTCAAAGGGGTCCATGACCCTTTCCAAAAAAAGACAGTCGAATTTACAGTCTCATATATTTGATATATAAATAATGAATAAAAAAAATCATCCTACACACAGCAGTTATTGTGGAAGAAATTAGCTGCAAAGACCAAAGCAATTTTTGTATCAGTCTGTAAATGTGCTATTGGGTATTTTAACATTGGGAGTCTACATCATCCTGGAGTTGCCACTTGCTTTAACGTATAGATACAGAATCTGCCACTCTTAGGTGTGCTGATTATGCATCACAGCACGCAGTACTATGTGACCAGTTCAGCAAATAAAGATACAATGGGACATTTTATATAGAACACAAGTGCTGTTTTATTGCAAGTATTCATTGTCCAGGTACCTTAAATGGTTACCATGCTAGTCAGTGAACAGAAACAGGTCCAGGGTACTGACTGTGATGACTGGGCTGCTGATTGAGGACAATTTAAGTTTTACATATTTACATTAAAAAAAAAAAGGTGGAACCGTAACAAACGCTAAAGTAAAACAAAGACAGGGCGGCAATGCAAAATTAAAGCTAGTCCCCATATCCTTCTGAAGGTCGCGATTGTAGCAGAAGGGATTAATTGTTTGGCTGCTGGGATTGGGAGGCTGTTGTATAAAAGGTGGCGCTCACCTGT